>JANCMC010048558.1:16471-199991 GCA_024363005.1 Charaxes varanes | reverse complement strand
TGCATGCCCAAACTAGCATCCTCTCTCATACAGAGTACTTCATGACATTAATTCCACGCTATCTACATGGACTTGCACCTTCCTTTTTTAGGAATAAGTACATACAGACAATAAAAATATCTTTTGTAGAACATCACAGCGTGGTAAAGATAAACTGTATATTTTAAATTGAACTTATACAGAAAGACAATGAATGTTATAAATGACAATGAATGCTATAATGAATTCATCAGAGGATGAATGTGTCATCGTCAAGAAATGAAAATGAAGTAAAATAAAGACTTCCCTTATCCTAACCTATAATGCAAATTAAATTTATCAAACACTTTTTATAAATCGGTAAATTATCAAATGTTTCTAAGTTCTGTTTATTGCTAGTGTTTCAGATACATAACCAAACTTACCTCTACATATTTAGATATATAATACGAAAAACACTAACCCGGGGCAGGAAGATGAAGAAAGAAGAGTCCTATGACACGGGGTCAGGTAAAGTTGCAGAGGTGTTAATTTTTAAATATTTTTCGCCGTCTTTTTCGAGGTCTTTGTTGTTGAATGTTCAACATTACTCTGAATCGGTTATTTGATCAATATAATTTTCATTTACGACGGTAGCAAAATTACGATATCCAAAAGTTATTTTATGCAATGTAAATTTTACGTACATTTCATATTTCGGGATTGATATTTTAGTGGTCTAAAACCAATAACGGTAGTTCTAGTTGAAATTACAAAGGCACCGATGGACCCGCCACAACACTCGATCCCCATGTAATTGGATTTGGATCAAACCGACTTTTGGATCAATACAGAGCTCACGTGTTTGACATGTTCTAACGCAAAACTATGTTCCAAATTCAATATTATATATAACATTTATCTTCAGGAAAGGCTTAGTAATTGATGAATTAAGGAAAATCTACAGTCGACAGTCGTTAGTAATATTACAGTTTATTATTTGTAATTATAATTGAAGTATCAACCTGAGATTTCCTCAACCTTATTAATTTAATTGTTTGTTATTCACGCGATGCTAGTACCTAAATAGCAATTTTTAAGATATTTATCTGTACTAGAGATTGTCGGCTGGACAAAATTTGCCCACAAAACTTTATGCGTTACGACATATATTGTTCTATTCGAAGAAAAACAAAATTTGACAATTAATATAACACACCGTTGTCACGATTACGCTTTGACACCATGTAATACATGTGTGTAAGGGGTGAAAATCGTCTGGCATTGGTTTGCGTGTTGTTTTATTTTAAGAATTTAATATATTATAATGGGATATTATACAAAAAACATATAAGCATTCGCGCGCACCTTTCTCTATCTACAATTGTACCAAATTTTATACTCCTCCATCGGAGCAATTTTCGCAACATGGTACCTAAAGTTTTCGATTCACGTGTAAATAAATAAATTATTTAAATTTTTCAACAATAATTATTAGAATACTCACAAAATAATACCGCAAAGTTCGTGTATTTAAATTTTAATTTGTTTATGTGTTGAAATTTTATTTTATTCAGTGCAATACCAGTTCATTTACAGTGCGCTCTGATTTCACTAAGGAAAGAGACACTAAAAAGAATTATGCGCATTAGACACTAACCCCAAACAAAATCGTCATCAAAATTAAAATAGGAAAATATAATAAAGTGCAAATGTAAAGATGAGGAGGGAGAATGGGTCACCCATCTATCACCCGGTCGCAGCCAGAGCAACTTAAGTTAGCGATCGACTCAAATACCGGCCACTGACTAGGCCACGACATCCTCAAGTAGCAGCTATTGTCTTGCGTAAAATTAAAAAAAATACACCCGCCTTCAGCGCTTCCTAATGAATTTGCATTTTTGACTTCTAACTATGTAATCAATCTGATTAAATAGAGAACACTTTATAAAAATCCGTTCGGACGTTTATGAGATATTCACTGCGAAACACATGCCTATAAATGTGTGAGTATAGATGTTTCAGTCAAAAAATGCACTACCCCACTGATTAATTGCAACGCTGGCTTGTGTGTGCGCAACGTTTTTATTGTAAGCTCAAACTCAACCACGTAAGCAGATATTGACGAGCTTGCATGTTTGTGTTAACATGTTATTTTGCATGTATAGGTGAAAACTTTGGAGGGTCGTGCTTTTTTAGACTAGACGCCCTCTATTTTGTTTCACATTAATAACAATTTGTTCATTCAATCAAATTGCTTATTCTAGTTAGCAAATCTAAAGCACGAAATTTAGTTTCGCTTTGTTAAGGTCTTATACAATTCTGAACAAAAGTGTAATGAAGTCGTGTAAATATGCGCACACAATTGCTAGGAATCCATAGAAAACCTCAAAATATCTTTTTATAACAAAAATTCCATTCGGAACAAAGCCGGGCTCACCTGACGTCTTGACTCTTATTGAACAATGGCGTATGTCTTTACAGTGTATTATTTTTTTATACTCGAATGGTTTTTGCCCGTCGATTTACTCGCATTAAAGTTTTTTTTTTTGTTTGAAAAAGAATATTAGTTACTAATTTTAAGTATGTCTACTATTTCCATTACCCCACAAACTAAGTTTAAAAGCTTGTACTAGGAGGGATGCGACAATTTAAGTCCATCCCTTTTACCTATTTGTGTACAGGCTCTGATGGTGATGATTGAGGGCATTTTATAACAATAACTACAAACCAAGAAAGTAACCGTCTTACGGAGCGATTGAACGAAACTCTAATGACCTCTTTTTTAATATCATAATCCGTTGACTAGTTAAGTCATAGAAAATAATAATAAAGGCACTAAGAAACTTCAAAGTTCAGTATACTGATCTCTATAGTCCATTAGGATACTACTGACCGCGATATCCCACTTACAGCTGATGTCAACACGAACCACATTGTCTCTTTTTGTTCACAGCTTAAAACACCGAAATTAAGCTAAGAGTGAGAACTTTACTAAGAGAAAGGTTCCTTTCTCTAAAGATGGCGCATTGTGTAAGAGGACGACCAACCTTAAATAGTGAAGAGACACAAGAGAAAGACAGACGAAGAAGAAGAGACACAGAACACGGATATAAGAAGAAGAAGGGATAGTTCCGTCGAGGTTCCTGCTATAAGAAGAGCTACCTTTCCATTAAAACTCTATATCGTTCTTACCAGAACTGCTGGGTGCACAGGTATAGTTCCCTGAGTCCCCTGAAAATCAGCAACTTTACTCAATAAATTTCCTTTTAGTTATATTGCTTAATATTTTTTATATTTTGTTTTAACTTTTCCAAAAGGGTCGCATAACTCATCGCTTTCTACTTCCGCCGTGACACAGTTATAAAATCTATATTTGTATAATACTTCGTTTTGTTTATACGCTACGTCACTTTTTGTATCTTTCGATTTGAAGACGCTCATCCGTCTTCGGGAAGCATTAATTGTTTGGGGATTTTTACTTCAGAAACAAGCAAAAGTCTATTTACTTTTTCAACGTATTGTAATAAACTGGAATTTTAGTTCTGAGGGTTTCTGAATTTTGAAGATTTTAATTTTTAAATAAATAAATATATACCATACTATATGACAGCTTAATGCCTGTGTTATGGGTAACAGACGCCTGTTAAACACAAATATATTTTTTTGGAATATATAAATACATATATATAGATAATACACCCAGACTCGAGGTGGGAATCGAACCCACGACCCCAGAGCGGAAGGCAGGGTCACTGCCCACTGCGCCAACGGGCCAGTCAAACTATTTTGCATGTTAATTAAATGTACCCAGATATGGAGAAATAATTGTTCATATCTCAATTAAATTTGATCACCAAATTATTAAATGAATAAAAAGTCATAATAATATTATATATATGACGTTCATAAGAGCTTATAAAAAAGTCTATATGAATAAAAGATTTTGAATTTAACTTTGTCTTTGAATGGGAAACCCTTAATAATTTGTCATATAAACCATCTCTACCTCTACGTTCTTTCGTAGGGTTTTGTAGTCCTACAAGAAACCCTAATAGATTCGCACTGTCAGTCTGTCCGCCCACTTGATAGTTCCTTTCCTAGAATTTCCAAACTATTAGATGAAGAGGCTTGCAATTTTCCATGTTGATAGAACATGCTAAAAACTCATTAGAAAAATTATTCTAAGCGAAAACGGACAAACTTTGAAGTTACCTTCATAGCGTATCACATACGGAACCCTTCTATATATATAAAAAAACACTACTTGCCTCTTTGACAGCTATTGGAAAAAAACCAGAGACACATCTATACTATGTATTTGCAAAAGGCATTCGGTACCCACGCTAAAACCAGCGTTCCGGAAATGAAAGGCACGTAGTAAATGGGTATTTTAATACAACCAGTATTACCGTGATTAGAGATTATCTTCCCAAGAGTTCGGCTCGGTTATTACCGGACATGATTACACAAACAGCTAAAAGATCTTTAGACTAATTCGGTCACAAACTTGGTCTGATGACTGTGAAGATTTGGTCTTTTGACCGTAACGCACAACACTGCGATAAGCAATCAAATTCTATTATTTGTAATTAAAAAAGACAATTCCATGTAAAGAACTTTAATATGGGATTTAAGATTGCCTCTTACCATGAACCACTAACGCGATTCCTCTGTAAGCCAGGTTTCTTGGGCTTAATTCCGAGCTCAGCCGCACGATTTCTTGTGTAGCACTTCAATTGTTAGGAATCACATTTAAATGTATACATTGTTAATTAAACCACACATTTTGAAACGCAACGCTATGTAATTTTGTCAATGTAATGTAAAGCGTAGCCTGTACGGTCAAAAGCTCACCGTCTTTAAATAATTGATAGAATCGGGCTTTACTTTGCGGAAATCCATGACATGCATGAAACACTAAACAAATTTATTTAAATCGTAATGCAAAGGAAAATTATTTTGACAATTAAACTCATACTTATAAAATTTAACCTCAATAGCACAACTATGGAATGAAATCCGCAAGGTACCCGGTTCAAACTCCAACGCCGCCGAGTTGCCCCCACTCCTAACTCAAACTTTTAATTTAAGTTTATTATGAGTGGAAACGGAAATCATAAGTAATCATAAAAGAAAACTAAATCTTATATGAATATATGAATTACGCGTCACGTTGTTTGTCCGCGATGGACTTATAAATTACTTAACCGATTTTAATTAAATTTGCACACCATTTGCGGTTTGAACCGACTTGAAAGATAGAATTGCTTACATCTCAATTTACAGTCGCGAATAAAAATTAATCGCTGAAATGTATGCACGTGCATAACTTCAAAACGACTGCACCGAATTGGATAATTTTTTTGTTGTGTTCATTATTGTTAGGATAACGGGAACGGGGAATAATGTTATAGGTTAATACGTGTGACTGTGGTAGATAGTAAGGCACCCTACGTTCGGGCAGGACAGTGACTGCCGCTAGTATATCTATATATACAATATTTTATACCACTAGCTGTATCCCATGACTTTGCTTACGTTAAATTAAAGTTCCATGATACTTTGACCTCCTGTCGAAAAATCTGTTCCTAGCGGATGTTTACTGACTATCAACTACCTCCTTGGCAAATTAAATCTTCGTACGTTCCGCGGTTTTCGAAATTTAATGTTAGGTGATCGCTTTTCTAATTATAATATACAGACATATTTAAACTATACGTTTCTGTACGTATAATATGGGAGGCAGCGATGCTATTTTTGTAGTCACTACAGCGTTGTCGGGATCCAATGGATTACGTAGATTAGGAGCAGAAACGAAAACAAAAGGTTAAGTTACGGTCACGATGTCAATAACACCTGGAGCATGGTTTTGTGGAGCCCGTGATGGTTTTAGCTACAATGCCTCGAGGAAAATGTCAGGCTCATCAGTTTTCCGTAATTCTTAAAGGATTTCATACAAAACGAAATAATCGCACTCTTATATTTTAATCATTAATTATTAATAATTAGTCTGATTATTGAAACGTAATGTTATTTCTATGTAATTAACTTACCTTATTTTAATCTGACGCGTTCGAGCTTTTCTAATGGTTCAGTAACGAACCCCCTATATTAAGAGTTCATATTTGGTAAAAGTACTTTATAGGACGCAAAAATTATTCTTATTTGATTTTCTGAAGCCCTCGAGTATTGCTCAAAATGCCCCCTTGGGCTCCCCTACCATCACTATCAAGTCATAGATACCGCTAGTAACTGTTAATTAACGCCGCGTGAATCATTTTCTCACTTGCGGAATAAAGAACTATATTTACTCGTATTGCTAAAAAAAATGATAAATTGATATTAGCAGAACCGTTCGTTCGATTGTAGCTCGATCGAGTGTGAATTATTTATTTTCTCTATACGCAAATGTAGGTAAAAACTACAATTGTTGATGATGACTGGTTCAGTAGTTAGTAGCAGAATGCAAGTAGGAGGTCGTGGCCTAATCATGAGTCGGCATTTGAGTCGATTGTTAGGTTAAGTAGCTCTTGCTGCGACCGGGTGATAGATGGGTGATCCACATATTAGCAATATGCGATCAACGGACAGGAACGAATCAACAACTGCTACTTTGTAGAGGGAAAGAGAAAGATGCCAACCGTAAGGTGAAATACAGAGGAGATAGGATATTTGAAAACCAGGGTTAGAATTGGTCACCTATCTATCACCCGGCCGCGGTAACAGCTTCTTAACCTACCCATCGACTCAAATGTCGGTCACTGGTTAAGCTATGACCTCCTCAAAGCCGCGCCTCCACAGCTCATTGCCTTAGAGAGCGCGTTTGTGTAACATAAAAAAAGTTATACCAAATGTTATTTATAAAAATACATTACTAATTAAATTTCAATAGAGTTCATACATCAAAAGTCAATACCTATTTACCTCCGATAATTAGGTAATTGTGTGGAACGAATTGTAAAAGTAGAACAAGGTCCTTAATTTTATTATTATTTAGAGCCTATTTTTTCCAACTGCAGGTCAAAGGCCTCCCTACTCTCTTTCCATAAGGTTCTGTCTAATGCTGTCTAAGGTTAAGACTCTATTATAACGATCCAAGTCATTCCTCTATCTCATTCTTGGTCTGCCGCAATATCGTTTCCGATCTGCTGTCCATAAAGTGGAGATTTTAGCCCAAAGATTATTCGACATCCTTAATAATTAAACAGAATAATTCATTGGAATAAAACATACCTATTTTATGTCTAAAATTGATTTGAATTAACGAAAGTTTACATTATATAATGTTTATAAAAATCTCGGGCCAATATGTACGTTCGTGATATTTTTTCGTTTCTTAGATATTATAATATTAAGTTAACAATTTTAATTTCATCTAAGATACGAAGGGGGGGGGGGTGGCGATGCTAAACTTTTCTTTGCAGTACCATCGTTCCCGTTTCCATATTGTACAAATCAAGTGTTACAATTTCATAACAAACTGTGTAACTACTGAACCGATTTTGATCAAGTTTCGTGACTATCTTTTATTTATTCCCACATAAAATGTAGGATACTTTTTATTTGGATTCTTTTCCATATAATGATTTATTGCAAAGTTAATGTTTAATACAATAGTCGCTTATCTATATTAATATACATATAAAGCTGTAGATATAAAGCTGAAGAGTTTGTTTGTATGCTTGAACGCGCTAATCTCAGGAACTATGGGTCCGATTTTAAAAATTCTTTCATTGTTAGAAGGCCTATTTATCGAGGAAGGCTATAGGCTGTATATCATTACACTACAATTATATTTTTAACCCAATTTTAAGCGGCCGAAATTGCATTCACAGCTAGAATTTAATACGTAAGTAAGCCAATTTTCGGACAATACTTCTTCTGCCCCTAGTAGAGACTAGCGGCAGACTGTGTGTTATGACCTCAGATCATAGAAATAATGACATTTTGACTAATTCGTTAGCGCAGTTGGCACCGATCCTGCCTTCCGCTCCGGGGGTTGTAAATTCAGTGCCCGCCTCGAGTATGAGTCCTTAAGCCAGTCCGAGATTGTAAATGAGTAGAATACGGACTTCAGTTTATTTTATTACCCATAGAGCTCTTATAGGCTCTATTTTTATGTTCACGTCAATTTTCAGGTTATATTATTCCACGAAAGTATAGTGCCATTAAAATATTTTCACATTGGAGGGGATGAAGTTTACTCACCCGGCTTCGGAAATAGCTACTTAACCTATCGATCCACCACTGATTACGTTACGATCTCTCAAATTTTTTTTTTATATATAACAAGGGGCAAACGAGCAGGCGGTTCACCTAGGTGACTACCGACGCCCATGGACAACAAGTATATATAAGAGCAAAATATATATAAGAACAAGCATATATAAGAACAATAAGCAAGTATATATAAGAACAATCCTAAATTGTGACAATATTTTCTGTATAAATACGTCTTTAAAAAGTAATAGATGATTTATTCCAATAGAATTATGATACAATATTTTCAGTTAAATATTTTTAAGCCTTTCCATGCCATTTGGAATAGTTTGGCCGTTACAAAAAATCGCAAGAAACCTAGCAAACTTACTTCAAAATAATATTTTACAATAAATTAGTTTGATATGTTTAATATCACTTCGTCTGCGTAAAATTAATTAAGAGCCCCTAGACTTCATTAATCGGGCCCCATCAAAAATCCGTTCTTAACGGACGTCTGAATATCTAAACTAATATATAATGCTGAAGAATTTGTTTATTTGTACGTTTACTTGAACGCGATAGTCTCAGGAGCTACTGGTCAGGAAATATTTTTAATCCATTGTATGAAAAAGATTTTATTAACGAATACAAATTATACAAAGGATTTGTCAGGAAGACCTGGGTCACCGTCCATCACTGTTATATAGGAAGTATTTCCAATCGTTTTGAAAATTACGTGCTTACGAGCGCTATGCGTAACAATTTTTCAGAGACGTTCATTAAATGTTACATAATATGTATCGGTTCAGGGGACATATAACATACAATTTCGAACTATGTCACATAGGCATACCTCATCATTATATGCTTTTACAATCAATAGTCGTGTAACACAATACGATGTCGTATTTAAAGAAATAGTGCGTATAGCTTACTGTGTTATTGCAAAAAAACATATATGTATTATGGTATTTAGTATGGAATTATAAGTACTGAAATAATATACTTAATTAATGTCTCCATAAGTCATTTTTTTGTAATTTTTCTCAACAATAAAGATTTTAATTTAATTACTTTCTTTTTTTACCTAGCGTTATCCTAGTCTAGTACCAGGGACCGCTTAAACTCCAGAGGATGTTTCTGTGGGGTGTGTTAAGATGACTAAATGCCGTCTGACATCATCCGACCCCTAAAATCTCTTCAATCCTACGCTTAGTATCACTCAGTGTCATTAACCGGGACTCACTGTTTTAAGTATCTTCCGAGACATGGAGGCGTTCGGATATTTGAAAAACCTGTGCTATAATAATTCACCCATCTATCACTCGGTCGTGGTAAGAATTGCTTAACTAAGCGATTGACTCAAATGCCGGCTACTGATTGACCTACGATTTTTAAATGACGATTTTTTTAAGAACACAGTTTATCAAATTCAATTTTTAGAGCTTAGACCCTTTATACATATGTTCATTATAAATGCTATTTCTAGAATTGTCAGATAAACTATTCTCTATTGGAAAGGAAATAAAAGGAATACTGTAATTGAAGGAAAGACGCAAGTCTCGCACTGCCTGGGTACTTTACTCACACGATGGACCTGTATGGAAAATTTACGAAATGCAAGGAAATTACTTCAATATTAGCGTGATGATATATAGCCTATAGCCTTCCTCGATAAATGGGCTGTCTAACACTGAAAGAATTTTTCAAATCGTACCAGTAGTTCCCAAGATTAGCGCCTTCAAGCAAACTAACAAAATCTTCAGCTTTATACATATATTAGTATACTATAGTTGTGCCAACTTTCATATCCCTCCGCTCGCGCAATTTTCTTAAAACGGTTCCTAATGTTTTCGCTTTACGTTTTACTTATTAATAAAATTATGTATTAACTCATTTACACATATCTATATATAAAGCGAAATGTCACCTAACACGAAATATCGAAAACCACTGGACATACAATGATGTAACTCGGCAAATAGTTAGTTTATAGTTAGTAGAGACCCGCCAAAAAAGAATTTGTCGATAGGACCTGATTAAGACGGTCTAAGGGTTCTGCAATTTTATGCGGACGAAGTCGCGGTAAAAAGCTAGTTTATTATAAGTAAGCTACGTTAGAGATGCGACTTGTCTCAAAACTCGAGCATCGGCACGTATACAGTAATGTACAAGTTATATAAATGTCTAAACATTGGCTATATTTTTTTTGCCTCACACATCCTCGTTGAATTAGTTTGCAGGTCTGGTGTTTTTCCAAACTGATAGGACTTGAAGAACTTCAAGAAAAGGGCAATACTTATTTCTAAAACCCGGCAACGCATTTGCGAGCCTTCTAGTAGTCCATGTGCGTCTTCAGTTGAACTGTCAGCCCTTTTTGTCCCTTGTTATACAAAAAATGTTTGAGATACAAACCTGCGACACCTATAAGACGTTTCAGCACTGGATCATTACGCCCGTCCTCTGTCAAGGTCGTCCAAAGCAGTGCTATTTTTGTAAAAATGTGATTCAATCTTTTTACCCTTGACGGCTTTGTAGACTTAATCCTTGTTCTGCGAATTAAATGAAGGCAAAAAATATTAGTAGATAGACGGCTTGGCACTGCAGCGCTTGATAAATGATCAGCGGCATGGGAATTCAATGATCTGACCACATATTTGCCCTTTTTGACGAACTTCAAGGTATGAAAAATAACACAAATGAATTCGGTGTTATGAGGGTGCCAGACCTTTTCACCTTGCTTCAAATGTTTTTATTTTTTTTTATTATTTAGGTACGCCAACAGCGTGTTTACAAACTTAATTTTAGGAATGTTACAAGCTTCCATATTCTATGTGACAAGCCTTTTAAGGCATACACAACAAGATTAGTCTTAAGCCGGCGCCAGGCTATAGCTTCAGATGTTTGAACACTTGTTTGATAACTGTGGTGTGAGTTAAAGACCCGCGTCACAGTGATCAAACAAGAATTCAGACATTTGAAGCTCTAGTCTGGCGTCGGCTTAAAGCAAATCTTGCTCATAATGTCAGTAGAAGCAACCGTCACTCACGAAATTAAAATTTATTATGAGATTTAAATATCCATCATCTATCTCTAGATATATTTTACACAATGTTAACAGCTTTAAATTTTAATTTCCCTTATATAACTTAATGTCTTATAAGGTTGTCCTTTAAAAAATTTCAGCCAATTCCAATTATTGATTAAAGTAGCTGTGACCTACTGAAGTGCCTACCGGCGCCCATCTGCATGACCAGAAGGCCAGCAGAGGTCAGTATCATAAAAAGCTTTTAATCTTTAAACCACGACTTTTAAACTTTATCATTGTACAATGCACATACCTACCCCGTGTGTCATGTTTTCCTATATGTATATATTTATTATTATTTATTTACAGACACATTTTATAAACTTTTATATTGTTGCATTTTTTTGAGCAAAGCAGTATACATAGCCTGGGCAGAAACAACAATTGTCTAACTCGTGCTTTAAACACCACTCGGTCGGCAATTGGTCGTTTTCTGCGCCTCGACAACAATGTATTAATGCGTATATTTATATTTGTGGGTCGTTAAAATAAGTATTATTACATTACCTGTCCTGAAATCAATAGAAAGAAAAAACATAACTATGTGTATAACGTTTTCATGAGGCCTTGGGTCAATTTATTCGCGATAAAGAATTTATGGCGAGAACAATATTTGGTCGTACGATTCGTAACAAAAATACCGATGCATCTTTTCAAAATTAAAAAAGAACATCGACAAGCAGATAAATATTGGCAGTTGAATAATATTAACACAAAAATTAATATTTTTAGGCTTTCGACGTACTCAGGCCAATAAAAATTGTCCTAATTCCATTTTTAGTTTAAACATCCTTGGTCACAAATCTACCTAAATGAAAAGAGTTGATTTTTGGGAAATCGCAGAAAAGGTTTTGACATTTACGACTTATTCCGCTTATAATTTGATAAAAATAGCGTTACAATAACAAATTATGCATTTATATGATAGTTAATGAAGTGATTATTGATAATAAAATGTATTTTAATGATATTTTATTATTTGTTTTTAACAAAAATAACAAAAATAAGTGCCGTGAATTCACGCCGCGAATTCACGGCACCGCTCTTGCTCTCCACATTCACGGGATACTGACAGTCGTTCGTGAAACTCGTCGCGAAATAGACGTGGATGTCGTGCTTGTTGAACTGAATTGCCTTATTATATGATTTGAATTGTCTTTATTAATTATAGAAATTGCATTTCAGACTTTCTATAAAGATGCAGTTCTCAGAATTATATTAGTATAAATTATATTATTGAGCCCAGTGGCGAAATTTAATTTCAAAGGGCCGTGGATGTGTACACGTAAACACCAGTGAAACAAATCTTAATATAAAAACCTTCCGTGGTTGTGAGGTTGGCTATAATGTAACCAAAAAATTACTTGCTATTGTATCTTCCCCTCCAAAATTCTACTCCAACTATACTCGGAGTGACATCGACAAGAGACCAGAATGAGTCAGGATGAAAAAGGGAACTAGACTTACCTCAGACCACACATCTAGATGTCGTTGATCTTTCGGTGCTCATTAAGTGCCGTGTCAGAGATTTGTATGTTGACTATTTAAGGGGTCACCCATATATTAAGTCATACGAATTTTAGGGTTCTGTAGCTCCCCCAGACATTCTAACAGATCGTCACATTTTCGACAGCCCGTCCCCTTAGGTGTGACGTCACAATTTTTTCAATTTTATACATGAATTAGGAATAGTTAAAAAAAACCCAGCAGTTTTATTGTTTTTTAAATAATGTCACATTTTGGTGTCACCCTCGCTCCCCTTCGACATCCGACCTAATTTATGGATGACCCAATCCCTAAAAGTGGAGTAAATTTTTATGTTTGAATCTATATATTTATTTCTATATCTATAACTTTTAAACGGCACTACCGATTTTCATCAAACATGTCTAAAGACACTCGCACATAAGTCGCCTTTAATATAAAAAAAAAAAACTAAATTTAAATCGCTTCATCCCTTCGTGAGCTATGATGCCATAGAAAGACAGATGGACACACACACACAGGCACACACGCACGTGCACATGTACGCACGCACGTTCACACCAACGGACGCATGTGCAAACGCACACACAATCACACACACACACACACACACACACACACACACACATACAAACGTCAAACATAATAATAAAGCTATTATAGGTATCTTATAATAGTGTTGATGATCTCATATCACTGTTCAAATATTAATTTACTACTGTGTGAAGATTTTATGATAGTGCACATATTTTTTATTTCTTTTTTTATATAGATCGGTACTAAATTTTAGCTTTCTACATATAAGGTGCTATCTGAACAGCGCTACTGTAATACTCGTGACTTTATACTGAGGCAGTGACCTTTTTGACTGCAGCACAATAAACTTTTACTGTTTTTAAAATAATTTTACTTTCGCATTATTTTAAGTTTGTGTGTTTCGGTCAAATTGTGTTTATCTATTAAATTCTAAAAAGAATCAGAACACAAATAGCTTATAACTCCATTTGTTGACTGAAAAAAGAACACGTGCGATTTACATCCGCAAAGGGAACACCCATTGTCGGCGTTTAGAACTCGCCAAAAAAAGTCACACGCGATTTACAATGTTCAAAGTTCAAAGGCTAACCCGATAAACAGAAATGAATTAGTTAACTTACACCAATAGAAGTTCAACTTTACAACCGATGGATAAGGTTCAATTTACGCTGGTGTGGATGTCGATTTTATTTACCTGAATTCGCCGGGCCGCAGCGAAATTGTGACGTGCATTTGTTTATTCAAGAGCGCAACACGTTCTACGCTAACGAACTTATTATTCGAATTTCGAATGTCAATCTTCGAAGCGTTACTGTCACGTGACAGCTACGTTACCGTTATGCAGACATTATCAATACTAACATAAAGCTGAACAGTTTGTTTGTTTGAACGCGCTAATCTCCGGAACTACTGGTCCGATTTGAAAAATTCTTTCAGCGTTAGATAGCCCATTTATAGAAGAAGGCTATAGGCTATATATCATCACGCTAAGACTAATAAGAGCGGAGCACCAATGAAGAATGTGTTAAAATCGGCGGGTTTTTTCTCCCTTTTGAGACCTTCCGCTGCGTAAAGGTTAAAGTTTCGCAAAAATCATGTATGACGAAATTGATCCTCTTCAAAAGTTCTAAACAAACGTCCGCCCCAGCATATGTCTACCTTTTAAAGTTTGCTGGGATATAACATTTTTCGCTAACCACATTTGTTCTAAAATAATGCATTACTAGCAAAGGTATTTTTTATAAACATGATATCGTTCCTTATCCAAAACCAATTTTTTAAACCCCAAGTGATAAAAGTGGTCCACGCGGGCGAAGTCGCGAGGTACAACTAGTGTTAATATAACTGGCAGTAAGGTTATCTTCAAAGCAAAAATAAATAGATATATCATCATAAAAATAAATAAAGCCTCAATAGCTCAACGGTTTTTTTTTAGAAATATATAATTACATACATATGGATAATACACCCAGACTCGAGGTGGTAATCGAACCCACGACCCACGGAACAGAAGGCAGGGTCACTGCCCACTGCGCCAACGGGCCAGCCAAAACACTCTTTAACGTTTTATGTGTCACCGGAATTTGTAAAATGAGTATACCTTTTTCTTGAAGGTGCTATCGAACCTGAGGTAAAGCTGCTTAAATAGAGATGCTGTGCGAAGCACGAAATTCCTTGTAAACCGGATAGATTTAAGTCAACATGCACTACAAAATATTATTGCCGTAATAGACATAAAAGCTCGTACTCGCATTGAACCCTTAGCAAGCCGGAGAAACATTTATGATTTAATTTCAGTAACGTTAAAGAGTGTTAATTAATAAACTGATCGCTTATGATAAAACCTTATAGCTCACATTTAATGTCGGTTAAAATGCGGCTTATTTGCATGGAAATGGAACGACCGTTCTTTATTGCACACTATCTTTAGCCGCGGCTTTGCTCGTGCTAATTGAATTTTTCTAATATTTCGAGAGCAATTTTTTCTGTTACATACTTATTAAAATAAAGATTAACCAAATGCAGGCATAATGTGATAAGTATAAGACATCTTCAATATCTTACTCTTAATTAATTTATCGTAAAATGAGTGTTTGTGCTAATTTTTATGTCCTTTTCCAGGTCAACACCACGTCTCGTGGGTTCAGATGCTTCGTACAGACTGAGCCCCTACGAGATGGAAGCTCTCAATGCGGTGAGTTATGTTTAGCTTTTATACATTTTGTTTTTTATATCCAAATAAAGCTATTATGTAGATGAGGGATCCCCAAATTGTGTTCCGCGGAACCTAGGTGTTCCTTAGAATGGACATCAAGGTTCCGTCAAAATTATTTATTATTATTAGCCATAAAACTGGCGTGATATATGTATATAGCTATATTAGATATATTAGCTATACATATATTAGGTATAAAATAATATCACGGTAACCAATATTATTATGAAATAGTACAAAATATGTGATGAAGATTGGATGTAACTCATAGACGCAAACAATTGTTTGGATATAACACCGACCTTTAAAATAATTATTCGTAAAATGGTGAAACAATTTCATTCTTCAGATTAAAACTTCAATATTACACATTTCTATAAAAAAATGTTTTAATATAGATTTCGGTGTTTATTTGTTATGATTTGATATTAAGGATATATGGATGCCATAAAATAAAGGGTAATAAGTTTGTGTTTCGTAATGTTTAAAATTTAGGATCCCCTGACCTAGATAGTACATCATAATTGAAAAGAAACGAAATAATGCTAGATTCAAGTTTTTGTTTCGTTTTATGTCTTCAGAGGTAAACAAATACAGCAGCAGATCCAATCAAATATAAATGTGTGTAATCATAATTAATATATTAAGATTCCGTTGCGATCAGCGAAGTTGGCGGATCAAATTAGATGGAAAATAAACATAGTTTTGTGGAGATGTAGGGGGAGTGGGGGAGAGAAGAGGGGGAGGGGTAGGGAGGGAGAGGGAAGGGGAAGGGGGGGAGGGGAGGGGGGAGGGGAAAGGGAAAGGGAAAGGGAAAGGGAAAGGGAAAGGGAAAGGGAAAGTATTATTAATATTTTTTAGGTATGTCTAATATTCCCTTTTCCCCTCCTACTAAGCTTAAATGAAAAGCTTGTATTAGAAGTGGGTGCGACAATACCCCAACGGCGGTGGGGTTTGAACCGGGTACCTTGCGGAAATCAGTCCATACCTTATACCGTTGAGCTATTGAGGCTCTGAAAGATGCGCCTGCTATTTCCTTTGTAGAATGTCTGTGCTCTTTTTTAAGCGAAAAGGCCGCTTCTTAATCTTTTTTCAATTCCTTTTTTATAGAACCTAAATTACTAGCGTACAATACAGTGAACTTCATGTTATTATTATTTTTTTGTACAAATTAATATGAGATCACCGAGATATTTATAACTGCCTGGTCCAATTGCGATAAGAGACAAAAAAGATATCGATTAAGATATACAAAAAAGTTATCGGCGGAATTGAGTACATCGTATTTTCGATATAGGAAAAAAATTCAATACCGCCTAATCCGGATGCGGTCCAATACGCGGCCGAGCGGTTTTGACAAGTACCTAGGTGATAAGAATCGGTTGACAACAATCGAATAGAGCAGGAAGTGATTGTACTGTCCTCGAGAATGTCACAGTGCGGCGAACGAGACGATATTTGAATGTAGTGCAAAAAAAAGTTTCTAGTGCGAAAGCCTCCCAAGTGGAAGTGGTACCGGAATCTCAAAAACGACCACTCGAAAAAGGCCTAGGCTTCGTTTTTTTTATATGACAAGGGGCTAACGGGCTGGTGGTTCGCAGATTTTTTTACTACCGATGACCATGAACATCAGCATTGCCAGGAGGCACGCAGATGCGTTGCAGACCTTAAAGGAAGGGTTTGTGCCGCAGGGACCTCTCTCAAACCAAAAGAAACGCGACAATCGCACCATCACTTAACCTGACAGCATTGCCACCACTTCGCTCCAGTCTTATGAGAGAAAGAGGTACTGGTACCCGGACTCGCCGGCCCAATTCGGCTGCAAAAGTGGCGCTCTAATCAAAGTAGAGTTCCTCTAAGAGGTTCTCTTTAAGGTTACTAAGACGCCCCCTCTTAAAATAAACATTATTGCCAAAATTAAACTTAAATATTGTATTTTGGTTGAGTTTGATGAAGGCGATATGGTTAAGTGCTATCTTATACTAGCATAGTGATCGTGTTCCGGCAATATGCCCTGAATGAAAGCTCTTGTGGAGTTACAAATATATCTAACTTCTAGTATAACATAGTGTACGATATACTGGATTATTAAATATGCCACCAGGTGAGACAATGGTCGAACGTAAAAAATAGATGTGTTTTTTTTTTTTTAAATAATAATGCTATTGTACAAAAAATAAACCTTTTCTTCCTTATACGTCTATGAGGATATATTAAGTCACTCTAGCTACGTTGGTTTTTATAACTATTATATCAAAAGTTAATTAGTATTCAAATAAATACTTTGTTGAATATGTATATGTGTGGGTGTATATATGAATATGTATGTTACCCGCGAATTCATCCGCGTAAAGTTTGGTGAAATTTTAATAAATTCAATTATTTTGTCCTTAATTCTTCTACCATTAATAAGGAAGCCTATATAAAATAGGTTATCCGCTTCTGAAAGTTCCCTCGAAATTGGTTTTGCCGTTTCTAATAATACCTGTAAAATAAAGCAGAGAGACAAAAAACCTTCAATCGTTTTTTCTTCTTATAAGTACTGAATATAAGGTAGATAAAGTTTTGAGACCCCCTATGCCCCTTAATCTGATCATGTCGCAAAATCCGCTCTTAGCGGACGCCTACTACCTAACTAATTACCTGTCAGAATTCGTCTTTGTGCGTCTCGCGGTTTTCGAGATTTCGTGTTAGGTGAACTTTTGCTTGTATTATACTAGTTGTACCCGCGACTTCGTCCTCGAAAATTTGTTTTAAAAAAAGATTCAATTTTAGCATGCTGATAATATATAGGCCGCTTCAGTTTTATAAATTAGTATAGATGAATAGATCTAGCAAGACGAAACATTGGCAATAAATTGCAAGGAGGGTATTAATCAACAAGAAATATGCGAAACTTGAATAAAATAAGACTCTAAACTGCACAAAAAATTTACAGCAACTAATGAGTAACTGGTACGTAACGCTCGCTTTCGTTGCAGTACAGTGAAAAGAATTTTGGAGTGACGCCAATGCTCTTTCGGTTCGCGTCATAATACAATTTACTTTATAAATCAAACTCTGAAATCGGTACGAACTTTTTAAGGTCATTGCGGCAAATCAATTGGCAAATGCTAGCTGGAACGTGTTATCAATATCGGCGGCATTATAACAAATTGATACCTAGCAGTGATGCGGCGTCCTCATTGGCTCCCGTGTCACCGCTAGTGAGAAAGACCTTCAACGTCTATTCCGCTTGTCACATTTTTCTCGTCGCTCCTCATTTGTCTCCAATATTAACAATTGAACAATGATAAAAATCTAAACAAGGTCGCATTCATTTATTGCTATCAATTTTTATAAAAAAAAACTAAGCGTAATTAAAGGGCGTAGCTGTTATCAATCGGAAGAGTGAGACCCTCTAGCACAGGTACTTACGTACTTAAAAGAGGGCCCCATAGCCATAAAAGTAAAATAGATTTAAGTTAAAGAAATAAAAACATTTTCATTTATCAACGTCTTCTTAATTTCAATCAGTAGAGGTACTGCGTATATGAAAACTTTCCGCAAATGCTTTTAGTATTTTTTATAAACTGCCATTGGTGGAACAATTTGCAACCTCTCAAGATTAAGAAGAGAGGACATTTTTCCTGAAATTCCTGTAAAGCATCTGAGAGTTGCTTGCGCTGTTTCAAAATCGCGTGGAAACCGCGCGGTCCTTATTAATATACACCGCTTAATAATCGCCGCTGTTTGAACACTCATGATTTTGCGATGTGACTGCCGCGCGATTTGTAATCGTGCGGTTCCCGCCGTGTCAAAACAAAAGCTTAGTAAACGTACAAGGTATCGACTCTTTTCAGGTTCCCAGTTGTATACCCTATTATTATAAACGCGAAAGTTTATACACATAGATATATGGCTGTATGTTTGACGCTCTTTCACGGAAAAACTACTGAATGAATGTTTATAAAACTTTAAAATAACATAGCTTATGCATTAGAATAATACATAGACTATAAATTATAAAGATATTGTGTGACTTATCCAAAATATAACGATAGATGTTATGTAAGTAGGAGAAAATTGTACCATCTGCGACCTATTGGCGTGCGCTGCAAAATCCATTAGAGTTTCACGTATATAGTGTATGAAGGAAATGTTTATCTTAAATAGTTGTACAAAAAGCCCGCGACAGCATATATCTATCTTTAATGCTCAAGCAATTAACGCCACAATAGTGAACCATTATAGAACGGGGACAATACTATAGAATAATATAATGTAGTAAATAAGTAACCTAACATTCGGGCAGGACAACGTCTGCTGGTGATTAAATAATTACCTACCTTCATGGACATTGCGCAATTGAGTGCATAATTGTTTCAGATTGAATTAGATTCCAGTAGGCAGATGTGAAACAAATTTGATATAGCGCTAGTGTCACAGCTATAAAAAATGCACGTGTTCAATTATTTCTGATATCATAGCCATAAATAGTATCACGTCTGATATGTAAGTAGCTTCATGAAACGGATATAGGGATCTTCACTAAAGTCTTGGATCTGGCCACCGCAATCTGAACGCCGTCCTTAAAATGTCATCTATGACCTTTACTATTGAATTACGTTCTCATAGTGTTTTATATCAACGTGATGAGGTCGTGGCCTAATCAGTGGTCGGTATTTGAGTCGAACCCTAGGTTTGTTTGTTTATTTGAAGGCGCTAATCATAGGAACGACTAGTCCGATATGAAAAATTCTTTCAAAGTTATCGAGGAATGCTATAGGCTATATACCATCACGCTAAAAATTTTCACCTAATTCTACGGGAACACGGTCGCGGATAACAACTAGTATTTGATATCCAATCACCTCCGTGTTTCGGAAGGCCCGTAAAGCAGTGGGACCCGACTAATGTCACTGTGATATTAGTCGTAAGGTTGTAGAGATGGTGGGGGTTCCGAATGTGACGTCAGATGGCAATCGGTTATATTAACTCGACCCACAGCCACATCCCCAGCAATCTAAGCGGACTCTGGTTCTTCACTGAATTAACGCTGGGAAGAAGAAGAAGAATAGTGTTAGATGAAAGTAAAAGTACAAAAAGTACACACATAACACAACCCTACGCTTACTATTTACTATTCTAGTACACTAAGTACCAGTTCTACAATTATATTCCTTCCTAATTGGAATTTCACAATGGAATTTCTCTACACATTGACTAATGCTATATTAGTCGTAGTGTTAATCAATGTATTGATAGACTTTAAAACCACGCGATATTTCTGCATAAACTATTTATGCTCGAACTGGCCGAGTGTTTAAATATTTAGACATATATATCAACACATTGTGCTTTGATGTTCTTGTGTGTATGATATTCTTTGATGGAGAAATAATGTTTCTTAAATAGTGCCTTCACACCGGAAGAAGTACAGATGGAAGCTCTCCTATCGGATTGACTGAGAATTTTAATGTGGTGGCAGGATAAGGCATGTTATTGTCGTCATAGGAATGATCTTCACTGATATCTATGGATGATTTCTTAAATTTGATGTCTTTCATTATGGTATATAGGCCCAGTAGTAATCGCTTACGGGATAGGATATGAAGAAAAATATTTTTTCTGCTCCTGTGCTTTTAACTATCATTTATGTACTTACAAGCAATAACATAAGTATACCCATTATTAAATCGACGCAAGTCTATACTCTAAGGCCCATAATAGCATTGTTAACACTATCGTTATGACGCTATAATAACACACTTATGGTGCCATAGACTATGAAACATATGAAAACTATAAAATAGCCTGGCAGGTGACGCGGCATAAAAAAAAACACATTTTCCTTTCCCGGGCGTCCATTTTCTTAATGTATATTACACATATAAATAGTAGCAAAAAAAAAAAATAACAAAAATTTTGCTGTTTTATTTAGTTTCTATTTACCTAACACATCTGAAGAAATTTTGATCGCAGTTTAAGATGTTACGGGAAATTTAATGTCTTCAATATCTCGGCGCATATACATATAACAAAGAAATAATACAAAAGAATTTTTTTTTTGTTTTTTCTATTCCAAACACGTAGTCTACAAAGTATGCAACGGTGTATAACTAGGGCAAAAAAAAGGCTTGTAGCGTCTCTCTTTGCCATGCACGCCAAGGATCGCATCGCAACTCACGCCACTCGCCTATTTTGTACCCTCTTATACATCTGTTGCATAAAATACTATTGGGTATCGAGTTACAAAAAAAAAAATTATAAATAAAAATCGACTTCGTTTTATTGTATGCTGCATACCGCGATAACCCATACTGAAATAAACACACTTCAAAATTCTCCTTACAATGTGCAATATGACTCATCTCGGTAGCAATGCTCCCGATATTGACCGCGCCTCGAATGATCGATTCATTGCCAAGGAAAATGACTCGATGGATTTCCAATCAATTTGCCCTTCAGCCGTACAAAGTAATTATATTTGGCCCTGATATATGATAACAATTGCATAAATGTGTAAACGCTCGTATAATTGTAGTTGTATAACTTTTTGACTGAGGTCACATTAACACGAAATATTTGTTTAGTGTATACAAAACAGGCACTACGGAAGTCCTAGCAGAAGCGAAAACGAATCGTCAGAGGTGTCGTGTAACGGTGACGTCAAAGTCGAATTCAAGCGTTGGGTGACGATGACGCGATTTCAATGATTAATTCCCGTCTCAAAAAATGCCCAATTGTCTGATTTATATCAATGGGTCACGCCGCGGGCGGCTTTGTGGAACCTCCCTTAATTGTTGGTGGCTTTATTACTATGTTGTTTTGTCATAAAGACGTGTTAATTTCATGGTGTTAGCAACATATTCATACTACAGTGACGATAGTTTCAAAGAAAGTCGAAATCCTGGCTTTTCTTACAACGGCATATGTTATGCAGGAAATTTCTTACTTTCACCTAATGATGATGTGGTGACGGCTATTAAAAAAGGAGCATGCTTTCGAAAGATCCTAAGTCGTATTGCTTTAGACACACTGGAAGTGGCATCTCTTTCCAATAAAGAAGTTGTGCCCGAGAAGTTATGTTTGGACATCGAAATGTTGAGGTAGAAATTTCAAGTACTAACTTCTAGAATTCAGCTGCCGATATTAGCCCGAAGATTTCCTCGGAACATTCCCTTTTATTGGAGATCCGCATAATAAATCTACCCAAGCCCATTTGTAGAACTAACTATTACACAGCTGTGCATTACATCGTGTCCTGTTTAATGTTAATGGGTCGCGTTTAGAGTGGTTTTATTACACCTCCCCTAGCCCCGACTTTATAATTATAAATCCAATAAATAATGACACATATTTTAATACGCACAATGCTAGAAGGTTAACTTATTAAATATTTCCTTATTTGAAATTAGAATTAACCAGAGAGAGATGTTCCCATGGCTTGTTAAGAGAATTTGCAGACTCAGTTTGGTGCAGTTTTGTACTTTACAGATATCACCTCACTTCGCAATAGCTGAAAGCAAAATGAATATTCATTAATGCAGTAAAGAAAATCGCTTAAAGAAACCAGTCTACAAAAAAAGAAAAAACTATCCAGGATCCATTTGAATAGCCTCCGTTCGGATGACATCTACAAATGACAAGCTCATTTGTAAAAGCTAACAGTGACACAGCTGCGCTTTACATCGCGACCTGATTTATGTTAATGGGTCGCGTCGAGAGTGGTTTTATTACCCCTCCCCTGGCCCCGACTTTATAAATCCACTAAATAAAGATAAATATTTTATTAGAAACACTAGAACGTTATCCTTTAATACACTTTAGGTTTAATCAGTGTCTAAGAATACATTTACAGTGATCATTGAATTAATTATTTGAACACAATTCCTACTTTAAAAACGAAATCTAATAAAAGCTGATTTTATGTTCAGAAAAGTGATCTATAAAATATTTTTGCAAACGCAACAGATTTGTAAGCGTATAAATAGACAAGCGGACCCGAAAATCAAAATATTTCTGCAATCGATACATATTGGTTAATTATAAATGTAAACCATTCTAGAAATAAACTAATTACGTATACCAAACACCATAAAAATCGGTTTAAACATAAAGAAGGAGTTCAATCACATATACAAGCACATAAGAAATTTATATCTAAAGGTATGTAAAGAATATTGTAAGTGATTAAAAATATACCAAACACCATTAAAATCGGTTTAAACATAAAGAAGGAGTTCAATCACATATACAAGCACATAAGAAATTTATATCTAAAGGTATGTTGAGAATATTGTGAGATTACAATAATTTTCGGTTGATGTGACGCTTCGCCTAATGCAGTACTATCACAAACTAGCTCCGAAGAGATGGATAATACACCCAGACTCGAGGTGAGAATCGAACCCACGATCCCCGAAGCAGAAGGCAGGGTCTACTGCGCCATCGGGCCAGCCAAGTAGTTCATTCCTAAATTAACAGATTTGAATTGTTTTTACATATTTATGCATTATTTTCATTATCGAATATATCAGTAATTACTGTGGTTGATTGTAAGACGGAGGCAATAGGCTTATGATATTAGAAATAAAATACGAAACGTAACTCTGTCTCTTTCTATCACTTTTTATTCACTTACTTATATCTCCCTCTCAACTTCTATTCGCCTCGCCAAATCACACTTTTCGTAACGCTTTCTTCAGGCATTGCCAGCTTACTCCCCAAGTCAAGTCAATAATCACAGACAGTTTTCACTTTTCATCACTTATTTATACATTTGCATTAACATATATTTTCATAGTGAAAACAATAACTTCTACAAACTGTGAATTGAAAAAACCTTTGTCATTTTAATCTGATGGGTGTTGAAAATAACATAAATATTGGTGTCTTTTTTTCGAATTTTCTTTTTTTTAGACAACACGGAATTTGATTATATCGTGGTGGGTTGCGGGTCTGCCGGGGGTGTAATTTCGTACCGCCTGAGTGAAGACTCAAACGCCACCGTTCTTTGTATAGAAGCTGGTGAAGATCCGCATTGGGAAGCGCAGGTAAGACCTGTTTCTATCACAAGTCAACAGAGACCTCAAGTGTTTGTCCAGTTGGCACCGATCGGTCCTTATATACTGGTACATGCCCA
This sequence comes from Charaxes varanes, assembly GCA_024363005.1. Lineage (NCBI taxonomy): Eukaryota > Metazoa > Arthropoda > Insecta > Lepidoptera > Nymphalidae > Charaxes > Charaxes varanes. Next base: position 175,376 of record JANCMC010048558.1, on the reverse strand, counting down.
AAATTTTGGCTCGAAAACAGCGCTTTCAGTAATCTGTATCAAGTACTCAGTTAACCAAGTAGGGCAGAGTAAAAACGTCAATAACATGGTTCAAAGTTGATCAAACCAGACACAATGAGTGCACAATTAAGAAAAATATTTATAAAACATTCTATCAAGTTTTTCTTTTTTTTTTTAATTGTAAAATTGAACTAAGAATGGGCACAAGCGTCCAACGGAATCTAACATCTAATCCGGTATCTTTTAAAAATAGGTGCTATCTTTTAACTCACGGGTGAATTTGATCAGAGAAACCTTCCAACCATTTAAATAAATAAATATAAAGACATAGACGTAGAAAAAGAAGAAACATATACCTAGTTAGATTAACTAGAATCATAAAAAAAATTTAATAGTTTTTAATAATTAGGGAAAGATTTCTTCCTTTTTTTTTAATTTTCTTAATAATGCTAAGTATATGTTTATTGGCAAGTATAACAATGAAATGAAATATAATTGTCTTAACCTTACAGAAGGCTGGTTTATTCCCTTACCTTCCGAAAACAACTATGGATTGGAACTACACTACAGAAAACGATAACTACACAGCTCAATATCACAGGAATAAATACTTGGATCTACCAAGTGGTAAAGTTCTCGGGGGAAGCGGTACAATACATCATTTTTACTACATCCGAGGTATTCCAACGGACTATGATCTATGGGAAGCAGCAACTGGTGACAGCTCATGGTCGCATGAATCTATGATACCTTACTATAAGAAAAGTGAACGTCTTGAAGACGCAGCTATTCTCGCATCCGACTCTGCAAGTTTCCATGGAACGGATGGTAATATGGCAGTCACTAGACAGCTTAGTAATTTGAAATTAGTGACATAATCAATCACATTCAATCAGCCTTAGTCATTGCTAACTTTATTCTCTGGTTAGAAATTGCTATAAATTTGCATTTTTACTGCACTGACATTTTATACAAATATTAAAGAAAATCAGTTTATTTTGAGCATTAAATGAAAAAAAATTCTACATGCTATAAATACTAAGAAAGTAGAATAATAATTTAGATAATAAATTAGACCAGTATGGGCAGCTGAATATTACCACCGGACGGTTTGTTGTGTCTTAAAGATTTGGTTGGATGGTTGGATTTTTAAAATAAAATCATAAAAAGAAACACGATATGTATATATACTCCTGCAATATTTAAAATAAAATAAATTTCCTTAAGGCTGTCGAATGTCAAGCGTGTTGCCGTAAAAATAAATATACGACCGCCATCTTGGGTGTCCGCCATGTTAGTTTATTTTGACGTCACTTTTATCACCTTAAAGGGTAGGTTGTATCTTTAAAATAAAACAAATTCGCCAACAACATCGTAACTTTGCGCTCCAACTGAAGAAGTGTAAGTTATTCTGCGTAACGTTTACAAGTACTCAAGTTTAATGTGTCGCAATATCGGTTCCACGTAATAAATCACACTAGAAACAATTTACAGAACAGCGTTAACTTGCTGAAGTGTTCAAGACTTTCCCAAACTTCTCAGAAGATGCTTAAATCGGCCGCGTCGCTTACCGCACACGACATTCGACTACAAAGTTCTTAACAGACGTTACGAAGGGTAGTTTATTTTGTTTAGTATCGCTTTTGAACAGACATTGAGTACCTAGTACTAAGCCTTGTTAATAGAATGACCAAAATACTCCTACTATAATTGTAATTCTCTACACTGGTGTAACCATGTGTCGTATTCACACTGAGCACAATATGCTTTGATAGTTGTTACCAAGTCGACGGTCGCAACACGACTGCCCCGTTATACCTGTGTGTTAGTGTATTTATACTTCATGAACAACTACCCCCTTTTATGTATCCACTACAAAAACGAATTTTTCTATAATTTTTGTTTCAATATTCTAGGCGCGATAAATATGTATACCTAAATTTTTAAAGTACCCTCTTCAGCATACATAAGTCTCACTGGGATTAATTATTGAAGACGTGGAATTAATAAGAAAACTTATCTCCAGCTAGCAACAAACGCTGTCGTGCCCGAACGTTGGGTTAATTACTATTTACTACATTCTATTATTCTATAATATTGTCCCCGTTTCCGTTCCATAATTGTTTATTATTTTGGCGTTAGTAGTTTAAACATGAAAGATATATATATGCTGTCGTGGACTTTTTTGTACAACTATTTAAGATAAACATTTCCTTGATACACTATATACGCGTAACTCTAACGGTTTTTGCAGCGCTCGCCAGAATAGCTCGCAAATGGCAGAATTTTCTCCTACTCACTTGACATTTATCGTTATATTTTGGACAATTCATACAATATCTTTGTAGTTTATAGCCTATATCTTATTCTGATATTAAAAAAAAAAATATTAGGAATACTTTTTAGGTATGTCTAATATTCCCTTTTCCACCTCCTACTAAGCTTAAATTAAAAGCTTGTATTAGGAGTGGGTGCGACAATACCCCAACGGCGGGGGTTCCCATCCCCGTTCCCGTATTATTAGAAATATCGAATGACTACGAATTGTTTCTGCTTTGTGCAGCGGTAATAAAGGTGCCAGAGCCAGACATAGCTCAAAGTGTTTGTACATTTCTGTCCTTGAAGACTACAAAGTAATACAAAGTTTTGCGCAGCTACACAAAGCGCGGCCACATTACATCATCATTGCAGTGTTCATTCACATGAAGTGTTCATTCTGGCTTCGGCATCACAATAAGATTGTGCAAAAGCGTAGTCATGAGGACGGTAAAAATATTATTCGTCAAATATTACGATGTACAAATAATTAACATTTTGTATGTAACTTGAAATAAATATATTGTATGCAAATTTAAAGGTTTGTGGCCGAATTTTGACCACCAAGCGATATCTAATATCTATTATTTTAAATATTTTAACCCCAAATTCAACTGGACATTTACGCAAATAATAAAAGCTGTACAAAGTTAAAAATTCATCGAATTTCAGTTTTATTCGACTTATTACTGTAGAAATGCAATTTTAAGATACAAAAACGGCGAATTTAATGTTAATTCCATGAATCGGTAGAGGAACCGAGTGTATTAATTTAAAAACGTGCAGTAATTGTACGTTGACTTGAAAGTGTAAGAGGATTAACATTAATGAAGTTTTTAACCTCCTGAGTTAAAAAGGGGTGCAATTTTTCCGTATCTATATGTCACAGTTCAATCGAAATCTATCTCGCGAGATTGTAAACTGTCGAAAGATTATGAACTGAATATACTGCTTACAATTTAAGCAGTATATTCAGTTTAATTTAGAGGTGTAGTGGTTAGATTTTAAAGCGAAGGCGGAAGTATAAAAAAGTACTAAATATTATTTATTAAAGAAATAGAAAGTAAAAAGTAGGTATTTATTTTAGATATAGGCTGGTAAGTAAAACCCACCCATGCCCGCGCGTGTCCGCCGCACAGGCAATGCAACCGAGTGGGCGCATTGCCTAGAGTCACTCCTCGCGTATTTTTCGTCAACTTATATAAACCTCTGTTACAACTCCGCAAAAAAGATACGGAGGCAGATGCGAAGCTATAATTTCGTGCAAAAAAGGCCGTAGTTACGGAAGTGGAAGCGAGAATTCGTTACAACTCTACTAAAAAGCCTCTATTCCTTTGATATTCCACTTATTGATAAATGTAAATACATACATATTAAGATGAAAGTCGTGTTTTAACACTTTTGACACTTCGGAGGGATAGTCATTTCATTTAGTGTAAGAAAAGACTGATTTTAGTATTTCCTTAGACATTCAGATATCTGTGTGTGTGGATCTGGCACGATCATGTTATAAACAGTCAAGTTATTACATAAATGTTTTTTTATTAGCTTCAAAATTACGACGTCATGTTTCCTATTGAAAATTGGTGTATAATTCCGTTTCCTTTGTTTATAATTAACAAAAGATTAAATTTCAATTGTAAATGTTTAAAAGAGTATTGAGCTTTTTAGAAATGGTGCTGAGCATCTGTGGCGGCTTGCATAGCTTATACTTTGTAACGTTGGAACCAGATATAACTCCATTTGAATGATTGTTTCAATGATCATGTAGTGTGTCCGGGGACTTTGTGTATCTGCGCAGAGTTTTGTAGTACATGAGAAACTCCAACCCAATTAGATAAATATTAGATTGCGTAAATAAACAGCGCCGGATTAAGAGTACTCTATGCTCGTTATCTCAACTCGCCCCACAGCCACATCCTCTGCAATCTAAGCGGACCCTGGTATTTAACCGGGTTAACGCTAGGAAGAAGAAGAATGCCTTAAGAACTTAAGTACAGTCTTACTACGATTGAGCATTAAAATATTATTGTATAAGCAGAGAACAAATACGTACCCGGTTGGGTTTCATTATACCTCCTAGTTGTCTTGCTGGCAGTAATTTATTCATAAGTTTGGAGTTTAAAAGTTTGCTCGTTACCGGCTTACGGTGATGTGCCGTCGCTTTGACAAGTGCCGACTTAATAGCATTTTCGGGAGTGTGTTAACTAGGCCCGGAGTTTTTAATATTTAATAACTGTTCCTTGTTTTAATGAAGCAGTCTCGTGTTGCATAACTTTACCCCAAAGTTTGCGACATTAATTAGTAAATTAAAACTAGATTGGCTGTGTAACATTGCTTAAAAGTGACGCTTAAATGAAGACGATGCCCAAATCTTGACGTATAATTAAGTGATTGTGATATTTAAATGGTTAGTTTTTTGTAAGATAAAAGTTGGAATTAAATCTTTATTACCCTTGTAAAAAGATTTACAGAATAAAACCCACGTTCTTGACATAATTTCTTCTTAAAACTAAGAGAGCATTAAGGAATATAATAAATGTGTACAAAACCTTTTCACTCATTAGCTGATAATTAAAGCTGATAGAAGGCAGGTCGTGTAGCCACTGTGGAATATGACGTCACACCGATATGCATGGTAATGACGTCATTACTCGGCCCACTGAGCGGCACCCTCACCTGGCCATAGTATGGACCAATAACATCATCTAACTACATCTAAAACGGTTGCAGGTTATATATTTTTAAAAACTAGACTTTCAAACCCTTTCAAATTTAATTTACGCTACAAACAGTAGCCTATGTCCCTCTTCAAGGTTCAATCTATCTTTATACCGATTTATCACAATTGGCTCAGTGGTTAAGGCGTGAAAAGGTATTAGACAGAGTTACTTTCACATTCATAATATTAGTAAGGATATCTTATTAATATATCTAAGTAACTATTTAGATTTGTAAACATAAAAAAATGATATGAAAGAATATTTCACTCTACGATAATCGAAATTAAGGGAACGAATTGGGCTTTGTTGACTCGGACTCCAATTTAAAGTACACTTCGTCTGCAGAATACATAATAGACGATGACCATGGAGCAGTTGTTGCCTGGAAGTGTCATAATTTGTCAAACTATGGTCGCTAAAACATAATAAAGGCAAGCGTCCACATATCCGCATCGAACGTACGTATCAAAATGATTTTTTGTACAACGCGCCCACAGTATTAGCAGCGATCGGATTACCGATGCCTCTCTATAGAGATTTGCATTCAGTATGACGTCATCGGCATTGCCGACGGGTAGATTCTTGCGATCCGTACGATCCGGATAAGTGGACGCACTTGTATGGCTTTCAATACAAGAAATACTACAATTCTTGATACGATGCGAATACGATGGTATGAACAAAAACTTGAGCGTTCATATGTTCTATTTGAACGTTTTTTGAAGCAAAAACAGACCGATTCCAGCCCCACCTCTATTGGTATCCCGACCCTCATGCATAAGGATGGCCGGTCCTTCAGGGAGAAAAATGATTTGTTCGCCGTTTTCGCTTTATACCATTTCCTATTACAGAAATTTAAAGGTCAACTATTATTCGCTGATCAGAATGTTTTTGGCGTTCGTTGACTTCACAGTAATCGTTATTCAATAAAAACATAATATAACTGTTTTAATTCATCGAATTCAGTTTGAATAATGGTCATTATGATAAAAAAATTAAGCAATAAAATTTGTAGAAAAAAAAATTAACAAAATAGTTTTTAGGGTTCCGTAGTTCTACAAGTACCCCTTATAATTTAGCACGCTCTGTCCGTCCATTTCCAAAATATTAGACGTAGAGACTTGAAATTTTCCATGTTGATAGAACATGCAAAAATCTCATTATTTTGAACAAAATCGGACAATAACTTTTGAAGTTATTTAACAAATACATTTACACTGAAGCAGATACGGAACCCCCTATATAAGCGTGTCTTGACACGCTCTTGGCCATTTTACAACTTTTTGTATAAAAATAGTTAAAAAATCTAAAAGTTAATTCTTAGTCACCGTATATAACATTTACAACAAGAGACTAGAGACTTTCTTTTAACCAAACGAATGTTTTTGCAACCTATATTTCTGATGAAAAAACCTGTAATATAAATATCTCCTTATTTCTAGTTATTCCAAATTCTATCATCAAAGACAAGCGTATTGTGACAGGCACCATTGCGTGTGTTAGATAAATACACGTTCAATATCTCAATTTTTGTATTATAAATACAGTGGATCTTAAAAAAATAATCAGTAAAAATATTTCGAATATTGTCGATAAAAATAGCGAAAATAAACTTTCAATGATGTCTGTACATCTCATTTAAAATCTAAAGAGAAAATTTTAAACGTCAAAACTCGAAAACGTAAAAGATATTACCAAAATCAGTTAGTTATTATGTCTCTAGATATATTATATCGGTGGCCCCTGTAATCAGCTCTCGTAAATCCATTTGAACTATACAAATTTATTTTTTTGTACACATATGGATAGTGTAAGTAGCTAATTTAATAATTTACTTATTTCAAGAATTCCAACATGCAAAGAACTAAACCAAACGTGAATTCTATAACCCATATACAGTATTTAGTTTAGTTTAGTTAGTTTAGTTCTGAAATTAATACAAACACAAAATTGGCAAAACGTATATAAAGCAATGAGATGTAAAAGATCTGGTGCCAACTTATGTCGTGAAAATACTTAAATAACAAGCTAATGTGCATCCGAACAACTGTGCCAAATATCTAAAATGTTCTCGTGCAAAAATACACATTGTAGCTACAAAACGGAGTTTGTATACGGTTGTTCTAGTTTTTAAAAATTAAAAGCAAATTGATTATGATAGAGGGCAGATCGTAAAAAGATATGGAGCTGTCTTGTAAAATTGGAAACTAACTACCTACTCTTTTACAATATCAGTGATTTAAAGTAATATTGATGGATTAAAAGTTATATGAGAAGCTGAACTACTTTGCTTTAATCCGCGAATGAATACGAGGGAAAATCGGTGTAATGCTGCAACCCGAAAACTACACCACCGACAAACCGAATTTAAACGCGACAACAATACCATCACTTGACGTGACAACATTGCCGCCACTTCATGTCGATCTTATACATCTACGTTTTCTTTCTAGCAGTTAAGCTGTCCATCTATAGTCATTTTTATTAAACTTTAAATCACTTTTATATTAGCTTCTTCTTCCCATTAGTCATATTAGTTGTGGTCATCATTTGTGGTTATTCGCTAGACTATTCCCCTCCACTGCTTCCTAATACTTGTCTTTCTCGCGCGCTTAATCTAATAATGGCCAAAGGTGCCTTAACTTGAATTTGGGCCATCATAAGTTAATTCGAGTTTATTATCAAACACGAACTAACTGCATTTTAACATTATTAAAGTAAACAAAAAGAATACGTATTAAACTCTTTAGTTTAGTATGTATTCTTTTAAGAAGAAAATAAAAATAAAATAAAAGCATAATTGATTGGTACATTGAACTGTAAAAAAGTATTGTTGGAATAAAATGTTGAACTAGAAATAGTTCAACACGATCGAAAGATCTTAAATCTAATCTAAGATTGAAACATCTTAAGAATAAATTCGATTCTAATCTCGAATTCGATCTTAAGAAAAAAAGATCTATAGAAAATTCAAAGTTTGAATTCCATAAACTAAATAGAGATAAATGCCGTATTTCCGTCACACATAGACTTAGATCAAGAGCATTATTTCTCAATCTTTTAGCGTCAACGCTAAGAACGGGATTTCGTTTGGTCAAACCAAAATATCAACAAGCAAAAAACTAGTATAATAATTAGAATTTTTGTGAACGCAGACAAAACAACGAAAGAATGCTCTAAGTCTGTTCAAATTAAAAGAATTTAAGGTAAAATGAGCATTCGGTTGTCTGATATAAGTCGGTCTTTAGACAATAAAAATAATCATCGTTAGCTTATTATAACACATGGTTGTGAAAAAAAAAACATCCCGTCAGTATCTAGGAGTTCATTGAAATCTACCAGTATAATAGCCTATTGTTAAATCTATAAGAATACCGTATTTATCGTGAAATGAATGTAATGAAATCTCTCAATAAAACCTATGACGCAACGAAACCTATGCAAAAGGTATAAAGCGCTTGTAGAAAATGTAAACATGTAAAGTTAAACACATATTTGTGTCTAATACACTATTATAAGAACAAGAATGTATTTATTGCCAAACAATATTTACAGACATCATATTCTGATATCGTACCTAATGTAAGATACATACTTGATTAATTTATTTTTTTATTTCAAGATTATATACAGGATTTTATACAATACTGCAACTATTTCGGGTAAGTCACTTTTATCATCTACGAATTTTCCCGCCATTTTGTCTTAAGTCTGTTTACTGACACCGCCTTTGTTTTTTTTTTTCTCAAGAATTTATACTAAGTTCACTAAAAACGGTTATAAAACCAGTCTATACGTGGTAGAGGTAGCAGCAAGAGGTATACCAGTAAAATCCCTATACAACCTACTAAAAGACTTTGGCTTGTCAAGAACTATCATAAGTTCATTACTAGAAAGGACATCTAAAGCCGCGCTAGTAGGATCATACCAGATTTGGCTAGGCAGGGGAGGGAACACTGGCAGTGAAGGTGAGTGTTAGTGATCACTATAGCCTCTTATACACAAATATATTTTTTTAGAAATATGTAATTACATACATTTCTAAAAAAATATATTTGTGTATAAGAGGCGGCTGTTACCTATAACACATGCATTAAGTTGTCTACCTTAAAAACAGATGTCCGTGTGTCATATAGTCCTCTATATATATTTATTTATTGTCTATAAACAGAAAATTTTAAACTGGCGAGAACTAACATGAATCTCGTTGGCTACTCTTTTCAAAACAATTCTTTCCATTATTACTTAATTCGGCTTTGATACAACCTCATAAGCATTAAATTATTAATACAGTATTCAACTGTACAATACGCTTTATCAAAAAACATGGGGCATTTAAATGTATTTGTAAGTTTTTTAAGTACAAAACAAGTAAGTAAGACACGAAAATGATTAGCGAATTATGAGATTTGGAGCACTCACTGGGTAGTTTCATGCGCGGTCCACACAACAACGTAATGGTGTCGAGCAACGCGGCGTGCAGGTTGGGCGGGAGTTCGTCCCCGTCATCGCACAGCTCGGCGGCATGTTCTAATATCTACAATTAATAGATATATAAAATTTTAAATTAAGTAAATTTACTCATGGTTTATCGGTTATTAGAAAGATTCTTATAAATGAACTAAAATATTGCCATATAATTTAAGTTTAAATATCTTATATTGTCTATTTTAGTATTATAATTAAAATTTTTAATAATAGGGTCTCTAATGCTACCCTCAAGTTAAATTTAATAAATCACAAAAACCAAATAAAATTTAATTAAATTAAAAGTTCGCCTAATAATTTGAAATAATAAGAATCTTTTTCCATTATTCAGTTAACGTGTCAGCAAGACATTTTACAATAAAACGTTAACAAATAGCATAATAAAACAACTGAAGTTTGTATTCGTGCTACAGAAAAAGTCGGTACCGAGATTCGCTAGCATATATTAGTATAGTACAATACAAATTTAACTGATACTTAAAATATGAGCTGACAATATTATGAACTTATATTATGGGAACCTCTTTCATGGATTAAAGAAGTCATCATATATCTCGTTTTTGCCGGAGGTGTTCAATTATTTATTAAAATGACAAAATTACGGTACTGTAATGAAAAAATCAATATTTTTTATTGTAATAAAATTAAAAGATAAGGGTAATTATCTGTATGTTCCGATATACGCTTAGAGCACTGCTCAGTGCTCGTGCTGGTGATAAATTCGTTCCGGTATAGACTGCCAGAATAGTACAGTGCCCTTAGTACTTTGATCACGTGATCAATCAAAAACAGAGCGGCTCTTGTTAAAAAATGTAACGCGTGAATTTAAAAATTTAACAGTATTATATAATTAAAAAATCGCGGGCAAAGACAAATCGTGGATTTGTGAAACTGAAAATGGAAAAATTGAATGGGGATGTCAGTATACTGGACCGCATGCCATGTTAAACTGCAACCAGTATAGCAAACGAAAAAGGAACACCTTTACACTATACAGAATGTTTTTTTTTTTTTAAAGTATATTAGGAATACTTTTTAAGTATGTCTAAAATTCCCTTTTTCCCGTCTTAGTATGCAGTGTTCGCAGTGTATATCGGAATAGACACTAAATTGACCCACCTCTCGAGCCAGTCGGTTTAACAACAGCTATTTGTACGCATATTTTTGATATACATACGGTATAAAGGCTCATCGCGAGCTATATTACGACATCCACTCACGTAATCCTTCGCCGCCGTCATAACTTTTCGTTTGCTGTAACAATGAACTATACACTCCTATTACACCACGTTGCATCTCCATAATATATGACATGCAGAGTGGGCTAAAATTATTTACGTATACGTTGGGGTAACGGCTTCATCGCGAGCTATATTACGATATCTATTTACGTAATTCTTCGCCGCCGCCATGACGTCCCATTTGCCGTAACAATGAACTACGCCGCTATTACATAACGTTGCATCTCCATCTAATATATGACACACAGAATTGGCTAAACTTACTTACTTAAATGTTGAGGTAACAGCTTTATCGCGAGCTATTTGACGACGTCTAGTCGCTTAATTCTTCGCCGCCGCCATAATATCCCGTTTGCCGTAACAATGAACTACGCTGCCATTACATAAGGTTGCATCTTCTTCTAATATATAACACACAGAATGGGCTAAAATTATTTATGTATACGTTTAGGTAACGGCTTCATCGCGAGCTGTATTACGATATCCACTAACGTAATCCTTCGCCGCCGTCATAACTTTTCGTTTGCCGTAACAATGAACAACGCCGCTATTACACCACGTTGCATCTCCGTCTAATATATGACACACAGAGGGGGCTAGAATTATTTACGTATATGTTAGGGTAACAGCTTCATCGCGAGCTGTGTAACGACATACACTCACGTAATCCTTCGCCGCCGTCATAACTTCTCGTTTGCTGTAACAATGAACTACGCCGCCATTACACCACGAGCAGATCCACGTCGCATGTATATGAATATGTAAAATATACATAGGACGAAAACTATTATTTTTTTAATTGTTTTTTAGTGATTTATATAACGTCTTCTTAGGTTTTAGACTGTTAAATGGAACCGTTACGTAACGTTTCGTTGGGGATTACAAATATATATGTGAAGTAGATAGCAGATATCGAATGTTTATTCCTAAGAAAGTAATAAAAGATTGTAAGTTTATACAGGAAGTTGGTCACTTCTGAAGAAAAAACCTTGCAATTTAATATATAGTCTAGGCAATACTGCAACTACAAGGCCGTTATTTCTAAGCAAGATAATAACTTCAGTAGAAAGTTCTTAGTTTAAAATATGTAGCAGTTAAAACTTCCAACCCTATTCGCAAAGTGCCTCGTTGTGTCGGGGCACATAAAAGTGTACCAGTGTTAGTGTAAAAGTACTTACAGTAAATGTAGGAGTTGAATAGCTCGACAGAGAGGCCCAAATTGAAAGCAAGAAAAGCGCCGCTACATTTGACTTATAAACTGCTCTACCTAAGTAAGACACAAATTTTTAAAGAAACTTTAAAATTTTAAAATAATGTAGCGGCTAAAAGTTCCAACTCTGCGAGCAAAGTGCTACATTGTGTCGGATCACATAAAAGTGTACCAGTGTTAGTGGTTAAGGTATTTATAGTTAATTGTAAGAGTTGAATAGCTCTGCAGCAAAGGTCAAACTGAAAGCAAGCGAAGCCGCGAGGTACAATTGAGCTATAAAATGCTCTATCTAAGTAAGACACAAAATTTTGTAGAAATATAAGCTTTTAAAATGCAATCCATAAGTATATATTTATATATTCTATCTGTATATAAAATAAATCAATCATTGTTCATTAGTCTCGCTAAAACTAGGAAACCGCTGGACGGATTTAAATTTAACGGATTTAAAAAAAAAAAATAATTGTTTTTTTCATTTATTAAGAGTAGGATTAAAAGAAAAAGAGGCAAGGATTATTATACAAGAGCGTGCAGATTTGGTCCCTACTTCAGAATACTTAAAATCGATGTCGTTTGTAGAAGACCTTTTGACTTACGTACCATGTAAAATTATTATACCTTAAAACATTCGGCCAGTATCAAGTTTTATGGAACATATATAAATGGTTAACTAGTTAATAAAATAGCAAACGAGCCAAAATTCGGACAAGACAGTGTCTGTCGGGTTCGCTGGTTTATAAATGTATATTGCAACAAATCGTATCGTTTAAAAAATACCATGTCCGATTATTGCTGTTTGCTTCGTTTCATTTCGCACTGCCACGGCGTCGGATTCATCTCGCGAGAGATCATTGTTTGAGTTGCGGAATGCGATCGTATTGTTTTTTCTAACGCCACGAACTCGATTGACCTCTATGCAATTGAGCCGTGTTCCTTTATCGGATGTCTTATCTTGAAACTACCTATCCGCTATGTCTGTCTCGTTTAGCTCGTTCAGCTCTATTGTGTTTAAAGAATTATCATCTGATTAAACCCAGTAACGAGTTTATTCAACTCCTTTAAGATTTTTATCTAAATCAAGAGGAAGAATCCAGAGAACTTCTGCATATTGGTACGTGTCAAGCCAATCTTGTCCACTTGTGTTTACAATTCAAATAAAGATAGTATCGCAAGACATAGATAGTGTATCTTTACGTAAGCAAGGGGAATACATCTTAGCTGCATTATCATGGATGCATGGTAAGGCCCAATAAAATATTTCATCTCTTCAACGTGTTCTTGAACGCGCTCTTCAATTCACCTAAAAAAACATGGTTACTAATAGAACTATTTCTTCTGTAAATTAATTAACTAACAAAACTCCTGTAATTGGATTTGTCAAGCAAACCTTGCCCATAGATCGGTTTCCACGATTCGCAAATAGCTGGTTGCCTTGCGTAAGGTGAAAATTTCGCAACTGCATTGTCTCCGTGCATCTAGAGCGACGATCCGCGACTCCAAACGCCTACTCGGTTGCGCAAACGCATTTTATTAACTCGGTTATAGGGCCAAGATGTTTTTAGCGTTTGCAACCTTGTGCAACTTTGGTGTTGTTTTTGCTTAAGCTAACCTGTTTTTCTTTGGTGCCAATAAAATCACAACGAGTTCATCATCATTTATATTCGGTAGTGTAATATTTCTACTTGAACTATACTGACTAAAATTCTGGTCTCCTTACAATAGAAGGTTCCAGGTAAGATTTTGAGCGGAGTCAATTTCTTTAATAATAGTTGCGGGTAACCCCCGAAATGACTAGACCGATATCGATGGGACTTTCATTAGTATGTAGTTGATGATATAAATAGCAAAGGGTATTTTAAATTTAATAACATAATCGTGGATTAGAATAAAAAATTTAAAATCTCTATAACTTGAAGGAATTCTTTGAGCTACATAATGTTACATAAAATTTATTATAGGGACTTGCGCGTAGTTTTTACATCTAAACATTCATCATACTGTTTGAACTCTGATTAGACCGGCGCAAACAATGAAGTAACTTCATTCAGGCCGGCACTCCACCTTCGTTCCAGTTTCCCAACGTTTGCTCTCCGAGCTTATCTCGTGACGTGATAACGATTGTGCAAACCGCCGCGGCACACTTCCACCATCACGAGTGTCGTGGGCGATTTTAACTGCGGTCGCCTGCGCCTCACCAAGGAGATGGTTGCATAAAAATTGTGCAAATTCTGCTTGACCTGATCGTAATTGTTTACACGTTAACAAAGTAGTAACGTCCACTACTAAACACATGTTTTGGTTTCTCACTTCGAACGAGTGTCGTGGGCGATTTACTGCGTTCGCCTGCGTCTTTCCGAGGAAATAGTTGCACAACACTTGTGCAAATGCAACTTGACCGAATCTTGATTGTTTATGTATACACAAATAAGTCCCTTCCACTTCAAAACGCATGTTATTTTTTCTCAGAGAACAGAAAAAATATCTCGGAATTGGAAAAAAAACTCTATTTTTATTTTCCCGTGCAAATTGTTCCTAGCTGTCAATTTAAATGTATCTAGTTTTTCTTCACCTTTCTGTCGGTCTGCTATACTAACAGCAATAAAAAGTAGTTAGGATAAAAGACAGTATTAATTATATTAATACGTTTCATACTTAATACATTATCTGGCTTTCGTAATTACTTTAAGCGGAAAAAGTATTTTCGGAGAACGTGCCGCGAGAAACATAACTTTAATTTTTATCAAACACGATTCACACGAAACCCCCCTCGGGTCTTTTGTTCGGTTGTTTTTGTTGAAATCGAACGACCTTGTGACCACCGTCCCACATTGGATATGGGCCGATATCCGAATGCATTAAACATAACTCGGATAACGAACTGTTTACATTCAGGGAAGGGGGCTTCGGCGAATCGAGAGAAGAAAGGAAGTCGACTGATGTGCTCTGCCGTGTTTGTTTACATACATACGGTGGGCTGATTGACAACCTACTCCACTGCCATTCAATTCTCAACCTTATTGCAATAACGCAATGGCTTAAATTTGTTACTGTTGTAATAATTTATGTGTAACATTCACCGGCGCCAGGACAACGCGTGCACCCAGCATGCACCGTTTGAAATTTAAACAGTGATGTCAGGATTTGCGATGTTGCAGCTTCCGCGGTCCAGTTGCAAGGCGAGATTAATGCTGGCCAGATCATCTCGGTAATGTAGTTTATTGTCAAATTTTGGTAATATATATTTTTTTACCACATTCGAATCCCGCTAATGTTTATTGAAACGGGATTACGTGTTTTTAGCCCATCGAGGACGAGGCGTAAATTTAGTATCAGCTAATTGAATTTGTATTAATTACGATCCTCGAGGGCTTAAAGTTGTGATATTAATTTAAAATAGTCCCATGGTTTACCAAATACATTTTTGACGTAGACATACATATAGATCTTTTACTGTATTCATATAAGCGGCAAGTTTATCAAAAAAATAATTTTATATTTCATATCTGTTGGTAATTCAGTTTGTCTGTCTAATTAGTAGATCTAATTTCCTTCAATCACACTCGCAATCAGAGTGCTTAGTGCGAGTTTTTCTAACTTTTACGCGTTGGTAAAGTTTACTTCAATTTGTATGGAGATTTATCAGTGTTACAACGTTACCGCTAGGCAGCGCTGATCAATCTGCATACAAATTTAAGTAGACTTTACCAACGCGTAAACGTTAGAAAAACTCGCACTAAGCACTCAGGACGATACATCCCACGTAAGTTATTGAAACCAGAAATTTCCAGCTTTACAGTAGAGCGTTACAAAGAACTCAATTGTAATTTAACAGTCACTTTTTTATATATTATTGTATACAATAATGTAATCGTCATTATTGAATATATACAAATTGGGAAACTGTAATGTTTTTTGGGTTTTAATTTATCAATAAATATAAAATGAATTAAAAATAATTGTATACACAAATGTGTCATATTTACGCATACGATTTTATTTCAATTTACATGTTTGTAAGGCTCTACTGTGAAGTTGGGAATTTTGGGTTACAACAATTTACCTGGAAGGTTTCCAGGTATTGAAGTCATTTTTGTTTTTAATATTTTTTGAAGTATGAGGATGGGAAAGTATATGAAGGGAAAAAGGTAATTAAGGTTCATCCCAGAACGAAAAAAAAGTCAAAATTGGACTCTTTTTAATCGCAAGGGGATGAAGTCGCTGGTAGGTATTAATAAAAAATGAGTATCGAGAAAGGATTAATTAAGATTGGGGACGAAAGACCAAGTTATCGCTAAAGAGCTATTTCTTCCACACAACCTTTGGGACAAGAAATTGTGCGAAGCAATTGGTAGGTGGTGCGTGAGAAAACATTAAAGAATATAATAATAATGTCTTGATGTCACTTAAATCACTCTAATTTGAAAGCTCTCAAATCTACAGCAACAAGTGACGGCGGTATAATAAACGTAAATCATGTTTTTAAATGTGATGTGAATTTGCCATACGCCCTCGTAGTAAACATAAGCAAAATAGCAGAAACAAAGTCACAATTGTGTAACAAAACATTATTGATACTTTTGTTTTGTTTTTGATTTACACATCTACTCACTTTAATATTAGACATGACTACTACAAGGTTGCAAGGTAATAAAAGGCCAAAAGTGGCTCTTGCATCTTACTGTTAAACTCAATTTCATATTTTCAATTTATATATATAAAAGTATGATAGGTGCATGATAATGAGAGTAGCTAACTATTTCCCGCGACTTTGTCCTTATAAAATTGCGAGAGCCCATAGACTTCCTTAATCTGATTCTATCGAAAAATTCCTTTCTTAGCGGATTTCCAATAACTGTAAATTACGTCCTTCATCATTGTACATGTCGCGGTTTTCGAGATTTCGCAGTAGGTGACCTTTCGATTTTATATACCTACTTATATAGAATATAGATAGGTATATAGATTTATTTATAATGAGGAATAGTAGTTTAATGTTATCTGTAGGAGTATACACAGCTAGAACTTTATGTTTAAGCGCATTAGTGATAGCGACAATGATCCAACGAGGTTGGGGTTCGAACCTTATGTGTTGTAGTACTTTAGCCGTCAAACGCAACCCCGTCCCTTGAGGGCACTTAACATAAGCCATTAAATTGAAGTGAAACATTGATACGCTACCCGGAATTGAGCTCACCTGAGCGGCCATGATCCGCTGTCGTTCTTTAATGAGTCCGCACTTGGGGCACTGGCAGTCGCGGTAGGCGCAGGCCTTCTTGTGGCCGCGCAGACTGGATATGAGGCCGTGGTTGCGGCACCGGGCGCATTTTGGCACTCTCGCCCGCCCGCCGTTCATAACGATCGCTGCTCATAAGATTAACGCGTGACCGTTGAAAATAAGAAATTTAATTATCAAATATCTCGCTGTACACTATTTCATTACTCGTCTGTATTCGTTTACTTAATAGCAAAAGACGCCTAACGACGTTTTATAATTTGAGAGCTATTAAAGCTCTGTATAAAATGTATCTCTTAGCATTAACCTGCTTAGAAGCAACTGAAGTAATTTAAAATCGTTCGCCCACGGCCACTTCCCGCCCCGAAACTATCGTTAAGCCGGAATGTTTGTTTCAGCGCACTCGTTTAAGTCAGGAGGCGTCATCGCTACAACTGTTCCGTATCGACATCGAGCTATATGAACCTTAACTCCACACCGCAGGAGACAAAAGCAATGTCGCTGAGATCGCGCAGCATCCCGGAGGCTGCCCCGCCCCGCTTCCGAGGACCAATCGCCGCAGCCGACTCCCCGATTGGTTACATCGGAAACTGTTTCGTGTAGCTCTTGGCTTGAATTTCAGTTATAAAAGCAACAACCAATTATAATATTTTTTGTTTGACGAGTATCACCTTTCTGAGCAGATATTGTTTGTAACGATAGATTCTACACGAAACATTTCACAATATGGTAGGTATGTACGCTGATTCTTACTGATTTTTTTCTCTCAATTGAATACTTCCTTAATATTAAATTGAGAGTGATGAATTAATTTCCCTTTTCCGTGTCGAATCCTGTTATCACTTATCATGTAGTATCACAATAACTTTCATGCATGATGCAAGTGGGATGCAATGTGGGATTACGTATGCGATTCCTTACCATTCATTTAAGTTCCCTGTCTATCTGTATGTTATAGATTTAACCGATTCACCGGATAGGTATTGAAATGACTTTTAATCCCATATTAAAAATATATTTATTTTCCAATTAAAAAATAAAATAAAAATGCTTTACAAAAGAATGTTCTCGTGTACGATTTTATTCGCCCAAGTGTTATATATGGTAGTAAACATTAATACGCTATAAATTAAAAAAATAAGAATTAGTTTATGGTAAATAACTTGAAGAATTTCAAACAAATGCAATGACTAAAATTAAATATTAAATTTCTCTTTAATTTTGTCTTTATCATTATGTTTTTTGACCTAGTTTTTAATTAGCTGTACATTGGTAATCAATTAAGTTATGATCAGTCACTGTCAAGGTCCGAGTCCGAGTCGTTCCTTTGGCGTATAGTCTTCTTGTTCTGAATATGCAAGGCGCGCTGTTTTTTGGCGTCTGTCGGGGGTACCAATAAATCTCCAGAGTATTCAATTACCTCTGACCTGTAAACAAATTGTCACTTGAACAATAATTACAATTTAACATTTAATACCTTGGCACTGAAATAGACAATGTATAGTCGACGAATAAATTGGTTTGCCACGCTAAGGTCGAATGTCGTTCGCACGTTCAATTAGTTACAAGGCTGATTTTTGCTTGTTATGCATTACGTTAATTTCTAACAATAACCCTTAGCTAAATTTTCATTAACTAGGTGCTGTCATCCAAAATAGTAAAGCATTTTCTTGGTCGGCTATACAAACAGAGAGACATAACTATACATATAAACAAAATTGAAGTATCTGCGTTAACTTTGATTTTCTTACAGCTATATGTACAATAGCTATAAGAAAAACGCCATTAAAAAAGGTGTGTCTGCTTATTTGTTCTGCTTAATCTCCGAAACGACTCGTCCGATTTCGATGGAAATTTCACTGGCAGATAGCTTATTCTGCAAGGAGTAAGTCTTCTTCAGTTTTAGAAAAATACTACACAGAAAAAAATAAAAAACCCTCAAAATTTCACAAAATCACTGCAATCCGCGAACGAAGTCCTAGGTATTGAGCTAGTAAAAAGTATTAACTGATTGATTACCTAGCTATTCGCCACTCTAACATTTCAGTGCTGAAGTCATCCCTGTTTCCTAGGTCTGTGAAACCCACAATGAAGTCCTTAGTCTTGTTACTCTTTACCAGACCAATGGTGGGTATGACGCGAATTTTTAGACGACCTGTTAATCACACATAATTTTGTATATTGTTTGTCTTTTTTAATAAAACAAAGACGCTTCCAGTTCTTGTACGAACTTGATCTTTAAAATTACGCAAAGGATATTAATGCTCTTTACATCATTAAACAATGTGATTCAAGGAGGTAGTTTGTACTGTAATCCCTTCTATAAAACGGTGCTCTTATAACGCATTAATGTTATTCTATAATAAATAATATTATATTACGCGCATTTGGGGTCGTACAAGTGCGTTGTACAAGAATAATCCTACAACGCTTTTTTTCTATAATGCGGAATAAACCTACCGTATTATAGAGGGCATTACAGTATGTATAATCTATACTAATATAAAAAGCTGAAGAGTTTGTTTGTTCGTTTAAAGGCGCTAATCTCAGGTAATACAGACCCGATTTGAAAAATTCTTTCAGTGTTAGATTGTTCATTTGGTGTTTATTCTGTCTAGAATATGCCACTCCCATAGTCACCCCTAGACGCCGATTTTATGTAAGAAAGAGGTATACTGGTACTAGGACACGCCAACCCAGTTTGGCAACAGGCCAAAAGAACTGCTAGCGTGACGCTACCTCTTCTTAAACAGTTATTATAAAAATAATAATAAACTCATGCTTAGCTAGTCATTAGCATTTGCCAGTTTGCATTTCGCACATGAGTGATAATGCAGCCCGAGTTATAGCACTCACACTCACTTTGAAACGTGCAGAGTGCACTTTGGTTTTGCACGGAACTGACAAGTTCAGAATAGCCGCGCTAAAATTTCTGTTACGAAGCATTTCAAAGTAGATTATATTCACGTATATTCTGATTATTGCTGGAAAATAGTTGGCCAAATAAAATGGCCAAGAGCGTGTCAAGACACGCTTATATAGAAGGGTTCCGCATCTGATACGCTATAAAAGTGTTTGTTAAATAACTTCAAAAGTGTTTGTTCGATTTCGTTCAAAATAATTTTCCTAATGGGTTTTTACCATGTTCTATCAAGATGGAAAATTTCCAGTCTAATAGTTTGGAAATGCTATGGAGGGGGATCAGCTTACGGACTGACAGACGGACGAACGGACATAGCGAAATTATAAGGGTTCCTTGTAGTACTACGGAACCCTAAAAACTCAATGAAACTTTAAATTTTTCGCGATTATTTGCACTATTTGTATGATAATATCATCGTAATTTTAATCGTGAAAGATTAAAATTTAAGATTTGAGGACATTTCACGGTTTTGTAATACTTTATATTTTTTGATTTTCCTGTATTTCAAATATTTAACGATCCAAAAGAACTTTTAAAAATCTCCTTGAATAAAACAACAAACGTCTTTTGATGTGATTTCATTTTCACCTTTCACTAAAAAAATCAATGGCTAACGAATAAACGAACAAATTGGTTAACGAGTTTCTTGCTGATTCTTCTCGTTCTCTTCCGGATCAGTGGTAGTTTTTAAAATATTTGAAGATTCAGAAGAGCTTGTAAAAGTCTACTTGAATAAAATATCATTTGAATTTGAATAACAGCGCTTTAAGTTCTAGCTGGTCTTATTTATTTTTCAATCAGTCCTCATTCGCAAGCGAGGTTTTAAGGTCGATTTCATTCCAAAGACTTGATCGAAATTAGCACCTCAAAGGCGTGCTACAGCGGATTGCACTTATTGCCTGCCGCGTCTAGTTCACTTCACTTACAAAGAACAATGTAACATTAAAGTTTATTGCACAATCTAAAGTGGAAGTTCACTTTGTATTCACAATGATAAGGTTTTAAGCCCGTATTCATACACAATTAGAACACCAAAGGCATACATAAAATAAAATAAAATAAAAAAAACAACACTCGATTGTATTTATTGTCTGACGCGTCTAGTTCACTTCACTTACAAAGAACAATGTAACAGTTAACATATAACTGAATTGTATTGACTATTTTTAAGAGAGTGAGGAAAGGTACACCAAGGTGGAAAAGTATTGGCGAGGAATGAAATGTGAGAGCGAAGGTCGATATGCTCAACCACCGCAAGGGAAGATCTTCAAGTCCGGGCTTGTTAGAGTCGCCCGGGGCGGCCGCGCCTCATACTTAAAAACGGCTGTCTTTGTTACGGGTCATTTTTGAAAATATTAGGAAAGGGTTAGGAAACGGAAACGGTAATAATGTTATAGGATAATAGATTGTAGTAAATAGTAGGTAACCCAGGGCTCAGGCAGGACAACGTCTGCCGGGTCCTCCAGTATATAAAAGATCTCGACAGGCCAAGTTCTTTTTGTTTAGTGAATCCATTGATTATTTTTTTTGTTTTAACTCGTTTTGTCATCAGAAGGAATCTTATTGAAAATTATTATGAATAGATTTTCTAACCTAATTTTTATTAATTCTCTTAAACATGTAAATTACTTCACTAAACAAAAATTTTCCGTGAATTCAACATTTTCAGACAGATAAAATTGGTTTTCAAATTTGATATTTATTCTGGTTGATTGGTTCGTGTGATTGGCCATTGCTTTCTGAGGTATTATTTCTTGGAAAGTGTCTTACTTTTTATTTCGTATTAATCAGCTTTTTGCGTGTAAAAAGTGAGATATTTAGATAGCATTCTATTGTTCAGATTTTAGAGGTTTTTTATCCAACTAGGCTGGTTCACTTGAGTGACTACCGAAGCCCATGAACAATGTATGATGAGTTGCCGGCCCTTTGATAATTAAATTCTATCTGGAAATCCTTGGATTAGGTATAAGAATTAGGGTAGGATTTCAGTGTTTCCAATTAGATAAGACCCAAAGATCTTCAAATATATTAAAGGCCGGAAACCATTCTGCAAGCCTTCTGGTGGTACTGTCATTCATGAGCTTCAGTAGTCACTTACATTTCGGTGATGAATTTGTCCTTCTACCTCTAGCCAAAAAATGAGTAGTTTAATCTGATAGAAAATGTCCTGCATAATTTATTTTATTACGTCTCTTATTGTATCAATGTTTTGACTATTTCTGTGCAGAGTTCGTTAAACAGAGACTGCATTGATGTGTACGAGTATTTACAGACGGAACGTGCAATTAACAATCAAACGCACTGTTGTTCACATTAACATAAACTAGATACACAGAGTACATAATTACAGAGAACACGCTATACACCAAGATCCATTTAATATATCTACATAAGAGGCGATGCGAATGCGTTAATATACCATATCTCCGATAAGCTTAAACATGAATTCTTCAAATATGCGTATAGATAGATGGATAGGATTGTATTGTAAAATAATTTGAAGGCCAATTGCTCGAGAATGGTACCGATAACAAAAAATCTGGGTAAAAACCTCTCCTTTATTTTAAAACAGCTATCGAATGATATCCCACACGATGGACTTAAATGAAAAAAAATACTGGTTACAGTAAATCACGAATTCTCTCTTCAACGAGTTTATGCATAGCAATAAATTTCATATTTCTGCTTGCTAGAGATTTCCGGAAACTATTACCCGCTTCTAACAATTACTCTGACCTAAATTAAAGTATTTCCCCGTATAGTAGAGCAGAATGGAGCTATTAAGAAATAATGGCGAGAAATTCCCTCACGCAGTTTAACGACACGTCCAGACGCGTATAACGTAACAATTGGTAAGAAAATGGCGGAACGAGTATTTCATTACTGTCTTTAGAATATCCATACAAATATATAACAAATATGTTGCAATCAAATCCATAATTAAACCCACGACCCCGGAGCAGAAGGCAGGGTCACTGACCACTGCACCAACGGGCCAGTCAGTAAGTGAAGAAATATAGTAAGAAATATAGATAAAGTGTAGAAGCGGTCTACGGTGGAGCGCGCTTGCCTAATCTACGGTGGAGCGCGCTTGCCTAGGTGTTAAATTGGTTACGAGGCAGTGAATATATTATGTACTCACTAGGTCAAAGGACAAAGTCGCGGCCACAGCTGGTTTACAATAAAACGAGCGAACCAGCGGCCAAAAATTAAAAATAAAAATTAAGGATTCCAATTTTGTTTATTGCCCATGAGGTAATAGTGAATAACTGATCTGTTAAAATTAATTTAAGTATCTCTACTCTCGCTTCAGAATTAATTTAACAATTATATCAACATCAAAACTTTAGTACATTAAGCTTAAAATGATATTAGTTACTTTCTACTTTAAGTAACTAACTGCGAAGTAATTTATTCTATTAAGGTCCCAGTATAGAGCAAAAGCTTCTGCCAACATGAGAGCTTTACTAAACTACTTAATAAGTGTGTATTACTTTCGAGAAATTCGTTTTACTACAGTGCGATATCACCCTGTTCTTCTTTTACGATTTTTTTTCTTGGAAAGGGCATTTTTAGAATCAAGCGATGACGTAATTAATGACACATAGATTTTTTCCATAGACAGAGTAAAGACAAAGATAAATATCTTTAGAGACTCGTAAATATCAGCGGTACAAGCCTTTGTTAGCCTATTCCTCCTAAACAGATTTGGATGAATTTTGTGTGCATATTTCAAGGATTCGTAGATGGCTTGCAGAGAAATTGGGCCCGGTAGGTGGCGTAGTTTTCGATATATAACCTAAATTTGGTTTGTTTCTCATATTACTCAAAAACATTTGAACAGATTTTGACAAGACTTTTATTGGTTGAAAGCATATATTATATAAATAGCTAGTGTTCCGTACAAAAAAAGAAAACCGTCAAAATTTAACAAAATCACTGAAATCACACGATAGAAGCCTCGACGAAAAGCTAATAATATTATACAAAATTAAACTGCCATTAAAATAATACGTTAATCTTAAAAATGAAAATGAAATTAAGGATAGAAAATAGTTATTGTTATAAATTTTAATACATCAATAGAAAACTACAAATATAAAAATAAAAAATACAAATATAAAAAAAAAACAAAACAAAAAATACAAAGACAGACTCTCAAATACGTTTCCACACGTCAGTACTATTATAATTCAGACTTAAAGGACGTCTCCAGACGCCATCGTTATCTGATATTCATTACCAGTATACGATCGCGTAGTATCATAAATTGATATTCAAACTATCAACACTCGTAAATTTAATTGCTATTAGCACTAACGCTCTAAGACGTTCTATTTTGTATGACCGTGATCAAATCTAAAATTTGTTCCCATGAAACCTCAGTAAACCTCGAAATACGTGTAAGGTGCTTATTCAACACGGAATAAAAATTTATGAGGAAGTAACAAAGCACCGCTTGATTTTTTTTTATGTTACAAGGGGGCAAACGTGCAGGTAGCAGGCACCGAAGTGCCTACCGGCGCCCAAGGACATCTGCACGACCAGAAGGCCAGCAGATGCGCTGCCGGCCCTTCACTTCTATACATTTTATTATATATTGCAGATTTATGGCATTAAGTAACAACCAATTTGTCGAGAGCAGAGTATATGGCCTAAATGCACTTGCCGTTAGACGCGATGGAAAATACAGCTACCAAGATGAAAGGGAAGTACGCACTGACCTGCAAGGCTGTAGTCCAGGCACGTGGCTAAATAATAAACGTAGGGTCACGACATTGCAACTGCCCTGAAACATTCCAAAGACCGGGCCGCTCTAATATAGTGGCAGCTTGTAAACATTCATGAAGGTATATGATGACGTCAACAACTTTCGTCAACAAAAATCGCGAAAAACAAGAAAATTATAAAAGAACATGTATCCTGAATAGTCATTTAAATCAGCATAGTAATCCGAAAGAGAATTTGAGTAAATTCGAAACAGGTGCTAATAAAATTGGTGTAGGAAGTTCAGAGGCGGCGTTAAGCTTTATCCTCATGAGAAATTAACTGTGCCATTAGTTTTAATTCACTCGACGCGAGCGCGGTGTGCTTCATTATTTTAGCTGTTCGCGGAAAAAGTTAAGTAAAATGTTGCTCCTTGTAGTTGAGATTTATTTTAATAGTCTATTGTGTACTCTCCCATCTTTATATCTATTCGAATTAAGTTAGAATCGTTCTATGTAATATTACAATTGAAAATCGCGACTATTACACGTTGAAATGAAATTTGACCAAATGTATAAAAATCCAATTGTGTGGAATAGAAGGTAATTTTGCCAAGTACCGCGTAGGCTTTATGTTATTTATTTAAATATGATTTGATATAAATTATGCTTTTGTTTTTCTTCTAATTTTGCAGTTACGTACGAACTTCAATACAACACAACATACAATACAATACTGACTATTTAATTCCTTATTTATTTAGTATAGGTACAATAAACGCAAAATGATTAAAACATGCTTTTTGATAAAGATTCAGGCTTTATAGTTAAAAGTCAGCCATCTTCGTGCAGGCTGATAACTTTGAAAAAGTTCAAAGTATTAAGAAGTTTTGAGTCTTGGCAACTAACTTGAAAAGAACTGTTGCTGTTCGAATTTTATTTCTTTTTGTACGATGCTCTAAATAATGGACTATCTTATTCTTCCTACTCATATTATAAACACGAAAGTTGGTACACACGGATGTATGGATATATGGATATATGTTTGACGCTCCTTCACGAAAAAACCAGTGAATGAATTTTAATAAAACTTTATAATAAAATAGTTTATACATCAAAAAACATGTAGGTTATAAATTATAAAGATATTGTGTGAATTGTCCAAAATATAACGATGAATGTCAAGTAAGTAGGGGAAAATTCTGCCATCTGCGAGCTATGCTGGCGTGCGTGCAAAACCCGTTAGAGTTACACGTTTATAGTGGTATGAAGGCAATGTATATCTTGAGTGGTTTAAAAAAAAGGCTCTGACAGTAT
Organism: Charaxes varanes; assembly: GCA_024363005.1. Taxonomy (NCBI): domain Eukaryota; kingdom Metazoa; phylum Arthropoda; class Insecta; order Lepidoptera; family Nymphalidae; genus Charaxes; species Charaxes varanes. The sequence goes on along the minus strand of JANCMC010048558.1, from coordinate 149,219 downwards.
ATACCTTTCATCTTTGAGCCATTAACACTAAAATGGTGAACCATTATGGAACGGGAAATTTCCCGAAAAGGGAACGGGAACGGAACAATATTATAGGATAATAATAATAAATAATAAAAGCCTTTATTCATTCCTTAATTACATTTAGTTTATACTTTTAAATATCTATAGCTAAATAATTTAAATAAGAATATATGTTGTCACCTCAAAGGGGAGGGGGTTTCGATAATCTGGCTACCTGTGACAAGGACAGGGGAGTTAAAAAATTGTAAAATTCTTGTAACTTCATTTATAAATGCTACTTTGTCCTGGATTGTATTTATTCCCGTTTATTCCCTGAATTGTTTAGTATTTTTCAAAACGTTCCTGGATTGTATTTGTTTCGGTCTAATACCTGAATTGTTTTATATTACTCTAAAAATTCGAAAACAGCATTAGTTCCGGTCTATTCCCTAAATTGTTTTGTATTCCTCGAAAGTTCCTGGAATTTATTTGTTCCGGTGTATTCCCTGAATTGTCTTGGAAACGGAACGCGGACGGGAATGGAAACGGGAAATAATGTCATAGGATAATAGGACGTAGTAAATATTAAGTAACCCAACGTTCGGGTAGGACAACGTCTGCCGCGGCCGGTAGTTAATATATAATAGAAATCCTTATACAATTTAATATCGTTATTTAATTTTTTTATATCTTCTATAATGTTCTTTTAATTGGTCATAATATTAACTTACCTCTCTTACATATGTAATTTATAGTGTTGTTGACACTTAACTATATATTATTCTCGTATGATTACGGTACTGATTATTAAATCATGTAATTACGAGCTGAGATTATAACTCATAAATTAGCAAAAAACCGTATTTAATTATGGATTACGACAGATCCGAACGTTTCCGACATTGTCTTTTGCACGTCCTGTTTCTATTTTGTGCTGTTATTTTATAAGTAATTTCCAACGTAATGTACTAGTTGAGGTAACCTTTTTTTGTGAGCTCATTTGGCAGGTCGTAATGCCTGTTTAATCACATGGAATACATCAGAGGCCCTACCGCGAACATTTTCGATAGTTTCACTTTTTTTTTTACGTTCGAAACCTAACCTTAAATAAAACATGAATGCTACCGTTTTCACAACTTAGTTAATAATGAAAAAACCGAAAAATAAATAAAAAAAATATATAAAAAAAAGAAGAAAAAACACAATAATAAAATTAGTAAAATAAATTACATCGTCATGCATTATTTAGGACTAAAAACTGGCTCAGATTAGCCCCAACTCAGACGTTTGTCCATTTGGACTGTATTGTTAATACATCTCGATACAGTAAAGAATATTACTTAGGTCTGTAATAAAACGAAACGTTTCATTTTCTTACAAATTAAATAGATACAAAGAAAAGTTTTATTTCTTTACAAATTAGATAGATAATAAAAAAGTTTTATCCTCTTACAAATGGAATAGATAAAAAGAAAGTTTTATTTTCTTACAACTTAAATAGAAATAAAGTATTTTCTGACAAATTAAATTATCTTGGCGGACCACTCACGCGATCCCAGATAGATAAAAAAATATTACTATTTTTTTAAATAAAGTTTTTTTTTCTTACAAATTGAATTGATATAAGAAAAAATATTTTCTGACAAATTAAATTATCTTGGCTCACCACTCACGCGGTCCCAGGTAGTTTTACCTTCTTACAAATAACGAAATAGACAATTTTTTTTTCTCTGATGATGTTAATTAAATAACCCATTAATCACTTTAAAATCAATTGGACATCAATGATATTGAAGTTATGAATATTCAGATTTTATTGTGAAATTCAAATACAAGAGACAAAAATCAACTACCTGCTTCATCCTTCTCTTCTGGAAGTTCTTCATCATAGCTAGAGTCTGATGAGCTACCTCCCAATACCTTAGATATGATTTTCGACTCTTCATCACTGTCTGAATCGCTCATTCGTTAATTCTGAAAAAGTAATTTCAATATCTTGTAAATATTTATTTGTTCCTTAAGTATATTATATTGTTTTATAAGGAACCAAAGTCGCCTTTGGACGTTCGTTTACTCGTTTGCCACTTTTGTCTGCGTGTATGTCTGACAGTCTGATTGTTTGGGGATAATTTTTGGAATGGCTATAATTCGCCATGCTTCATGGCTTGAAAAACTGATATATTTTGCGGTACGCTGAGTGAACTGACAAAAGCTGCTCTTTATTACATTTCTTTTAATAATAGTGTCTAAATTGCTTAAGACTTTTTGGTATATTTTTATTATTACTTTTTATTTTATAATTTGATTGATGTCTATATAAAGTTTGTTTCTTTAGTATAATTATATTTTATTTAACTTGTGGATCGCACTATCGCATTATGTTTAACCTGTAAAAATAGTGTTAGAAATTTTAAATAAATGAATAAATTTCAAGTTGAAATGTAAAATATCATTTTTATTTTATTTTAACGTTTGACCTGGACAAACAGCTGAATCTGGTTTTGAATGTATATTATTTTTGTTAATAAAAAGAAAATTAATTAATAATTTTCATGAACGCACAAACAGTTTTTAGTTTTTTCCTTCACTTATTCACTTGCTATTTCATTCGTTCATTTATATATCAATCCATTCATTCTTCGCCTATTACCCATTCACTTACCCTTAACGCAATTCGTACACTGAAGAATAGACTATTCAGGCAATATCGCCCAAAAAGTAATCAAGATTGAGGGAACTTTATAAAGGAGACATGATCCTGAAGTATTTACACACGACTTGAGTCAATAGAATCCTGATTAGGAAGTGAAAGCCTTGCTATTGGATCAATCCTGATTGTGTTGTTAAACAAAAACCCTGTTGCTATGAGAACTACACGCAGGCGCTTCATAGACTCACTTTTAATTTCCTTATTTTGATCAGTTCCTATATTTCACTAGAGCTGTTTCCCGCTTAAAATTAAAGACGTTAATCTGGTCCTATCGGAAAATACGTGCAATTCTTTTTATATCTACAAACTGTGAACTACCTCCTTTTTAAATATCATCTTTGTACGTCCCACCATTTTCGAAATTTCTTCATAGGTGACCTTTAGTAGATTAATCAGTTTAGTAATTAATCAGGCATTTGAGTCGATCGCTGTTCAAGCTCAAGCAGTGAAGCCGGATACTAGTTGTGTGATGGTGACCAATTTGTTTTTAATAAAACAAGGGGCAAACGCGCAGACGTTTCACCTAAGTCAATACCGACGCTCATGGACAACTGCAACACCAGAGGGCTCGCAGATGCGTTGCCGGCCTTTGAGAAATGACTATGCTCTTTTCTCGACGGTCTCTTAATACTAATTCTAACACTGGTTTTCAAAATATCCGACCTTCTCCCTGTTTTTTTGGATAAGTAAAGTGGCAAAAAGCGTAAGTATATCGGCCAGGCGGTTGTTTGTAAGCAGCCCTTTGCGATGTTACATCTTTCTAAGGAGAATTTAAAAGATGCTACTGAAATTTATTTAACAAGCTTATTTTTTATTGTCGAACATTTTAATAAGGAAACAAAAAGGACGCAGACGGAAACTCTCTCACCGACGGTAACCCCGCGCGCCGCCAGCACGCCGTGGATGCGCACAAGGTCATCCCGAAGTTGCTCATCCCCGAAAGTGTAGTAGGCCACGTGGCGACGCGCCTGCGCTGCCGCCATCAGCTGCAGCAGCGCCTTGAGTCGTGCCGTCCCGCCGAACGCGCCGCAGCCCCAGTTGCCCGTCGCCAAGCCGGGGTAGTGCGCGCCCTCTCGCTCCTCCCCTTCCTCCGTGTAGAACGAGAACCCCACCCACGCCTGCCGACGACACACATCTTACAACTTCAAGCGCGATAAAATATTTGGTTTGCAAATTGCAACACTTAATATAAATCATAAACTAAAAGGTGTCTAATATGTAGCCCTGGAGCACACCCGCTTCGTATCGAAACGGAACGATTCCGCTTTCGCATAGTTCGTTGCACTTTTAAGCTAAACAATTGTCTTTGACGAAATAAGAACAGATGTCTTTAAAAAATCTTCTCATTTTATTTGTTACCCATTATCAGATCTCGTTAATATGTCATTTGAACAAGGTATATTTCCAGAAAGTTTGAAAAAATCTATTGTTAAGCCTTTATTTAAAAAATGTGTTGCTAGTGATATGAATAACTATCACCCTATTACTCTTATACCCATACTATCAAAAGTATTTGAAAAAGCAGTATTAAAACGATTTAATAATTTTTTTATTACTAATAATTTATTGGCGAGTGAACAATATGGATTTCGTGAAAAAAGCCCAACAACGCTGGCCTGTTTTCAATGGACAATATCAATAATTGACAGTTTAAATGACAAAGTACCAATTGTTACAATATTTTTAGACATGACTAAAGCATTTGACATTGTCAATCATAACTTACTTTTAGAAAAAATAGAAAAATATGGTATTAGAACGGCACAAAAGTTGATTAAATCATACTTACAAAACAGGCAACAATGTGTAGAAATTAAAAAGATGATAAACAATAATAAATTAGTTTATACATCAAGCTTTAGGTATAATACAATGGGTGTACCCCAAGACAGCGTATTAGGACCATTTCTTTTCCTAACATATATAAATGACCTTCAACAGCTACAAAATATCCTTCTATATTGTTCGCAGACGATACCACTGTTTTAATAAAGTGTACTAACAAAGCAAATTATGAACAAGAAATTAATGACTCACTGCATCAAGTAATAATAAAGTTTTACTGATAATAACTTAAAAGTAAATTTAGAAAAAACAAAGTTGATGCAATTTAATTCATATCGCAGTAGTATAATATCTGTTACATTAAAATATAATAACATGCAAATCGAAGAAGTTACCACCACTAAATTTTTAGGTATTGTGTTTGACAAAAACTCCAACTGGAAATCACATATTGATGCTATTTGCAATAAATTAAATAAATTTGTTTATCTCTAAGTGCTTATCATGGGGACGTGTCGTCAGTGTTATCGTATGGTCTTATAATATGGGGCAACTCAGTTGATATTGATAGAGCATTTAAGGTTCAACCTATAACACAGGCATTAAGTTGTCTACCTTGGGAACAGACGTCCGTGTGTCATATAGTCCTATATATTTATTTATTTATTATTTAGTTTGAGTACGACGCATGCTTACACTAATTGAGCGAGTTATAGTTTTAATAGATATTGACTAATATTTATGTAGTATCAGTGGACACTACAAGTTGGTCTGTCCATACAGCTAGTACAGTAAAAAATGGACTTGGTCAACAATCAGCGCCATACTCTATCACCCGGAAGTTATTTACATTATATATACGTCTTTATATAATATAGTATATAACGGGCTCGTGTATTATCAATGTACAGTGAGTACATTCATAAATGGCCGTGTGTTGCTTGTAAGCAATTAACCTTCAGTATCGAGAGTTCAAGTTGTGATTTGATTACGATTTTACATACCAATAATGAAAATAAAGCGCTTATTAGAACTTTATCATCTACATAAATATCAACTGTCCGTTTGTGCTTTTAAACTAACAGTTGTTTATACAGTTAAATTTTTTTCAAGCTCAGAAAGGCTTGTGTACTCAGAAATGCTTCTTTTTCGTTTTTTTTATTCCATCACAGTTTCGTGTTCCGGAAATTAATTAAAAATACACTTAATCAGAGGAAAAATTCTAAATATAACCTCTTTAATCGGCATTTTATTCCTCCAGGATTTGGTGTGAAATTACAAAAAAAAAAACATCAAAACAGAAGATTTTTTTTTTAATAAAAATAAAATATAAAGTATATTCTTAATCTATTTTTTATAAAATAATGTTTTTCTTTGAATTGTAAATAACTTAAAAGTTTATTAAACAAGACAGGCGACTCTATAGTTGGTTATAAAAATCATTTGCCAGTAATTATTTTTTTCAGTCTATAAAAATCGTCGATAGCCATACAGATTGTCACAAGAGGAATCTGTATAAATAAAAGCGAAAGGTCACTTATCACGAAATCTCAAAAACCGCGAGGCGTACAAATAGGAAATTTGGCTAGGAGGCAATTTATAGTTAGTAGACAGTTAGACACCCGCTAAGAACAGATTTTGCGATGGGGTCAGATAATGAGCTCGCTAGTTTAATTTTAGGCGGACGGAGTTTCCGTAAACAGCTAGTTTATAATAAAAATATGTTTATAAATGAATTATGTTGGGCCGCAGCGTAGGGTGCAGAAAGAAAACTAAAGTGTTAAAAAAAATGTTATATATTATAAAGAAAGTTACAAGAATGATTCGTCTCAAAGTTGTCAAATATATATATATGTATTGTATTTATATATGTTTTAATTTATTCTTTGTATGTATGTTTGTTTACGTACTTCTTGCACCACCCCAATTATTATTTCCTATATAATATCTCTTGCCTGGGTTGTCTGTAAGAGATCGCTTTAAGCGATAAGACCGCCCTTGCGCACCTTTATTAGTTATTAGATTATTGTTTGTCATTATTGTGTCCTTTTATTGTGTGCATTAAGTTTTAAATAATAATAATAATAATAATATCCTATAGTGACTCCCGTCCGATGTTAGGTACAAGAGCACTATCTAACCTAAAGACCAGTCCAGTTCGATGGTGGAACAAAGAGTAGTACTAAACAATAAAAGAAGTACATTTATACTAATGCAATTAATCAGTCTCATGTTTAAATAGTTCTCTTTGATACACAAAGAGAAAACGCATTAACTTTTATTCGGTTCTCTTTGCTTTCAAATTTTTTTTTTAATATTTACTAAAATTAATAATTTATATGTTCTGATAGTAAAATGATTATTGATTAAATAAAGTTTTCGAAAGCATGCATATTTTCACATATAAATTGTCTATTTAGAATCTGTTTCGAGATGGAATACGATGACAATAGTTTTTCTGTTCTGAGGAAAATGGAGGGAGTGAAGACGCTCAAAATTAAAAGGAATTTAAATGTGGTTAGCGATCTTTGGCAGATATGGTATATAATACCATATATTGATATATATAGCATATATCAATAATCACCGATATCAATTGACATTTTTGTACGCCATGGAAGGAAATTGACACATGGAAGACAGAAAGAGTAAGAAAGGGGGAGTGAGACAGGAGTCAGAACGATATGGATTTTTTTTAAATATTTTACAAAATAAGACTGAGACTAGATGCGTACAGCCCGAATAGAGGACGATTAAAAATTGTCTCAAATATAATAAAATATTTTATAATATCTACTTCTTTTTCACTGTTGCCTGTAGACATATATCTATGTTTAAAATGGGATAAGAGGCTTAAGTCTACGTTTCGTTTAAATTTAAAATCGAATAGAATAAAATGATAGAATATTAGTTTATAATATGTATGTGGATACTACCATAGTCTATTCGTTCTTGCCAAAACATGCCACAACTAAAATAAAATTTGTTAATAAACTTCTTTTTTTTTTTATAAGATTAATGCAAAGAAAAGATTTTTGTAATTTAAAGTTTGTCAACTGTTTTTTTTCTCTTTATCGTTTTTCTGTCCCAAGGTATTTTTTAAAGGTAATAAAAAGATGGCTTTAAACTTATCATAAGAAATGGCAGTTAATTCAAATCATTAGTAGATATTAATTTCTGCAATAGTATACATTTCAAAGTATACTTTTGTATATGTCAGTCCGAGGTTCTTCTTGTTACCTTGGAACTATAAAGCACAGTATTTTGTAAAAAATGTCATTCTCAAATCCTTGGAAGTGTTAAAGTGTTGTCATAGCAAGGAGCTGATGTATTGTACACTTTTCAAAGTATATTGTTAGGGTCACTTACAGTTGAGAAAAACTCTAAGAAACCCATAAATCGATACGCAGTTTTCAAAAATAACACAGAAAGAAACCACACAAACATTTACGTTCCAGGGATTTGAAGATAGGCTTTAAAAATCTCTTACTCAAATACTTGGAAGTGTTAAAGTGTTGTAAAGGTAATAATAAAATAACAAGAACGAATTGATATGCGCATATTAATAAACAATTGTTTAACCAGCAAGTCTTTGATGTATGGAGGCGTCCCATTCTAAGGAGCTGATATTGCCAGAGTCAGTTACAGTTGAGAAAAAGTCCAAGAAGCCCATAGACCAATACGCTTTCGTCAAAAATAACCACAAAAACGTTGATGATATAACTTGGAGATATAATATGAACCGTTAAAAAAATTCCATTATTAATCAGTCTATCCATTCGCTTTCGGCTATATCTTAGCAACATATGTTTATATCTAAGTACATGATTTACTAGCAGACCCGGCTGCGAGTTAATTTGGTCAGACCAGCGTGTAGGGGAGCGACCTCGTGATCTTTTGCCCTCAACCTTCCCTACTACAACCAGTTTACCCAAATTTTCTGGTTCTCTACGGGCGATATGACCAAAATAGGTTAGGACTCTTTGGTAGCAAGTAGTTTGTATAATGTACTTTATTTATTGATGTATTTTTTGATCTCAATAGTTATGCTTGGATTTTTTATTATTATTTTGCTACGCCCAGATGTGGGCTCATGTGTGTCTTGTTCCCATCGATAAATGAATATTAATATAAATGACTCTCATGACTTAAAGACCAGCGACGCATCTTCGAGCCTTCTAGTAATACAGTCATCTATATGTGTATGAATGTGGACATGTAACCGATATGTCTGCCTGTTCAAAAGTCTGAAGGTACATTTAACTGTTTGCAATAAAGCATTTAATAAATAAATTCATGCAATTTTACGCATCAAATCTTAATTTATTAGCCCCTATGTTGAATGCAGTTACTGAAACGTCAAGTCACGAATGTGTTAGTCGAATCTGACCTCGTTCAACCCAATCTGCCCATAAACGAGTTTCCATCAAAGTGAACTTTCAATGTAGGTCTTCGAAATCACGATTCGCACGCACATTAACACATTTCTTCATTACAATTATTCACGTTTGGACCAAAACGTAATACACAAATTTTGGTACACTTATGTAAATTAACGTAATAAGAGTATATACAAATATTTGTACCTACATGCATATAAGAAAGGTCACCAATCATAAAGATTCGAAATCCGCGGGACGTACAAATGTGAAATTTGGCAAAGGAGTAGTTTAAAGTTTGTTGGATATTCGTTTGGAACGATGTTTCATAGGGATAGATTCATAGAAAAGAAAATTTAATTTAACGCAGACTAAATCGCAAGAAACAAGTAGTATCTATATAAAATAACATAAAAGGGAGTAATATCCTACGTATAATTGAACAACCAAATTAGGTCTGTTTGTTGATTGAAGAATAAAAAAATAGATGCCTGTAATAATTTGAAGCCTTTGTGAGTCAAACCCGCTGAGCTGTGCTGTCATCATAGCTACCTCCAAAAACAAGTGTTAAGAAACCTTAACAGCAGCGGCAACGAGGATATAAGGCAAAGTAATTTAAGGTTCAACATATAGATAAGGCTCTATAATATTCCTAACATACTGGTGATGATACATATGACGCTATAGATGACGCTGACACAATTGACGTAGGCGTGTGAATAGCAGACGTAGAATGCAAAACGCAACAAGACCTGTCACTAACCGTGTCGAACGTTGCACATGTAATCAATTGTGTCCCATTACCTAACACAACACGTAATTTGAGTCGTGACGGTGACAATTTAAGGTTTATAGCCGATCAACAACAAGGTAGACATATGGTGTCATACATATAAACTATGCTTAGAGTTAACAAAGACTTAAGAAGTTGGATATCCTATCTGGCTGGAGACAGGTTCTATTTAATGTTAAACAGTGTTGGGGAATGGGATAAGGTAACTGTAACTCTTTTTATCTTGTAAATATAAATTAACTTTATAAGGATTGAATTGAGGCATTTCTTTGTAATGATTAGAAGTAGTTTCTTCTTCTTATTCATCTTCTTCTGCACGGGCTGCTTTTCCTCACTCAGTCTCAATTAGAAGTAGCATCCATCTATGTTAATCTTACTGCGATTAGTACCTGTAGTTACTTTAACTCGAAATATTGCAATGGTAGACTTACTTTAGAGGTTTCTTCATAGAAATATTGGGGAATTTTTGCCTCAATCATTAGCTGAATTAGGGACGTAGCAGGGTCTTTATTTATTACATATGTATTCTATCGCGGTCTGTCCATTAGAAATTCGTGACTCATGCAATATTGCATTCGCATGATGAGATAAATTAACCTATTCTAAGTCTGACTGTTTTGTTATCCTTAAAGTAAAATCATTGAGGTAACTTACATGATTGCGAGAATGTAGTATCCAATAACAGAATGCTTTACTGAACGCAACTATCTTCAAGTCCAGAAGTTCCTATTTAATTTACAATCGTTAAATTAGAACGCATCACTATGTTTTATATCGAAACAACATTAAGTTTATTGCCAAACACAGTAATATTAGCTATAACAATAAACACGATCTTCCGAAGCAGGCCGCGAACTTTGATTAGCGCTCACATTAGCACGTTCAGGTCAGCTTTTGATATTTTGATCAAAACAAACACAGCCTTTCTCATCGGTGCTCTTTTGTATGCGCGGGCGAACACCGCCATCTATGGGCAGGGCGATCGACCGATTGGTGAACGTGAACGAAATTTATAACTCAGGCTCCCAACCTTTGAGTTATCTTTAGTCTCCACCGTATTATTAATGCACCTGTTATTGTTTAAAGTAAATTTTAAAGCATTATAATATCTTAATAAATATAGTCAGTTATTATTTATATTGCTATAAGTTTTATATCTTTGTAAACGATTTCCACGCTACTGAATTTGATCTCTATATTAACTGGGATGAGCTTCAAACTGAAGAAATTTATGTATGTGTTTGAGCGAGTCTTCTAATGGTTTAGAATTGAGATTCATAGTTGAATCGGGTTTTATTTATTCTGATTTTATTGTCCATTTGCTGGATCCACTAGTTGATTTATATCATCTTTTAATGATTGAAAAGAACTAGTTAGAACTCTTATAAAACAATACAGCAGGCAGGAATAACTAAATATACAATATGATTTACCACTCCCAATTAGGTCAGGTAATAAGCGATAAAAACAGACATAAAGCTACTATACTAAATATCAATAATAGTAAATGGTATAATTCTCTAAATTATAATCAAAACGTAAACAAACCATAAAGTCTGTGAACATCGAAAGCCTGTTTGCATTTTATGATTCTAAGTTATAAGCGAAAGGCTTTTATTTAGATGAATATAGTAAAATAATGTAATTTCGTAGTTGTAACACGCCACCCACATTTTGAGCGTTTTAATTTTTATGCGAACGTTAATTTTTGCGACAAAAAGTTGTCTATGTCCTTCTTCAGGGTTTAATCAGTGTCTATACCGGAATCCATCAAACGGCAAAGTTACTTTCACATTTATATCGTTGGTATGGAAAATATATTGGCAAATTTTACTAATATTACACATATTTGCAAAATAATGTAATAAAATTATTAATATGGCGGATTACTTCTACACATAGAAATCTCTTGTTATAGAATTGGTACTGTATTAAAGCATTACTGTATTGTTATATCACACACATCAGACAACTTGGCTTGCCATGCAGAAAAGAATTATTGATCAAGGGAGTCGGAAATCGAATAATGTAGTATTAAGGGAGCATGAATTAATATAAAATGCTCCATCCAGAATTACTCAAACCTCTAAGAGCACTATCTCACCGAGACGCCATGGCGACGTGATTGATATTTCATTCAGTGACATTAATCGCCACTCATTGTTTTACGTGCCTTCCGACATACAGATGAGGTAAAAATTTCTTAGCGATCGATTCAAAAGCCGGCCTCTGATCAAGTTGCCTTCTTTCCAGGAAAAGTGTAAGGTCTTAATCTAATCCTAAGCAGGACTGTAAATGTATTTTACGTGTGCCTTGTGTTGTAAGTTTAATGGGATCCATTTATCTTCCGTCATTTCCTCTTCACTTAAGCCACACCCATCGCCTGCGCAGGCTGCCTGAGGTCCCGTTAATTTTAGTATCAGCATTACGATTCAACTGGGGTCAGTCAGTTCGATTGGTCCGTAAATGGAGCCATCGAATGTACTTGCAATATCAAATGTTAGTTAGCAATTACAGGGTATGAATCCTGATATGTGTTTGTGTATTGCACATAGCACTATCAAAACCTAATCGCGGTATCGAACATCGAATTCGATGTTATTGTTTATACTGTCTTCTTCATACGCAAGATTCATGTTTTAGGAAAATATATATATGGGTTAGGACTTCCACATCTTTTGGCTAATTGTATATTGGGAGTACAAATTGTTTCGGTCTGTTTTTGAAGCTTAGAAAATGCCTGTATTTCACGAGATAATGAAAATTAATCAAAACATTGTCCATCATTACTTACAACTCTTCCACACTTCTCAGGCATATCTCGAATCCCGTCTTTTCCTCTTTTGAGATGGCCCAATTTGGAACCCAGTTTTCGATTTTTCCGAAGAAAAATGGACCTTGACCTACCAAATCCATGTTGCATTCCGCAAAACCCCAGTAGTCAGAAGAGACAAGGTATCCCATTCCACCATTTATTACAATTTTATGGCAACTTCTCCCATCTGAGGCCGAGCTTCGTGCCTCCTCACGTAAGAGAATAGCTTTGTCATGGCTATTCGTATACTCCGGCCGTTTTTTTTGTAATGATAGAGGTCTACTGACAACGCTGAAACCACCACTTTTGAATCTAGAAACTATACTCTACACAACTTGTCACCATAGGTTCAGCTGCAGTTATTGTCCAAAAAAATAAAAAAATTATAACTTCCCGCGAATGTAGTTTTCGTATTAATATCTGAGTTTCTAAAAAACGTAATAAATAATTAATTTCTATGAAACTCATCCTCATCATTGCGTATGGCATCCTGCATGGTGGCATTTCCATATCCCTTAATCAAGTCACTGCTGCAGATATAAAAGAGTGCAACTCAGAAATACCGCCAGGGAGAAGACGACGGGGCACGCATTCACGACATGTGATACGGTTTGATCTGGTGTTCCGCAGTCACATGGCGGTGAATCTATGAGGAATGAAACTCAAAACCATACAAACTAGATATTATCGGCAGATATCAAATCTGTCTAGAACAATCGGCTAGTATACTATAAATTTCAATGTTGTATCCTATACAGAACTCTTACACTAGTCTGACCTGCATATGGCCAGTATTCTTTATTTAAATGTATGTGAGCAAAAATATCTTAATGTAAGCCATTTATAACCGTATTCTTGAACGAAAAAGGTCTACCGAAACATTTTTTCTTTCTCTCAATATAAATTAATGGTTAACAAAGAAAAAAATCCTTGTATTATTAATACATGCAAGGTGTACAAACATATATGAATTTCTCATGGCATATAACTCGTGTCAAGTAATGCCAAGGACATTGGGCTTAGCAATTTTCCAGTTTCCATTTTCAGCAAAAACACGTTTTGATACGTGCTAGTACCACATGTGCAGTTGTTCTTGCCATTTCATAAGGTCTTACCCAGTTTACAAACGGCAAAGGATAATGAACTCTATGTTGAGCAAGGTAAAATCAAGTTTTTGCTAACCAGGTGTACTTACATATGACGTTGTTTTTGTATGCTCCTATGTGTAGGACCATACTAGTTACTACCATTACACGTAGTAGTAACTGCACGATGCTCTTAAGGATATTGAACTCTGTTATTAAGGACATAGGGTCAAGTTTAAGTTACCTAAATGCTTACATATATCCCTCTTGGTGTGAACGGTCAGACGTAGGGCTATAGTAATCAAGGTCTTCAAGTCTGCAAGTTGAATGTCAACGTTTTGTTTACATTTCTATAAAAAAAATATCATCAATAATGCATTATTGGCCATTAAGTTTCGTTATTAATTTACTTTATAATTTCGTTTGTGTAATTGCGTTTTCAATGAAGTTTATGTTATATATGCAAGTATTGAAATAAATTTCTTTGATGGTCATCTTAAAAACGATTTAACCTGATGTTAATTAAAAAGACGTCCAAGAATTTATTTTTGTTAAATGTGAAGTATGATATATGTACAGGATACAGGATATATACAGGACTATATGACACACGGACGTCTGTTCCTAAGGTAGACAATTTAATGCCTGTGTTATAGGTAACAGCCGGATTAAAGCAAAGTAGTTTAGTTTCTCATGCATGTCATGGATTTCCGCAAAGTAACGCCTGATTCTATCAATGATCTGAACATTATAAAACCATATTCGATAAAACCTATCAATCTCGCAGCACAAAGGAATATTTTTTCCAAGTTTTTAATTAATTATAAAGAGATTGAAAAGAGCGTTAACCGAAACATTAAAACCGGCTCTTGAGTGTTGAGTTTGTGAACAAAAGTCCCTCCACGGCCGCCATCTTGATTGCCTTTCTACTCTGTGGAATGACTTTTAGCGTTTGACGCAAATATTTCTTTAAGTTTCCATATTGGAAGGCAATTCGATCAACTGATGCTAATAAAATCAACATATTCAATTAGGCAAAAACAGATTCGATAATTAGAAATAGGCAGTTTTGAATAGATTCCTAAGTTATTGATATTTTTAAATTCTCAACTCTAACAACTTTGCACCAATTAACAAAATATCTGCTACTGTTTTCTGACTGATTTTGCAATACCGTCAAAGAGACAAACAGCGCTCAAAGCCTTTGTGTCGTTGCGAGCTGTTTTTTGCTCTCTTAATTAAAACGACTGTATCCGAAATGCTTTTGTTTTGAGTGTGGTGTTAAAATAGCGATCGTGTGAGTCTTTCACACGAGCGAGCGGACGTTTTTCTACTCTTTGAATTTTGACAGTTTTCAAGACTTTCTTTGAACCGTACTTCACGAGGGTTAACTTTGTTTTCACTCGTTAAACAAGGGGTTAGATTAAGTAATTTTAATTATAGATACGAAAATTCAAATAATATTTTACTTTTTAGATCAGGTATAATTTATAACATTGGTTAAGAAGTTACATAAAAGATATAACGCAATCTTGAATTACATCCTAGAAGTTCAACATAACTGTTATGGTTCAACATAAACTTCTAACTATTTGCAGCCAGTAGATTTTAGCTCTGTTGTGCCGTTTTGTAAGTAACACTGGCTTTGTTAAAGCACTTTATATTAAAACCGTGGCGGCTTTTATGTAAGGTGGTAGTATATAGACTAAATGAGAAATAATATCTAGTCTAGTCTAGTATAATGCTGGTTAAGAAGTTACGTTTAGGATGTAGCGCAATCTTGGATCACATTGTAGAAGTTCAACATTACTGTAGTGGTTCAACATAACTCCTAACAATTTGCAGCTATGCATCAGTCACGTAGTTGCTGATAGTAAATTTTTGTTTTGTCTTTACAGTGTCGTTTTGTAAGTAAAGCTGGCTTTGTTAAAGCACTTTACATTAAAGTCGTGGCGGCTTTAATTTAAAGTGGTTTATCTCCTATATATATTAAGTTCTAAATAATTTTAGTTTTAAATGTTTTTAAAACAAAATTGTTTATAACATACATACATAAAGGTAAACAATATTAGAAACATGAACCATAAAAAGGAATGTTTTTAGATTTTACATTTTTTGTTTATGTTACAAGGGGCCAACGAGCAGGCAGCAGGCACCTCAGTGCCTATCGACGCCCATGGACATCTGCACGACCAGAAAGTTAGCAGATGCGTTGCCGGCCTTTACTGACGAGTTTAGGCCACCGGGAAGTCTCACAAACCGAACGAAACGCGACAACAATACCATCACTTGACGTGCAGGCGTCTGTTACCTATAACACAGGCATTAAGTTGTCTACCTTAGGAACAGGCGTCCGTGTGTCATATAGTCCTGTGTACATTTATTATTATTATTATTATTATTACTCTACATTATTAAGAGAAAAAAATGTATTTTTAAATTTATTGCAATTGTTGATTTTTTCGTTACTTACATTTAAAAAATATATATGAATATGAATAACAAATTAATAATAAAAAATTCACTGTTTTAGCTAAAAGAAGATGAACTTAGAGATGCTGTTATTCTAGTGTTTGCCAACAAGCAGGACATGCCAAATGCAATGACTGCTGCGGAATTAACTAATGCTTTAAATTTGAATAACATGAGAAACCGTCGTGTGAGTATTACACGTTTTATTCGATTAAATTAAAAATGTCACAGCTGCATATTTGATGTATACTTGAGTCTATTAGTCATATTTGATCATCGTATTATAGTTTAATGTAATGATATATTAAGGAATCGCCTATATTCACATAAACTTAGAATCTCTTGATATGAAGGTGTTTCTGTAATTGATGAATAATTTATAATGAAATAAAAAATGAAAAAATAAACTTTACTTAAAGTTTGTATTTATTAAAGTAGTTTGTGTTTATAAAAAAGTAAGGAATGCGACTACATTGACCACTTTGTCAGAAGTAATCATTAACATACTGTTTGAAAATGTGTGAGCATTAATAAAGACTTTTTTTACAGTGGTACATTCAAGCAACATGTGCGACTCAGGGACAGGGGCTTTATGAGGGTCTAGACTGGCTTTCGAATGAACTTGCAAAGAAGTGAGATATATGAAACTGGAAAAACAAATAACAAATTTTCCCAAGAGGTTTTAACAACCATCCATATTGTGAAAGTTGTTCAAATTTCTTAAATTGAGACTAAATTTATTAACTTAAACTCATCTTTATTTAAATATTTATTGAGTAAGTGCCAGTTTCATACTTTATATAACTTCCTGTTAAACATATTATTTATAAAATTATACGTAATGGAAACATATATTGAATACTATGATGTTTTTTCAAATGTATACATAAATTTCCTGTAGCCTTTGTAATTATTATGGATTGGAATGACAATGAGGATTTATTATTTTTGAGTATATATACTTATAATTGTAAGTTCATGGAAACCTGCTTTTTGTTGACAATTGTTTAAATTAAATTACATTAAATTCTGCTTAAATCTGGCATCATAATGGTAGAACCTTAACTAACAATTTTGATGGATAATCGAAATAGAAAAAATTCCATTAGCTCTTAGAAAATTAATGTTCTATGATCAAGTGCTACAAAAATAAAATCACCTATGCTATTTAAATAAATTTGAATACAGAAGTGATACAACATGTAGTATAGCAAATTGTAACTGGTTTGATTTTGTGAGTATCTTGACCTCAAGACCTTTTATTAAAAAAAACAATAATAATAATTCTTAAGCGATTAGTTCCTAATTACAAACATGCAGTGTCAAATTCTTTTCTGACTATTTTAACATGAGATGATTATTTAATTGGTTGTTATGAACATGAAGTTACTCTTAGCATGATGGTAAGGGGTCATCCCTTAATAATGTCACATGTTAAACAAAGGGGGAAAAAAAAAATCAAGTGATGGTATTGTTGTCGCGTTTCGTTCGGTTTATGAGACTTCCCGGTGGCCTAAACTCGTCATTAAAGGTCGGCGACGCACCTGTTGTCCATGGGCGTCGGTAGGCACTTGTATGCCTGCTGCCTGCTCGTTTGTCCCTTGTTACATAACAAAATAAAAAAGTTTTAAACATATCGCATTTTAAGAGACTTTTCTTGGGTTACTATCAGACTTACGACTGTTATCAATAGGATAAAGAATTTGTTAAATAATTTTCTAAGGGATCGTTTCAAAGGGCACCCGCTATTATTAAAGAACAAGGATCTTTTAATTGAAATAGGGAAATATTACCTATATACAAAACATCGTTAAATGTATTGTTTAGAGTTTACAGCAGTTTTTGTGGGCGCATTTTTGAATAGTTGCCGCTGATTGCACTCCCTTTAAAAGAATCAGTTGACCGTTTGCGCCCAAAAGGCGCCGACAATGAAAATCCGACATACCTGGAACACGCAGACTATTTCAAGTGAATCCTAGTTCATGAATATGCAAGTGGTAATTTCTTTTCTATATTAGAACAATAAAATAATTCTGCCTTCAATACTCATTTAAACGGGAGCAGGAAAATATTTACAAAGCTCCCTCGTTTGTACTAAAATTCTTGCTTCATCACCGGTAAATGGTAACCCCGAAATTTTTATGACTCAGTTTTGACGAATCAACTGACACAGATTTCCAAGTACATTTTCGTAGAATTCAAAGTTTATAACATTGATTTTAATTGTTATGTTTAAAGCTCTGCACATTATATGCACAGTGGTGTAGTTACTCTAAAAGGTGCTCCTGGAGAGCCTGGGCTCAATAAAACACCATCGGTAGCCTTGTGTCAAAACAGATATTCGACAAATTCTTGCTTAAATAAAAGCGAGACGACAGGAGCCTGGTGTGGCGCGCTCGTGCTCTCCTTGTTCGGACATTCCCTCAGAAATTGTCCCAACATCCGTGTGCGCCGGAACAATAACTTTACTGTACTTGCAGTCATTAAAGTAGTTAAAATAATGTAATTGATAATTTTATTAGAAAATTATTTATCTTACTGTTAACACACAATGTGGTTACGATATTTTCTAACGTGAGTACAATAATTAAGCAGATTGTCAAGAAACGTCTGGCCTCAACAGCGTCCAGTCAACGGCAACGTTCATACTTCGGGTGGCTTAGTAATAGCAGCTACGTACTGGTATTATTTATTTCGCAACTTAGTCTGAATCAATATTAAAATTCTCGACTTAATATACAGTTTCGGCTATAAAAAACCATTACTCGTCTTAACATATCAACTTGAAATTTCAAATTCGGCGATCGATTCGAGATGCAAATCACCTCGCATTCCACTGTAATATAAAATGGGTGATTGTCTTATAACAACCGATGGAGTTGCGCGTAGATATGAGATGTCGCGCCGGTCACCCGGTTTCCGAGGACCGATATTGTCTAAATGCGTAAAAATTTACGGTATTATTAGTACCGAAGGGACGTCCGCAGTCCGCACGAAGCACTTTTACGGAGGCCTTTCTTGAGAAATTATATGAGAAATTATTCCAAATCCTGGTAAAATTAAAATATAAACTTCTGGGTGGCCAAAAAATACCGCGTATAAGCTGGTTTTATAACCGTTTTTAGTGAGTTCATTGGTTAGATCAAAGTACTTGTTCGTTTTTATCAGATGGTCTTTGGGAATGTTGGTCTCCCATGGAACTGTAAGTTCTACAAGTACTACTCGTAGATGAATGTTTAGATAGGATGCCCGTATAAATTGTATTTACTTCTTTATTTTCCCCTTTGAATCCTTTTACTTTTTTCACTTTTAGTATATGTGTTCTAATTGTCACACCTGCTTTATAACTGTACGATAATTAAGTGGAAGCTAAATTGGCATATAATTTAGTTTGTTTAATTCAATTCTAATGATATATTGTGCTGTTTGCTTCCCAATTATAAATTAAATTAGTCTGCTGAATTTAAACTTAAGGATAAGGCCACTTCTTGAAATGTTGCACAGAACTTGTTTTTTTTTTTGTATTAATCTCAAATACAAAAAAAAAACAAGTTCTGTGCAACATTTCAAGAAGTGACCTAATTGAATTTAGCGCGATGGCATCGTCTTTTATTAGGACACTTCTTGGACATCAATACGAGTATGGTTGATCGCACGCTCGTACGAAATAAGTGCGCTCGCATCGCGCATTCAATTTCTTTTAGGACGACGCTATGGAGCATAGACTTTTTCAAGTTCTTTTTGAAAATAATTTATGATTTTTACTTTATTATTCATTTTTTCCAGGAAAAACCTCTGCGCATTTCGGGCGACGCCTCCAAGGTGGAGCACGCCAAGCAGCTGGTGTACGAGCTGCTCGCCGATAAGGAGATGCAGCAGGGAGGCGGCGGCGGGTCAGCGGCTCGAACTCCTTGCGGTACTCCTCAGCACGTTCACGCGCTGTCTCGCCTGCAACGATACTACTATGTCACGAGTACCCGATGCAAACGATAAGGAATGGAACCTGTGACCATGTCAATCACAATGTTCGAAAACAATTGACTGGCCCATTGGCGTAGTGGGCAGTGATCCTGCCTACCATTCTGGGGTCGTGGGTTCGATTCCCGCCTCGAGTCTGGGTGTATTATACATATGTATATATTTATATAAAAACATTTATGTATAACAGGCATCTGTTACCTATAACACAGGTATTTTGTCTACCTTAGGAAAAGACAATCGTGTGTCATACAGTCCTATGTATTTATTTATGCACATATAACTTCAAAATATACCTAATCATCAATAATTGCACTTTTTTAGTCACGATTTATTTTTTGGAAAAATATTAGATGGCGGTAAGATTATCTATTTATCAATCTGATAAATTTTAACATTAAAGTTGATAGGCAATACTTACTCTCGTCAAGGTCGAATATTTCCTTGGCGATGTTCTGGAACTTCTTGCCATCGTACTCGGGCAGAGAAGACAGACAGTACTCGTCCACCGCCTCAGTCAGGTATAGAACCTCGTATCCCGCGCGCACCAGACGCTCCGCAAACGGCGATTTTTGCACCTACGACACACCATGAAATAATAATACAAAGATTCGTATATCCGAGACATGATCTGGGCATTCCGGTAAAAATTTAAAGATACAAATTTATACAAGATCTAACCGAAGCAGCCCGTTTATTACGTCAATAATGTACTCATGTATAAACGTGGATATTACAAACATCTACGACTCGCTTTCTTCGCTACAATGCCCTGTAAAATAAAAGGACTTTATATATAATCTCAGCACTGTTCAACTTTATCCGTTTTCGCCGACTCCTTGTTAAAGCAATCAAGATATATAGAATTCATTATAACGCACGATTTCGACTCTACAACACACCTTCCCAAACAGCTCTGACAACTTACCAGTAGAAACAATTTATGTGAATAGTATTTATGGGATGAAGATTTTACGGTCACATGTATATTTTTTAATTATTCATATATCTTTTATTTTGGCTGGTCCTGTTCGTGACTACACCAGTAAATCGGGCACTCCTCAAAATCTGCAGATGGAGGTGCCCTATCAACTGAAGCACCAAAAAATCAAATACGTATAGTTAATTATTATTGTTTTTTTTTCTTCCTCTTATTATATATATATATATAATAAGATATATATATTACACTCTCAATTTTTGGGATACTCTACTATGGCCGCGGGCTTTGCGCCAAGCGAGACATAGGGGTGTGAATTTTATTATTAAGTGTATTGTAAATATGAGGATGTGTAGTGTAGAATTATGCTATATTAAAACTGAAATTAAAAATAAATAAATAAATATATACAGGACTATATGACACACGAACGATTGTTCCTAAGGTAGACAACTTATTGCCTGTTTTATAGGTAACAGACGCCTTTTATACACAAACATATCTTTTTTTTTGTAGAAATATATAAATACTTATGAATATATATGGATAATACACCCAGACTCGAGGTGGGAATCGAACCCACGACCCTCGGAACAGAAGGCAGTAAGCGAAAAGTATAGGAATTGTCTCACAATTCTACAAGTGTTTAATATTGTGGCTATCTATAGTTCTATGTAGGTTAGTTTATGTTTATTATTATATCGATAGAAAAGAGCTAGATGGAGAAGTATCGCAAAAGCCGCAACTACACATTCAGACGATCCATGACCACGACCACACCGTCAGGAGTGTAAGAATGAGAAGAAGAAGAATATCGATAGACAAGGCAAGCCCACCTTGATGTTGACGGTGGGGTCGAGCGGGAAGGGCATGTGCTCGAAGTTGGCGAAGTTGAACTTGAAGGCGTCGGGGTCGGCCAGCAGCTGCTGCAGGCGCTCGGCCTTGCGCGTGCGGTTGCCGCTCTCGCGCGCCACCACCTTCACCAGCCGCACCAGCTTGTCGATGAACACCTGCTGGCGCGCCAGGAACGAGCGCGTGCGCTGGTGTTCAGAGTTGCCTGCGACACGAACAACACTCTACATTAAGTTTTGTTACAATGGCAAACTGTATATTTTGGCAGTAAGCTGTAATGGCTTATTTTTTCTCAGATTTGTCTGCGACACGAGCAACAATGTACATAGAGTCTTGTTTCAATGGCAAACTGTGTATTTTGGCAGTAAGCTGTAATGGCTTATTTTTTCTCAGAGTTGCCTGCGTCACGAGCAACAATCTACATAGAGTCTTGTTTCAATGGCAAACTGTATATTTTGGCAGTAAGCTGTAATGGCTTATTTTTTCTGAGAGTTGCCTGCGACACGAGCAACAATCTACATTAAGTCTTGTTTCAATGGCAAATTGTATATTTTGGCAGTAATATGTAATGGCTTATTTTTTCTCAGAGCTAGACTAAGCAGATGAGGCAATTTGGATATGGACAGAGAAATGCTAGGCGACAAATGGTGGCCGATTTTCATGGAGAGGGAGGGACTCTTCATTATGAACTCCTTTTTCAGAAAGCGGCCCCAATGAAAATGGACGGCGGCAGCATATATTTAATGATATCTCCGCCTCATTAGGCTAAAAACCGGTAGCGATCACCGAATGGTACGAGGGAGGCACTTTAAATTTAAACATCAAGATCGAGAGAACTCGTTTGATGAAGTCTATACTCCGTCCAACTCTAGTCCAGATCCAAAACCCACACAACTTCCCACTTTGAGCTTCAGAATCGCTTCGAAGGCCTTGATAGCTGTGTATCCGTGGATGAACTTAACAGCAGGTTCGTGAAAACTGACCAAATGGTAGCTTTAAGGGTTGCCAAAAAAGGCGAGTTTTCAAGCTCTCGTCAGCTACGCTCCAATTACTAGACGATCGGGCTAAGATAAGGCTACAGTCAGCTACAGTTGCGGTCGAATATAGGCAACTCAAAACACAGATTTATAAATCCCTGCGGAAGAACTTACGTCGCTTTAATAATGATCTCATCAAAAACACTATTGCACGTAATAGAGGCACTAGTATCCTCAAAAGAGATCATTCTATTGGTCGAAGCCAGATGAAATGTCTTAAAACTAGCTACGTGACTGTGGTTTCGTCTAGACCGGAGATCCTCCATGAGATAGAGGAGTTTTATGGACATACCGAGTTATATACACGTCTACAGTAAAACCAATCGTCAAGATGACTGACCCTCGAGCCAAGCTTACCCGACACTGTATCAAAGATATCCCGGTTGTCAGCCTATACTCTCTCGGATGTCTTGGGCACTTCGCGGTTATATTTTATTATTTTCAGAAAAGTGTTAGAATAAAAAATAAAACGGGTAGCACCCAGGACGATTGCTACGCAATCGCCCTTTCGCTTCTATCCTATCGGTTGCAGTGCAGCATATTGCATAATGCATAACTACGAGCGTTTTTAAACTGGCGACGCCGCATGTAAAAGGCAGAACAATACAGATTGTCTGCGACATTTATATTATAACCATTTACGTAACGATATTAAAGTAGCAACTTTGACAATTATAGATTAATAATTTGTTTCTTGCCTCCCTCCCACAACACATCTGTATGATATATGAATTTAGTAAAATTATTTTATTTCAATGTAACAAACAGAAACTTCACTTCTGTTTATGTTTATATATATATATATATGTATATATATATATATGTAAAAGAAGTTTCGCTGTAAATATGCTACCCTAACATGGGCGTGATCTTTTGAAGAATTTAATCAAAACTTGGGCAATGTTAGTTGCTTCATTGCAATTTGCTTGTATACAAAATGAGAGCGGGACCTCATTTGGCGCGGAGAAATTCTGAATTTATGAACAGCTGATACGTGTTCCTATATAACCTAGTAAATTTGAATAAAGAGACGAATTTCTTAGCATTTCATGGATTCACAGTGCGGGTGCCGGGTCTGTAAATTTGTAGCTTAATAGAAAATAAGTTGGCATGATATCAATCCTTATCCAAAAATTGTTTTTGAAACCCCTTAAAGATAAGAGTGGCCCACGAGAACAAAGTCGCGTCCCCCTATACCGTCCGTGACAGTAGTATCCGCATCCTTTCTCTCCTCCCCATCTACCTTTATATCCTTTTTCTCCAACCCTTTCTACTACTCCTGTCTTTCTAATTAGAGGTAGCGCCACGCTTGTAGTCGAATTGGGCCGGCGCGTCCGGGTATCAGTACCACTTTCTCACTTGACATCGGCGCGAAGTGGCGGCAATGCTGTCACGTCAAGTGATTGTATTGTTGTCGCGATTCATTTGGTTTGTGAGACTTCCCGGTGGCCTAACCTCGTCATTAAAGGCCGGCAACGCATCTGTTAGCCTACTGGTGGTGCAGATGTCCATGGGTGTCGGTAGGCACTTATGTGCCTGCTGCCTGTTCGTTTGCCCCTTGTAACATAAAAAAAAGACGGAAAAGAAGTATAGCCCGGGGACCGTTCTGATGGACTACTCAGATACTGAAGTTTTAAAGCATTGAAGGTTATCTAACCTCTGAATGAATCTTCACAGCATCGCTATTTGAAAAGAACTCTATATCACTATTGAACAAATCTCTTTCTCAAAAACTTGCTATTGAGATTCCCTTATTCCTCTTTAACGCTATCCAATAAAAGAATGAAATTCCAATAATCTTGGTGTCACCGAGTTTTAAACTGTTTAGAGGTCTTATCACGAACTTTTCGAACCGTCCATGTTGAAGATTAGACTTTGAAAATATTCTTGCTGGGCGCACACTGGACCTTCCTTAGTGTCAACGCGGGTTGCATTATCATTGATTAAAAGCGTGACACGGTAAATACTTGCCTCCTGTGGGCCTAGCACCAATATTTTCATTCTAAATACAGTGGAATCATCGAATTCGAACGGTTCGAGATGTCCGTGAGGCCGTACGCCTCTGAAAACAAATTTACTTTCTTCATTAAAAATCAGCTTGGTAACTAATGCCACCCTGTAGGTATATATATTTATTCATTATAAATCAACCTGGCAGCAGATTCAATAATATGAAGGCTGTAGTCATTTATTGTGAACGTTTCGTGGAAAACATCCCGAGCTCCGTGACTGACACAGATGAATATCATGGATCTATTTTTAAACAGCTCCAGGGCTTTATTGATTTCAGTGTTATTACCATCTGTATACATTTTAACTTTGGGTTTATTTTATGTATTGATGGCATATTACTGCCACACAACCACAACATGCACACACTTACACACACACGCACGCATACATACATACACACACACACACACACATTTGTTTATACATCAGAATAACACATAGGCTATAAATTTTAAAGATATTGTGTGAATCGTCCAAAATATAACGATAAATGTAAGTATCAGAAAATTCTGTCATCTGCGAGCTATTCTGGCATGCGCTGCAAAAACTGTTAGAGTTACACGTATATAGAGTATGAAGGAAATGTTCATCTGAAGTAGTTCTACAAAAAAGCCCGGAACAGCATATATCTATCTTTCATGTTTTAGCCATTAACGCCAAAATAGTGAACCGTTAGGGAACTGCAACGAGAATGGGAAAGGAATATCTTGTAATAATAATAATCATAATAATGTATTGTAGCCAATAAACCTGATATAGTGTTGGTAGATCGATCAGCGCGCCGGGCAATGATTGTTGATATAACTGGGATAACGCTTAGTAGAAAACTTAATTCCCATGAAGATTGTTCGAATCTTCGATGCAATTTTTTTTTCATTTCCACTGAGTACTCTTTAGTGCTCTAAAATAAACAATTTTACACTTCTGCCGACAGGTGCCTCCGGAATACCGGTCCATCTGAGGATGAAGTCGTGCGTTGCATTTCCCAGCGAATATATATATATACATACATATATAACAACTATATAGATTGTGTTTTGCAAAAAGGTATGCAATGTACTTATGTATGATAACACGTTGAATGAACTTTGTCTATAAAGATAGCGTAATAATTATGTTATCTAGAATATGAGTAAATAGTTTTGATTTGATTAATCAGTATAATAAATGTATACTAAACTAGGTGAAACCCGCGACTTCGCCCACGTGAATTCAGTGCTTTTGTTAGACTTTGAGGGTTTAATTTTTTTGTTCCGAACCCTAATTATTTTTCTAAAACAAAAGTAGCTTATGCTTTTCCTTGTAACTTCAGCTGCTGGCAGTTCTATTAAAATCGTCTCAGCCGTTCCGGAGGTTAGCCGGAACAAAAAGACAGACTGACAGAGAGACAGACAGACAAAATGGTTTAGACTTGCGTTTTAGTTATACGCATCGTAGTATAAATAGTCATATGAAATTAGTAAAAGAAAATATTCTGACGTTACAAAGAGAGACTGACTGACAGACAGTGTTCCCTTTAGTCTCGGTATAGATATATCACTTTCAAACTTACGCCTGAGTCGCAAGTCCCAGGCACAGCTGTGGACTACCTGATGGATTAGGGCACCCGTACGGTAAATCCATGGAATGATAACAAATTCGTCCCTAAAATGTCATCTTTTCCCACCCAACTAATTGGTCTTCTTTTATAAGTAACACGGCTAACAAGTGTACAGCCACAGTAGGCTGAAGACCAACCTACCAACTCTACTCATCAGCAACAACATAACGCATTCCATCAAAATCAATTCAGCAATTTAGACCTAGTTCACTGATTTACACACGTAAAGATAAACACTATGCTACAATTGAAAAAGAAAACAACATTGATTTTTAAAAAGATAAATTTGTACCCGTTATTATGAATAAACCTATATAAAAAAATCATTTAGAAACTTACCTATTTTCGAATATAATTTAGGATTTTTAAATGAACGCCTTCGCCGCAACTTTTTTAAAAGCTGTCACTAATTTTCATGCGCACCACAGAGTAAAATATTACTTTTTAAAATCTCAACCCTATACTAGAGCATTTGTAGTGCCAGTGACAGGATGATAGAGAACTGCGGATGTTTCGCTCTGCGTCTATTGTATGTATCTAATTGATAGCTGTAAAGTCAGCAAAGATAGTATTCTACACTCTGTATAGATAAATAAGCGTATTTATAGAGAAATCAATAAAATAATAAATTTATATTTAATTAAAATTAAAATACATTTATTTCACAAAAACCGTAATTACAAGATGTATCCGACGGTACCGCACTAGGTAGTCCTGTATCACGGGTACCAATTAAAAAATTTACAATTAAGATTTACAGTCATATTTAGACAACGCTGAGGACGTCGTAAAACCTGGTGAAAATCCTTTGCGTTTTACTATTACACAAGTGAAAGAAGCTGCGTTCGTTGTTATGTAATAAAATTGGTAGTTATTGGCAATCCTAGTCACACATCCGCATCGACTGATGCAAATGCTGTTCCTACTTACGTAGGAGAAAATTCTGCCATCTGCGAGCTATTCAGGCGTGCACTGTAAAAACCGTCAGAGTTACACGTACATAGGTTATGAAGAAAATATTTAACTTTTATAGTTATCATAAAAGCCCTATCTATCGCTTGTTCCGCAGTGTCGCTTGCATGCTCGGCTCAGGCGGAACGTGACACTTTTTCGTGCATGCAGCCAGCGTTAATCGATTTATACGACGACATCACGTCAAAAACCTCACACCTGAATTATCATTTCGGATCAAGGTTACAAACATTAAAAAAATAAATTCTCAACAAAAAAAGTCAAGTAGATTTAATCCGGAATTACAAAAATCGTATTTCACTCCGCATCGGTATAAATTTTAAAATGCATGAACTTGGCACTATTCATCATAAAATCGGCACGCGATCGGAGATCTCGATTTAGAATATAAATGGAGTTTTATTACGCCATTAAGTACATATTAAAATTCTGGATCGTGCTATTCGCGCGATAAATTCCTCTTTACATTTTAAAGTGCTGGGTGCACTTGGGATGAAATTAAAATGGAATACGTATTGGAAAATCGTCACGAATCATTATCATCTTCAGGTACACTTTATTATCCCCCTACTGGATATAGGACTCTCCACTTTCTGCCTTTCTTCTTGAGGAATTTAGCTAGAGTTCGTGGCTGGTCGACATTCGTCCTCGAACCTTTAGATTTACCTACTATAGGCTTATTTAAAGCTATAAACAAATTTTTAATTCTGTGTATAAGGACATTACTTGAGAATTAATATACATTCGGTCGTCATGAACACACTTTTGGCACAACTTTACAGTAAAATGTACACATGTGTGTGTAAATTGCTTGGCATTTGTGCGTGAGGTTTTATTTTCATATTTTTTTAATAATATTTACATTTGCACACCATCCTCAATATATATATAACAATTGCGCCAAATATCATACTCCTCCGTCTGCGCAGTTTTCATAACTGGTACCGTTCACTGTATGTAAAAATAATGTAAGCTTTCATTTCATTTTCTCTATAAATTTAATTTATTTTCCATTTAAATTCCACGTTAAAGTAAATAGAGAACGTGCTTTATACAAAACGTCGGCTGAAAAAACATAACCTTCCATCAGAAGCGCTAATATTTGCATAATTCAATACGTTTTCAACAACCATGCATAATTAATTAAATTAAATTAAATAATTTATAGCCGAACCAATTCATTAACGGCATATAATAATCATACAATTATATGATTCAATTGTAGAGCGCAAATCTTTTGCAACTTGGTTGTTACTTTTTCCAGATTCCAGAATGACGATAGAATGAGATTTTTATCTATATTTGTATATACTGTATACTATAATAATAAATAAAGCTGAAGAGTTTGTATGTTTGCTCGAACGCGTTATTTCAGGAACTACTTGCCGATTTAGTGCTTGCCAACGAAACGCTAAGAAGAAGTGTCTGGTTAATAACAAAAACGTGATTAAAATATGGGCGTGTATTAATTAATTGCACAATCTATATCAAATAGAATAATACGTGACAAAAATATTAATTCTGTTTTGCGCGATATAAACTTGGCGATACGTTCTTTTACAGATGGCAACCCTTTTGGCATACTTAGGTCCGCCTGAACATAAACCTGTAGAATCGTAAGTGAATACTATTGTACTGAAATTGAATAAAAAGAGTTCTAATGATAACGCACAATCTCAGTGTATAATATTCATTTATATCTTCTAGATCGTCAGGGCTTCTATTCTCGTCGTACGCCCGTTGGTCTTCCATTGATATGTCCTCGACCAACTTCGAAGAGTTCATTGTGAAACACAATATGCATGAAAAGGAAGAGTTCAAGAGCATCAAGAGTTTGAATATATTCTACCAGGCGGGCACAAGCAAGATTGGCAACCCGGTGTTCTACTTCATTTCTCGAAGATATAAGTAAGTATTATTCTTTTAAAATTTCTGATAAAATTGACACTTATCGATACTTACATTTCAATTTCTCCAGTCTTGGTAAAAATACATAATAAGGAGTACCTTTTAAAGTTACTAAATATGTCATACATTTTCCATATATCAGCCTAGATACACTCTTACAACAGCAACAGTGCCTCGGTTTAGGGATCTGAATTTGAAATTGTGATTCATGCAGGATGCTGTACGCAATGATGATGATGATTATGATGCCCTGTCAAAAACGGGGGAGAATTGACATAAAAGAAAGTTGCATTTTTTTTTAATGAGCCTATTGTTTCCCACTGCTGGGCAAAGGCTTCATCCGTTATATATCTATTTTGTAGGATCGGCGAAGTGAATGCGGATTTGCTGATATATCACGTGATACTTACACTGAAGCCGTTCTGTCACCAGCCGTTCGAGCTTATTGTAGACTTCACACACACCAACTCTGATAATCGATTTAGGTAAGTTTCTAATATAAACGGACTTACAATACTTGATAAATATACCTTATCGACCAAGGACAAAAATAAAATGTCACCACATTAATGCAACATAAGAAATCTAGCAACCTGCAGAATAATATCGTAAGCTATTTTAAAATCCCTCTTTCGTTTGAGACGGCGGATCATTTCCCAAAATTAAGATTCCTGTATATACCAACCAAATAAAATGACCAACAGTGTATCAAGGCACGCTTATATTACCATATAAGCGTCTGGGTTCCGCGTCTGATACGCGAAAAAGGTATATGTAAAATAGCTTCAAAAGTTTTCCGATATCGCTCTAAATAATTTTCCTAATAAGTTTTAGCATGTTCTATCAACAAGGAAAAATTCAAGTCTCTTTATCTAATAGTTTAGGAATCCTAGGGGTGGACAACCTTGCGGGCGGACTGACGGGCGGATGGACGGAATGAACGTATAAATGTCCCTTGTACGACCACGGAACCATAAAAATTGAGTTTAATTACGTTCAGAGTGCTTAGTACGAGTTTTCTAACTTTTACGCGTTGGTAAAGTTTACTTAAATTTGTATGGAGATTGGTCAGCGCCGCCTAGCGGTAACGTTGTAACACTAAACGCGTAAAAGTGAGAAAAACTAGCACTTAGCACTCGTCCATCGTCTAATTCGTTTTGATAATTTTGACACATGTGCATCTTTTGTTCTTTCAGGACGGACTTTCTCCAAAAGTGGTTCAGCGTCCTGTTAGTCTCGCTCAAAACTCCAAATCGGCTGGACTGATATAAAGTGTGTTTATTTTAGAGAAGGTTTAAAAGAAAAGACAGAAAATAAAAGTCCAAATATCATTTAAAAATACTAAACAGATACAGAAAATAATGCGGTATTTTTCGTTACTTTAAATAGGTGACGTTCCTACTAGAGCTCTTGACGAATGCGCCATGTAAAATTATTATTTCGTAAAAAAATCGGCCAGTGTCCCGTTTTATAGAAAATATAAAGGAGATTGATTGATTGGATAGTAGGAGACGTGTTTAAATTCAGGCATTACAACGTCTGTATGGTATGCTAGTTTAGACATATATCGATTTTTTTCAACAGTTCATCTACAGCAAGACGTAAAGCTTTTATCAGGAGTGGGTGCGATGATATCTCGGTGCCCTATGGATTTTACTGCCTTCTTAGGGTTCCTTACCTCCAAAATAAAAATGGAACCTTTATAGGCTCATTTCATTGTCCGTCAGACTTTCAAGACCCTTTTTCTCAGGAACATGTAGAGCTCTAAAGTAGAAATGAAAGCCATATACTGAGGTCTGCAGTCCCTTGAAGCTATGAAAAAATCAACCTTCTAAGTGTTCACAATCAAAAGATATGGCCTTTTATGTCGCACTTCGCATACTAGTATATTCGAAAAAGCTATAATCTAAATCTATAGGGTACTTCCCGTTGACTTAGAACCAAATACCAAATTTCATCAAACTTTGGCAATAAGGTATAATTTGAAACTAAATAAAATTTGAATATCGTAAATTTGTAATCTTAGAAAAAGTATTGTATGGCATTGCATACCACATTTTTTTACGACTACGACTTTGCTAATGCTTACATTACTTTTCCTAACAAGGCTTGTGGCGTCTTTATATAATATAAGAAATCATCGAATGCATACCTGTATTGGTTTCATGGGTGGTGGCAACTCTAGGTCGGGCGCGTCGTCCTCAGCGTCGTCTGCTGCGGCGCTGTTCTCTCCGTCCTCGATGCGAGCATTATCAGTATACGGCAACTAGGAAAAGTTCATATTTTACGTGATTATAAAATTTTGGTTTTGGTTGTACGTTTTGCGACCTGTTTGTGATTTGAAAATGTTATAATTTTACATATAGTTCTTTATTAAAGTTATGTATTATAAAAACACCTGGTACGACAAACATCCGTACAAGAAAAAATACAGAAAACAGTTAAGTTGACGAACCTTGAGTTTCTTTTCGGATGGCACCTTCTTCAAGGAGGGCTTGTCTACAGCAGCAGGTGACTTCGCCCCTGCAGGTGTTTTTTCACCCTTGCTCTGCGACTTGCTTGGTCTTGGAATCCAACGCCTGGAAACAAGATATTGACTTAGAATACCATAAATTAAAAAAGTATGGTAGCAATGTTACATTGCAATTAAAACAGTGATACTATTACGCACTATACTAACACTCTTTATACATAAATATACTACTTTACGTAATATACTTTTGGCTTTACTTTAACCAAAACTTAGAAATAAAGTATGCTTTTCGGATATTTTTTTAGTAAAGGAGATATAGTCATCGGTGTTTATGAACAAGTAAAAATTTAGCAAATCCAAACGAAAACGATAAAATATTCAAATATGAATAAAATATACATATACAAATGAAATTAATACTTAATATACTATAAGACGGGCTCCAATGTCAAGCTACGTCTATAAGACGCTATGTCAGCTTCTCAACAACGTAGAATGTATACCGTAGCTTTTATTGTTCAGTCTCACTCACGCGAATACGTTATAGCTGGAAATGCTATATGCTATAACATTATTGTTTGTTATTTTTAAAGACAAAATTTATTTATTCAAGGGGCTTTTAAAATCTTGATTAGGGTTCCTCCTGTATTAAATATAGACATGTTAAATGTCATGTTTCCTATGTTTATATGTTATGGACCAAGTGATTAATGCGGGCATTGTGAATACTATCTAGTTCTATCGGACTACGTGATGAATTACAATCTAAACATCATTATTTATGACATTGCACGGTCACTATTATATTGCTATTTGACAATTGGGCAATTTGATAATAAAGTTAAATTTGACGTGCTGACGTGCATGTGAATGTGAAGGCTGGCCACGTTCTACCATAAACTAGGTCAGGTCGGATAATTTACTTGTAGACTTGTCCCACAAGAAATAATGACATTACGGCCACGCAGGAAGAAATTATACGTTGGCCATTTATACCAGACATTGATTGTTTATTTTATTTATATAAGCTCTATGCATGAAATAAAAATCTTGTTGCAGATTTGTTACAGACTTTCGGTAAAATAATAGTGTTAATAATAAATTTTAATAGGAAATGTATTGACTTGAAAGGTTCATTGTACTATATGTTAAATGTCTATATCAGTATTACCATCATGATACTGTTGACGTACGACGATCGCAATCGCGGCCTTGGTGAGGACATATCGCGATAGCAGCGCTATCATCATTGGTAACAGTACGACTAATTTCTATTAGTGGTAGTTGTAGCAGCAATGAGATGGAAGTTGTGGGTTCCTTTTTAAGCAATGTTTCAAAAATATATCAGTGATTATTCCAGTCCTTGACACCAATAAAGATGAAATTGAAACTAAATATTTTCTATTATTTCTAACATTTACAATGGGTATAGTCCCATCTGGTAGGTCTTTACTTAAAGACCAAGACATAATGGTTATATTGACTGCATGTGACTTCCATTAGAGGTGACATCCATAGAGATTATACAAAACTATTTATTAACAGCTATGTAAGATAGTGAGATATCATTGACTACTCGGACACCGGCGGTATGTCGAGGCAACCGCGAATTATATGTCTACATGCTACGGTTACATCTGGTAACCACATATGGTAACCGCACAAATCTTATTAATTCGCATGCGACGCAAATTAAGTAATTTACCTACAGATAAAATAAAAAAAAAATTAAGAATCTGATGAGAACTTAATCCTCTTTTGGAAACGAATGCCAGAATTTGCATATTATTTTATTATTTATTATGAACTTCATACATTAAGACCACACTCACAACTCAAACCATAGATATGCGTTATAGTATGTAGTGTTTATTACACTGTTTCTGACTAGATTATTTAAATCAAAATTTTGATTTAAGTAGGTTAGCTACAATGACGTAAAGCAAGTATGTATCACAAAGATAAAAATTATACTTTGAAGTCCAACAGTAATATCAAGCGAGTCAATTTCGGGCTGACTAACATTTAATATTACATGTATCTGTTGATTTTGAAATAACATAAACTATAAAAACGGTTAAATGGACGTTTTGGTCTTTATCGCACGAAAACAATAAAATTTAGACGTTGGCAACAGTTAAGCGAAAGTGGCTGAACGGTGATTGGTAACACAGCGCGGTAAACATGAGATTGGGAGATTCAGTTAGTTTAAAGCGTTTGCTGTAGAAAAGTTCAAAGAATGTTAATAATATTGTTATAATATAGATAACTTTTTAGAGCAGTACACTCTCAGCGACCGGGACAGCGACGGGAACTCGGAGAACATTATAGGATAATAAAATGTTGTAAATGTTAAGTAACCCAATGTCCTGGAAGGACACCGTCTGCAGATCTGTTAGTATTAGATAAAAATAATACAAGCATTTTCGTATCCGAATTGAAATTTTCGATGAAGTTGGTCTGTTTGATGATTCTGAATTTATGTATTTGCTTCGCATGAAGTCTTTTTTTTTTATCAAACATTGTTATGTGTAGTCAATCGATTGTTCGTTTGAGAAAGCTTTTAAAAATAAAATTGTTAGTTTTTAAGTCGACATTGCTGTAAAATGAGCCTCAAGCTAATTGCCGATATGAAAAAGGTTGTCATCCATTTGGATGTGACACTAAAAATTTGCATATTTTATCTTTTTAAAGTGAGGAGACGGCGTCGCCTGACGAGGTCAACTTTCAAGGATCGATAAGTATTTTGCGTGCTATCACTTGCGGTATTTCGCTACTTCTTGGCAGACATTACTTTCTTCAAGAACGTAAGTACGAGTGGGCACTTTAACTTGCACTATTGCTGAGTTGATATAAACACCTCAATAATGTACATCGATAAAATTATTTGCCTGAACTGACATGTACTATATTTCTAACATATATTCTATAAAACAGTAGTAAGGAGATTTGAAACATTTTTGAAGTGAAAACTTCTTTAGACACGTTGGGCGTTTTTTGAATTCATTGTCACCGAACGCTTGACTTTGACTTTCACATCGCCGTTACCGACATCTCTGGTGATTCTTTTTCACTTCTGTAAGGGCTAACGGAGTGCCAGTGTACTTTTTTACACGTAACACTCTCCGATAATTGTATTAATTTAAATTTGATAACTCAGTAATTTGTCTTTATCCGTTGCGATTCCCGTATATCCCGTATCAATATGAGCATAAGAGAGAGATGACGTGGTTAGAAGTCTAGCGTGTGATATATTTGAATCGTATATGGTTGTCATGCTGTGCGCTACGAATGTGTACATTGCGCGCCTCATCTTGTTTGCAGTTGGATATTGTAACACTTCTACGCTAATGGGGATACGCACGGGGTATTTTAGCGAATCGGGAGTGGATTGAGAGTGCACAAAACTAAACGTGACGGGAATGAATATCATATCACTTCGCATCCAATAAAGCATTTATTAAGAGAAATGTTTCGAGGAATTCATTGGACTAATGCAGTATTAGTCAAACAGCTGAACTTTTCATCAAATCATCATTTAAAACGTAAGACAACTATATAATAGTAAATGATGCCTATATAAAGCATACCAAAGCAGAAATGTTTTGGTATGCAAAATGTTCAAAATGGCAAACAAACACTGGCTCAAGAGCAACCTCGGAAATGTAAAAATATTATGATTATATAGATATTAGGATATAGGTGAACTGGGTTACTGGATAAATTTGAGCACAGTTATGGTAGGTGCTAATTGAATTTGGCATCAATAATATTAAACTAAAACAAATGAAAAGAATATGAAGTTTACATTTTTGGAGGTATTCAATAGCATTGCTCATATGTTATCAACACGTTTTGGGACTGATTTTTAAATATTTGATATAAAATCGATGTGACAACATAAAGGAATATTATATATACTCCTTTGCTGCCTCTAACATACATACGTGTTTATTACATTCTTTAATTAGCAGATAAATCGTCACATTTATTGTACCAAATCTTAAATCTATTTATTCCTTCTCGGTGGTTGGTATATCTTTTCTGAAAATGTTAGCACAGCTATTGTAGCATGTATAATATATTAGTCTGTATTGAAATATATATATTTCTATCTTTTTCCAGTAACAAGATATTGTTAAGTGCCACCACTTGTTGTGGATTTACTAGCATAATAACCTCATTTCTGTAACCATGCCTCTCTCTACATTATTATAATTCTTATGTACATATATATGTCACTAGGATTCTTCGAAAAGGCTAGAAGGATTCGGATATTTTTTGTGTTTTTAGATGGGTTCCTATAGTCTAGTCAACAAGTGCCTTTTAACTGAATTATAAAATTATAATTCAGTTCATTTTGATTTATATTTGACTATAGTTATTAAACAAATTAGTTATACGAATGAGTGAAATATGTATTTCACCTTGGTATTTTTGCCTGTTTTAAGACAGGCCAGGACTAAAGTATGAAGGGAAAACCGATTATCGTGCGTCCATGCGTTCCGTACATAATTAGACAACTTTCTCTTAATCTCACGTAGTATTTTTTTTTTTATGTTACAAGGGTGCAGACGAGCAGGCAGCAGGCACCGAAGTGCCTACCGGCGCCCATGGACATCTGCACGACCAGAAGGCCAAATAAATACGTTTTAATATTCTTAAATTTAAAGACTTAATCGAAGATGGTTGTTTCTCCTATTTTTCACCGGATGCAGAGAAACGTAGCAAAATGTCACGCAGGACGCCAATACTGTTTTGTGCGGAACGTGGCGCGCTTAACCCTCCTTCTCTCTCTCTTTCTCTCATATCATTATTTTAGTATATTACTATTAGGGTAATAAAGTAGTTAATAAAGGGCATAAAGTGTAACTTTTTGTAGTTTATAATTTTCTTGCCTAAATGTTAAGAGAATAATTTCCTTTCTTTTCTATTCCACGAAGGATGGGAAGAAAATTGCCTACTTGAGCATCTACAAATAAAAACAATATGTAAAAATTAATATGAAGTTTTTTTTTATGCCGGATAGGTATGCGCTAATAAGTCAATTAATTTCTCCTCTTTCAATTTACAGATGCGAAGAAATGACGGAGCTAAACGTAAAAACCCCTGACAGGTCTCGGTCCGTAACTCCGAAACCTAAACTATTAGATCTTTGACCGAATTAGGAAAAATATTTAATGTTATGAGGTACCTACGGTAAGTGTTTGAACATACGAAGCTTAAAACTAAACATTATATACTCTGTGTGTGTTCCGCTTCGAATTACGAACTAGCGGGAACTAACTTTGTGCTGAATGGAATGGGAGCGCGGGATATGTAATTAGTAAATATATAAGCGTTATATGTTTATCCTAATATATAATACTGTTGGGTTAGTTAAATCATAACTCAAGAATGGTTCAACGCTAACCAAAATGTATTTATTTGTAATTTGTTGGATTTGTCTCCATCCCAAAGAGCAAAATTTTGGACACTAAGAAAAACGTATGAAATATACTAGATTTTTACTTCTTACATGATGCAAAGTACTCCAGACAAATAAATAATCTTGTAATAATACGTAAAGCTAGAAGACAAATTTCATATTTGTTCCAGAAATAAAATATTTTTACCTATTAATGTGTAGAACTAAGAGCAGTTGTTCCATTATGTTGTTCCGCAATTTTGAAGTTGTAAATTATACCTATTATATTTCGATTTTGCTTTTTTTTAAGAAATTACTCTAACAAAGGTAAAATTGCTTGATGACGCAAACAGAAAACAAAATATTTGAATTTGTCCACCAGATGGTTGTATGTTTCAAAATTTTAGTACATAAATTGAGAAAATTCATTCACTCTAGACATTGGACCGACTGGCTCAGTAGAAACTAAGTCTTGGCGTGTTTCTTTAGAGACGCGAGTTCATTTCCAGCACCGACAAAACTTTCACGACTTACCTATTCTGTTTTTTTATTTTGTACATTATCTACAAGTGTAAAAAATATTTGACTTGTGTATTATTTTTATTTAAAGCCTTCCATGTTTGAAATGTTATTACTTTTAATGTTTTACGATTAAAATTAAAAAATTGCAAGTAACATACCTTCTCGGCAGCCATATGGCGACGTCGGGGCGGTCCACCTTGTATATTATTATTATTATATTTTTAATTAGCCTGTAATGTTCCACTGCTGGGCAAAGGCCTCCCCTCTCTTAGACCCCTATCGTCTATCCCATAGCTAACCCAATCCACTCCTTTCCCGCAAAGGTGTCCAAGTCGTCGCGCCACCTTTAATGCATTATGAGAGCTACTGACTAATATCCAACTAGTTAAAGATAAGTATATATTTAATTAAAACATGTATTTATACAAAAATTAAAAACAACTTTAAAAGTTGACTTTACAAAACACCCTGTTCTTCCTCTAAAGGACTCTACATCTATGTATGTCAATCAATCTCTTATCGATTATAAAACATGAAAGGTCTGGGTAAACAGTGCAACATAAATCCGTTGGGTTATTGATGCGGTACGGAAATTGCTTCCCTTCACCGCCGGCCACGTTTCCTGCCATACACTACTTACTCTACATCTATGCATTACAGCGCATACTCTCCTTTTTACTTACAACATATAAAGGTTATATACTACAAATCCTATAGATAATGGAATATGAAAATTCTGGATAAACAGAGCCACATAAATTCTTTGGGTTATTTATGCGGTACGGAAATTGCTTCTCCTCACCATCGTGAGGCCCGTTTCCTACCATACACTACTTTCTACATCTATACATTAGTCTTCTTTTACTTATAATGTATAAAATATTACAAGTCCTATGGATAATGATATATGAAAGGTCTGGATAAACATAGTCAGATAAATCCATTGGGTTATTGATACATTACGAAAATTGCTTCCTCTCACCACCGGCCACGTTTCCTGTCATACATTACTTACTCTACATTTATACATCTATATCTATACTTTTAATGTATAAAGGTTATGTATAGTGCAAGTCCTGAACATAAAAAGACATGAAAGGCCTGGATAAACAGAGCCACATAAATCCTTTGGGTTATTGATGCGGTACGGAAATTACTTCCCCTCACCGCCGGCCACGTTTCCTGCCATACACTGCTTACTCTACATGTTTTACACATAGATGTAGAGTTTGTCTGCTAAAGCTAGTGTATGAATACTTTCCTTTTACTTAACTTCTTGTAATTTTTATGACTGTTTAGCTTCTTCTTCTTCTTGTTCCTAGCGTTATCCTGGTACTAGTCCAGGATCCGATTGTAGAGGATTTGGCTGTAGGGCGAGTTAAGATGACCATCTGACATAATCCCCAGAATTCCCATAATGTCTTCAATCTCACTGTTGTGTTTACGTGCCTTCCGAAATACGGAGGAGATCGAATATTATAAATTCAGTGTTAGAATTCATCCGTCGCTGCGGAAGGAACTCCTTAACCTAGCGTTCGACTCAAATACCGGCCACTGATTATTCTGCGACCTCCTCATTTTTGGTAACTATTTAGCAGTTACCTGTTTTATTATTCATAAATAGACTTTTTCTTAATTCACAACTTTTAAAACAATTAATTAAACGACATGGCAAAATCTTACTTTTCTGATTATATTATAAAATACCCAATTTTAAAAGTTTATATACTTAATATATAAAGCTGAAGAGTTTGTTCGTTTGGTTGCTTGCTTGAACACGCTAATCTCAGGAACTTCTGGTCCGATTTGAAAAAATAGTTCAGTGTTACATAGCATAGCTCATTTATCGAGGAAGGCTATAGGCTATATATCATCTTGCTAAAAGCAGTAGGAGCGGAGCACCAAACAAGAATGTTCTCAAATCGGGACAAGAATTTTCTTTTTCTATTGAGAGCTTCCTCTGCGTGTGCTGCGTAAACGATTTATATATGTATTCAATTAATTATTCTTGTAGTATATGAATTATAAATAATTATGTATTTAGTGTTGTATATATCATGTAATTTATTACATAATTATGTATTGTAGTATATCGTTATGTATGTAGTATGTTTACTTCATTATATCCTATAACTTTATTGTATTTACTGTACCTACACCCCTTCTCTTCGCATTAATCTCCTACTATTCAAGAGGTTCCGGAAGAAATCTCTTTTAAGAGATAAGTTAGCCTTTGTTAACAAAATTCTCTGTTACATATTTGTTATGTTTGTTGTGTTGGTACATTAATTGTAAAATAAATAAATTAGCGTTAAAGCGCCGCCTTCATTGGGACACACGGACCGTAATTAATTCAACAACTACACCGTCTAACTCGTCGCTTTGATGTGCGTTTGCTCTCATTGTGACGTCAAAGCATTGTTTGACCGGCATTTGGAAAATGCACTGTTTTCGACCGACTGTTTTCGATATTTGCTTCTATAGCTTCTCTCATATAACTCTATCAAAAGCGAACATGTAAAGTGTTCGCAGTACTGCATCTAAACGGCAATTCATTCAAAGTATTATTTGAAATAATTCTTCGGGACACTTCCTGTGACGCCTGACGTAAAAGATGAATAATTGTGAAAATGGTTCGATGGAATTGTGAAAACGAAAATCTGAATTATTGCAAATATGGTGACAAAAAAATTATATATCCGACTGAGTTTTTTGCTAGCTCTTCTCAGTGCAGGACGCGAGGAACTCTTGTAAACTTACCATATGAGTCGTAAATTTATTCAAATTCTAACCACCGGTTGCTTGGGTCCTTGCCATGCTGCCGGCGGAGATCTTTTTTTTTTATATATTTATAAATGTTCTTATTTTTATAATAATAATAAAAAATGTGTGTAAGAGTAAGATATAATAAATGAATGATAGTCATAATAATATTATACATATGACGTTCATAAGTGCTTAAAAAAGTCTATACGAATAAATGATTTAGACGCTGACTTTGAAGGTGACGCAGCTGCTTTGCCAACTATTCCAGCCGTTTTATGTTATATGTTTAAAAGAATTAGTACTGGAATGCCTGCGCTTAAAGGTGACAGCAGCACTCCATATGAGGTCTAACTTACGCCTTGTAAAGTTGCAAGAGATATGCCGGCATGAATGACTACTTTGACGTTTTATTTACGGTAGGTTTTTCATTACATTAAGGTCGTATATAGGAATAATAAGATGACAACAAGAAGTCATCTTTACTAAGTAACTGGTATCAATACTAGCAACAATTAGTGTTTGAACCAAACAGTGCAGAAACGCGTTGAAATGCCGCGATCATTCAGCGGGTCACTAATTAATTCAGCTAGTGTACTGTCGCTTTGACGTGCATTTGCGCTCATTACAGTGTATCTGGGAATGTGGATGTGCAATTTGTGGACCCTTTAACTAGTAATAGCCAAACAATTTCGTATTGTTGATAAATGATTTATATATATTAGTATTTATAGATATTTAGGGGTTCGAACAATTTTTTTTTTTTATGTTATAAGGGGGCAGACGAGCAGGCAGCAGGCACCGAAGTGCCTACCGACGCCCATGGACATCTGCACGACCAGAAGGCCAGTGTGTATATAGCTCAATAGATTGGCATTGGTGTGCGTGAGGTTTTATAATACCGGGGCCAGACATAGCTCAAAGTGTGTGTACATTTTTGTCCTTGAAGTCCATAAAGTACTACAAAACTTTGTACAGTTTCACAAAGTCCTCAGCCACACTACATGATCATTAAAAGGAAGGTATGTCTGGCTCCGGCATTATATTTATCTTTTCTCTCTTACCGTTTCATTAATTCTTTGTTTATAGTTCCAATTTTTTTAACATTTATACAAAGATGAGAAGTGGAACAAAAACGTTGCTAGGAATATGTACCTACGTTTGAATTTAACACGCCCAATTACGGTTCCGTAACCGTATAATAAAAGACCCTAAAAATAAACATAGTGTTTGCAGTTAGAAATTACCCGATTCCACAGCCGACGCTACAAAGCCACTTCCACACTATATTTCACACGCATAAAGGCGCTTTCACAGCGGCGATGATTTACGCGCGTCGATATCTGCGAGACGTGGAATTTGTCACGCGGTATCTGTTTATGCGGGGCCGTGCCCGATGTTGTTTTGGTAAATATCATTATGGTGATTTGGCCGTTTTCAGTCAATGTTTGGTGTTGATGGTGAAACACTAGATAGACGACTGTTGGGATAAATGCAAGAAACATTGTTTAATAACTCTACTATTACCCTACTCTACAAAAAAACATTTTTTTTTATGTTACAAGGAGCAAACGAGCAGGCAGCAGGCAGATTATAATAACAATGATAAGAGATTAGTGTCTACTGGTGCTCATGGACATCTGCACGACCTGGAGGCAAGCAGATGCGTTGCCGGGCTTTAATAAGGAGTTTAGGCCTCTGGGAAGTCTCCGAAACCGAACGAAACGCGACAACAATACCATCGCTGACGTGACAGCTTTGCCGCCACTTCACGCCTATCTTATGTAAGAAAGAGGTACTGGTACCCGGACGCGCCAACCCAGTTCGGCAACAAGCATGGCGCTATCTTTAATTAAAACCATTGCCAAACCCTATCGTTTATTCCTATTGGTGATAAGAAATGCTCAGGCACTTCCTTTGCAATTTCAGTGAAGCCTAGTAGCAGACCAGGATAAAGCCATGTAGAAGACTCGTATCATACAATAATTGGCGTTTGGCATCTAGTATCATAATTTATCTCTGGTGGCTGCTGACAGTTGGGCGTGGAAACTAGTTTTCGTTCACTTCTGATACCAGTTCGAATCCTAGTCGCATAAATCAATAATTATTATTTATGTGGTCGCGGTGCTAATCGATAGATGGCGTGATTTTTATTTATGACTGGTCTGTTTCAATAGGTGTCAAATAATTGCAACTTGTACTCTCTTATACTCTTTGATAATGTGCATACTAATACCTATAGTTAAGTCTCTTGTACTATAAGAACCTTGTTCTTAAGTAAGTTTTTTTTTTCCTTATACCAACATTAATATGTAATCGAATAATAATAATAATAATTTTTTATTGGAACAAACTTACATCACTAATACAAGTGCGGGTATGTGGTCCACCTGTCCCTAAACTAGGGACGTAAGAGAGATATGACATCTTCCTTTTGAATCATTAAT
Source organism: Charaxes varanes (assembly GCA_024363005.1). Classification (NCBI taxonomy): domain Eukaryota; kingdom Metazoa; phylum Arthropoda; class Insecta; order Lepidoptera; family Nymphalidae; genus Charaxes; species Charaxes varanes. The sequence goes on along the minus strand of JANCMC010048558.1, from coordinate 106,265 downwards.
GTGATACTGACAAAGAGAGATGATATTTGTGTAAACACAAAGCGAGTTTCCACGTTTACTGTTATTATGTACAGATTTGCTGTTAGTTTGTGCTAGAAATTATATCATATTTTTGGATTTTTTTACATTATATAAACGTTTTCTTGACTGCAATCACGCTTAATTCTTTTTATTACGACTTTACCGCATCCGGTATAATCTAAACTTAATTTTAATAAGCGTACTTATTTTCCCAGACACATTACCTTTTTAGGGTTCCGTAGTCATACATGAAACCCCTATAGTAACCCTCTGTCCGACCACAAGGCTATATTTTCTGCCACAGTATCTACATACTATATTATCTGTTAAGAATAATCTAGACTAAGGATAATTTTTAAAATCTAGAAAAGAAAAACACATATAATCATTCAACACGCATCAGTACCTGTAAAATTTGTTAACATGGATTATTTATTTAGTTTTTTATTCATAACGCATCTACAGCGTTACAGAAAACATTAATATATTGAAAATAACAGGTAAATAAGGCCAAAAGTGATTACATTTATAGATGTAGGAAATAAATTAAATTCAAGAAATAATACGCAAAATGGAACTAAAGAAAAAGTCCAAATTAATATCTCCTGATTTTTTGGTGTAAATGAATACCGTTCAGCATGTAACACCGCTAAATTTAGAAGCGTTCTAATAACGTGTAAGTATTTATAAATAAATAGCTAATGTAGGACTACGGAACTACGGGTTACAAGGAACTCTTATAATTTCACTCTATCCATCTGTCCCTATGCAAGGTAGTTACCCCCTACGATTTCTATTACATGTAGAGACAATTTTCCATGTTAATGGTACATGCTATAAACTCATTAGGAAAATTATTTTGGACTAAATCGGATGACTTTTGAAGTTATTCAACAAACACCTTTATCGTTTATCAGATACGGAACCCTTCTATAAACGTGTCTTAAAAATGAATAATAAATATGCATTTAGTAGTTTTTACAGACTGTGTGGTTAATAAATCAATTCTTCAATCTACATTTTACTCTTTCATTACCTAGAAGATTCTTCTTTGACTTCAATTCTTTTTGTAAAACAAAACAGTATTATACTTTAAAAACCAAATTAAAATATAAAACCTTATTAGAAATAGGCTACGTGTAGAAGAATGTTTTAATGATAAACTGAGATATACTGTAAAATTACCCGGTAATGCAGTTCTTTAGTTAATTAATTATTGATAACTAACTACGGCGTAACCTCTATATAACGAAACTCAAGGGACTTAAAATATTCGTTATATTGTGTAACGTACCTGAACCAGTGGAAACATGAATTAATATTGTACAATTGAATAGGAATTATTGATTGGAAATGTTATCTAAAGGGTAGGTAAGAATAGATAATATTAGGTAGGAGGTTCAATGCACGGTCTATGTCGGTCAATGTATCATGGGGAGTGTTCCGAGGAGTTGTTCGGACTAATACCGGCAGCTGTATTCCACCACAGGACATCTCACCAGAATCTGAAATTTCACCCTCACCACCTTGATGCCCTAAAATCCACAACCGTGCGATTTTCAAGAAACTTCTCACCTCGCACAATTCCTCTATGGAATCAATTACCAGCGTCTGTATTTCCGAACGGATACGACTTAGGGACCTTCAAGAAGACACTTAATCGACCAAGGTGTCAAGGTGCATGATAGAGCGTGGTTCGACAGACTTGCCGACAAAAGGGCTAAACATCAGAACAGCCACAACCATCCATCTGGTTCTCTCGACGTGTACATCTGCTCTGGGTGTGGCCGTTCGTGTCAAAATTATATATAGACATTAAAAAATTAGGTACCTATAAAAGAAATTATCAATCGTCCACATGGTATGTTGACGTCCTTTCATTGCACATTTGCGTAAAGACTATGACCGCACTTTCGTTAACCAAATCGGTTACGTTAGCCACAGAAGACCATACTATCGACGCTCACAAGTATAGCTAGTTAGTCACTGTGGCCAAATAGGGCCATGATAATCTATCTATACTAATATATAAAGCTAAAGAGTTTGTTTGTTTGTTTACTTGAACGCGCTATTCTGAATCGCGTTGGTCCGATTTGAAAAATTCTTTTAATGTTAGATAGCCCAATTTACCCAGGAAGGCTATAGGCTGAGAACGGTAGCGGGAGGCAAACGCTCTTGCAAATTCGTTCCGCCGAGTACGGCTGGCATGGAGGAAGGCACTCTGCGCATCGTCCTCCTATGATGGCACCATGGGAGCGCACCGTTGCCAACGATGCTTGCTGACAAAAACCGCCAAGGCGTCACGAAGATATGCAAAACAACGATTCTGTGACGCCTCTCATCGTGGCGTAGGAAAAAATCCTGGATTTTATTGGTACTCCGGCGATTAGCGGACGAGTCCCACACTCCCAGTCGAAACTGTACTTGAGTATTCGGTTAAATTTTGACTGGGGTACATAAACGTATTTTCCATGTATAAAAGAGGAAGGCTATACGCAATATAAGTGCTTGCACCTGATTTTTCGCGCACGAAGTTGCGAGCACAGCTAGTGATAAATATAGAAGATAATGTATTATTTCTAGTTACATACTCTGCTAGCTTGTCACGGAAAAATATATGAAAAGCTGCCATTAATTGACATAAGGGACACAGGAATGATAATTGGATTTTTTCAGTGGAATTTTTTTGCGGATTTATGCGAAGTATTGTAATTTAATTCTTGTTAAACTTCCATACACTATTCACTTATAAGGTACAGGAAGAAAGGTTGAAGAAATGGGCCTTTCTCTTATCGATAGACACCGATCTGTGCCTAACATCGATTATCTGTGCATAGAACCACTGATCCGGGAGATCTGTGGTAATAGCAGCAGATAATGATAGTTAGTCTTAGTTAATCGTCCGTAAGACGCACATAAGCTTACCGCATTATATGTGGTAGATGAACTAATATTATAATGGGATATTGCATTGTGATGTCATTGCTTACTCTTACTATAGAATATCAAAATTAACGTCATCTATTTGTAGCTAAGCGCATCTACCGCCCGCCGACCGCCCGCCGGCCACCCGCCGGCCACCCGTCGGCCACCCGTCGGCCGCCCGCCGGCCACCCGCCAGCCGCCCGCTCTGGCACCGTATCCTAAAAGTCTCATATTTTCTAAGATATTAATTTGATTGATATGCTAAACAAAGCAATTTTGAAATGCATAAAATGTACATCGTATCTAGCGTATTTAAATGGATAGGGATTAACAGGACAGTCTTTAAAATAGCTTCGTAACCAGACTCGAGGTGGGAATCGAACCCACGACCCCGGATCAGAAGGCAGGGTCACTGCCCACTGCGCTAACGGGCCAGTTTGTTATTTACTATCTATGCCATTCGATTATCGTCTAACGCGTCTAAAATATCAACGCGACTGAAGCTCCCAAGAAATATCATTGCAATAACAACTTATACGATCACGCGTTAATTCAATCAAGATAACATATTAAGTGATTATAAAATTATACGTATATTAATTTAATTGAAAGAAACAAATTACCCAGAGGTCAATATAAGACTAACAAATTCGTCTCGTAAAGTAAATAAAAAAGAATCACTAGTAATTATCTTGTGACACATAGTATGCAAGATTTTTAGAGAAATGCATGTAAGGTGTCGAGGCACATTTGTCTAAAGACCACACCGTAGTTAATGACGACAGATTTATATGAACGTATACTGTTTTACTGACTTCTATAAAAATAAGTATCATTAGGAAATACCGTGTCTTCAATAGAACACCTGGAAAAGGTACTTTACTTTTTTGGACATGTACTTTTATTTCTTACACCTAGATGAGGAATCAAAATAAACTTAGAAAGTAGCAAAATATGTATATAACCGTGTCCTGACTGAAGGAGCAGCCTCGCAAGGCAGCTTCGGACGTATGCCACGAAATGTTTTTCGTTTAGAGCATGTGTATTTTTCACGGGCGAGGCACGTCCTGACTGACCGAGGCAAATTGCCTCGCGGGGCTGCCTATCGGGGCTGCCTCACTAGGCTACTCGTTCTGTAAGGACACTGCTATTGGCTGTTTCTATTAGATCAGGACGGAACGACCCTAGTAACTATATTAATTTATTACTCAAAATATTATCTCGGTAGACGACGTCTAACATGATAGTTGACAGTAAAAACGTGGAAATCACAGCGCCAACTAAAAAAATTTCTTTTATCTGTGTCGGATAAATTTTTCTCAAATAAAAATATACTAGAAATAAAAAATATCCAAATTTGGCTTCATCATTAAACTCAACGCGCAATAATTCGCGGGTTGTAGCTAGTGTTAAAGAAATAAATAATAAATAAATACATACAGGACTATATGACACAAGGACGTCTGTTTCTCAGGGTCACTACCCACTGCGCCAACGGGCCAGTCAAGTCATTAAATGTCTTTCTCTCTAAACAATAGAGTCGAATATTTCTTACTTTTCATCAACTGTCAAAAGCTGTAAGTAAATATTATAGAGAAAATTTTAATTAAAACTAAAAGCTGCGATGTATTGCCGAAAATTCTTTAGTTCTAACCGCCAGTTCATCACAGTAAAACTAGGTATTAATAATCAATTTAAACACCTAACTCTGCTATAACTTCCTGACGAAGAAAGTTAGACGTGTATTAAACTAAGTCTATTGTCATCGCATATTCAACATGTCCCCGGGCAATACTGGACTAGTGTTGCCAGAATTTCAAGTAATACCTTCAAATTTTGATAGATAGAGTGTTACTTTTTTAATACTAGAGATATTTCAGTTATGCCCATTAATCCTTTTTCCCCTCCATGCTCATTTGGATTTTTTTTATTTTTTAAGTTACAATTGGGCAAACGAGCAGGCGGCAGGCACCGAAGTGCCTACCGGCGCCCAGCATTAAGAATTATAATAATTATTAATAAATTAATATTAAAATAATATGACAATAAAATTATGGGGGAAATCGCCGACACATGGTGGATTAAAAGCTATTATTTTATAAATATTTTTGACACGAGACATCACACAACTTTTGACCCTCTCTGCCCATGTCACACAATTTTTACGTTTTGGTGATACACCACCCCTCCCCCCTTAACATACTTTAGCCTAGATTTCTATATTACAGCTTTGATATTGCTTTGTAAATGTCCTACAAATATATATATTTTTCATTATTTGTCTCTCTAAATATGTTTTTTTTTGTATTTGTAGCATTCTTTTACAAAAGTTTTGTATACATAACTAAAGAGAATATATTTTCTAGGTGGGAGGTATTTTGGTAATGCCACTGAACGACACACTGTTGCAAGTACGTCGTGTGACGAAGAATAAATGGGCCTCTCGTAGTCTGTTGAACGTGTCGTTCGCCACACTCGTAGTACCCTCTTCAGAGGAAGCCATCGAACATGTGAAACTAGGTATTTATTGAAATTTTGTGCAGTGATGAAGACATTATATTAACTTAACGGAATGAACTAAATATTGTCGTTCAATTTTTATAGATGCAGCACGAGAGCTTTCATATTTCAAGCAATGATGAACATAAAAGTGTTAGAGATATCGTTTTTTTTAAATATGTAGCAACATGTTTAAAGTATTTTTTTTTTTTTAAAACATCATGAAGATGGCCAGTGATCTGCTCAATACACTGAGAAAGTGGAAAGCTAGAGTTTTGGATCACTTTAACAGGCATTTTCATATCGATATTAGCATATATATTATACATGACGAATATTATTCTTTAGCTCATCCATAGTTTTTGGACGATTAGAAATACGCCACAGATTTACTTCTAGATGTGGCTTTTAAAAAATAATACGAAAAAAATAACATTAAGAGTGCCGCTATGAAAAATATTTTTAAATGATACTCCCAAAACTTTTGGTTTCATCTATGTTTAACATATGGAAGTTATCGTGCCTCACCTGTATATAGGTGTGTTGTTTATTTTACGTTTTCCTCTGTCATAGACAAACAGACGCCAGTACGCCTCCAGCTGCTGGCGCGGTCAGTCGTGCGCGCTGCAATGCGCCGCGGGGTGCTGCGGCGACACCCCGAACTCCGGGAGACTCCTCGACCCCCTCCAGCAGCCACCTGCCCGCGACGTATCTGCATACCTATTGAACCTGGTAGCGCTGTAGGTGAGTGCATCATCACCCCATTAGGGGACATCCATTTATAACGTCACACGTTAAATGGGATAACCAAAATGACGTATAGCTTAAATAGAGTTAAGTTTGATTGATTGCTTGAGTCACAAATGTGAAATGACTTTATTCGCAGAGGGTCTCAACGTGCTGCACGACCTTGACAACGAGAGCGGAGCTAACGAGATGAACGCCCTCCTGAGCCTCGTCATCACAATGGGCGAGCGGCGCGTGGCGGGCGCGCTACGCTTCAACCGCATCATGCCGTCCGACTCCTCCGACGACGAGCGCGAAGATCGCGACCGCTCGGAGGACCGCGACACCCGCGACCCAGCTTTAATTTGATTTACATGGTATCATTAATAGCTATTACGCTTGTTTGCGTATAGATTTGTTTCCTCGCAAAAACCCTAATTGTTTACTTCTGTGAATGAGCTCGGTTTTTCACACAGCATATATTTTAGATTTAATTGTATCAAAACATTAAATTTTATGGTCTAGTAAACACTGGTTAATTAAACGGAACATAAAACTAAGTAATTAATTGGGTATGTAGTCGAAATATATTTTCACATGAACTGTTTCGGTTTACCGATTCGTAATCATAACTGGTTTTTCAGCCTTCTCTATAGACTGATTGGGATATATATTTTTTGACTTACTTAATAATATTTATTCTACCGAGCACTGCACTAACATACATATTAAAAAATAAAATGTGTATCATCGATAGATTTATATGTAATTTATGCAAAATACAAGCGTATTTTTTTCGGCAAACAGCCACACTTAATCAGCCAAGAGGCAGTTATTTTTTATAAGGGAAATTAAAAAAAAAGTTTTACTACAAAACTAATATACTAAAAATGTTACATATAAAATTTGAAAGGGAAATAGGTATAGAATACTGTTATAAATAAAAAATACATTACCTTTTCACAAACCGATTGTAAGCCTAGTTTGTCAGGTTTCGGAAATATTTTGATATCTTGTATCGCTCCCTGAAACAAAAGTATACATTTAAACAAAAGGACAATAAGTGTTTAAGTATTATATATTTTACTAGTTGTTAGCGTAAAATTAGGTAAAAAAAATATATTCAATTTTCGCGAGATGATATATCGCCTACAGCCTTCCTCGATAAATGGGCTATCTAAGATTAAAATAATTTTTCTTTTTATTCAAATTTTTCATAAGAAAAATTAGAATAAAAAGTATTTATTCGCCAAACATCAAACTACATATAGAAATACAAGTAAAACAATACACATATATAAAAAAAATAATAATAAAGACTAAACATATTGAAACCAATCATAATTAAAATAAAAACAAACAAACTACAATATTTGATAAAAAAAAAATAAAAAGAAAAGAAGAAACAAATCAAATAAAAATACACATAATATAATCTGTGCCACGACGCAAAATGACAGCTTCTCAGTCAAACGTCAGAGTGACAAGCGTTCACTCCAACACTGAATTTCAGTACCCCCTGTATAATATCCCGGTATAGACGCGTATACAATAAAATAAAATGTGTACATTTTATTTTAAGTCTAGAAGTATAGATGAAAAGCTTTAAAAGTATCATTCGTTGTGAAAAGAAAAGTGCAACGTTATTCATTAAGGTTCTCGGAGCGGATACCGCGGCGATTTGTGAGAGATATTTTCTCTAAGCAATACAGTAATTCACAGCTGCCGTTGCGAGTTTTCTGTACGTTCGTATTGTGTTACTTTTCACACATATTTCTTCTACCGGAGAGACATAGCTCAAAGTGTTTGCACATTTTTGTCCTTGAAGACTACAAAGTTCTACAATACTTTGCGCAACTACACAAGTCCCCGGCCACACTACATGATCATTGAAATGATCATTCAAATGAAGCTATATCTGGCTCTAGCCTTCTAACATTGTACTTATATTCTTCTTCATAGCGTTTCGTTGGCAAACATTTTAATGTCAGCCTTAATAGCTCAACGGTATAAGGTATGAACTGAAATCCGCAAGGACAACCATTTGTCATGTTCCTTACATATAATAAAGAATTCTCAATACATAATTCATACAATTTTCGCAAGTAGTTAAACTAATAGCGCATGATTACAGGCTGTCTTTGCGTTGTTAGTAGGTACATACACAACGCAAATAAAAGGTTGCCACAGTCTATTTGGCTAATGTATAATCTTCTAGAATAATTTATGGTCTGTAATATTGGCTGTTGCTTTCGAATGTGCTTATTACGCTCAAAATTATTATCTTTTACATGCGGTAACATAGTGTAATCTTTGAACGTCTGGTAGGTAATTCAGTGTGGGTCTTTTACACTAAATTGGTAACATTGCTGGTTGATCATTTGTAGTTGTACGTGGCTAGACTATTTTGTGACGCGTTATTTCTGAGTAATAATTTCCAGTTTCATGATTACATATTTATCAGAGTAAAGGGCAATATGCACCGAATGCCTGTGCTTCCAAGTACAGAAAAATAAGAACATTGTATGTAAACTAAATAAATTAATCTTTCCACTTCTTAACATGGTCCTTCGAGGCGGATAGTTATAATTTTGCGAAAGTCTATTGTAGATAGTCAGACATCCGCACAGTAGATTCGTGGTATCCTAAGATAATTACCTCTTTGTCAATAAAAGTTTATCACTTTTCTTTTTATTTTTAATTTTGTTTGTTTTATAGATCTTTTTAAAATGTCGCTTAAGGGGGCTCTTATCGCTGAACCATCGAAGTTTCAATAATTTAATAAATTAAACAGACAAGGCTATAAATAATGGTAACAGTATATAATTACGCGTCGTATCTCTGCTTTCACCAAAAATGATTACCTACCACATTCATCTAAGCGATAATATATAATCAGCGTAGGTAATACATATGCGGTAATTCTGTCGGGTCATGTGAAAGCTACAAATTAAAGTTCATACGCGAAATATATACGAAGTCATGAAAGTATTAGAAATCAAAAGAAGAATTAAGAATGCCGCTGATAGTATAAAAAGAGTTCCTTCTTCTTGTAAGATCGGTCTGAAATGGCGGCAATGCTGTCACGTTAAGTAATAGTATTGTTGTCGCGTTTCGTCATATTTGTGGGAGTTCCCGGTGGCTCTCCCCCTCCCCCCCCTCAAGGACCGTCAACAAATCTGCCAACTTCCTGGTGATGCTATTATGCAAGGACGTTGGTACTCACTCAGGTGAACCGCTGGCCCTTTTGACCCTTGTTATACAAAAAAAATCTTCGAAAAAAAACACGCTAATTTCTTAAAGACTAGGAGTATTAGGACCTCAATAGCACAACGGTATAAGGGATGGACTGAAATCCGCAAGGTACCCTGTACACCCCCCGACGCCGCTGGGGCATTGCCACACCTTCTCCTGACACAAGCTTTAAAATAAAGGTTGGTAGGGGTACAGCAATATAAGACATACTTTAAAAATACTACTATTCTTTAAAAAAAATCTACTACTATGACTAGAGAGGTGGGAAGCATCTAGACCCAATAAAAAAACCCCCAGGCATCATTGAAATGAAAAAACGTGTACTGGTCTATTATTTTATCTAAGTAAAACGAGAGATAAGCTAAAATAGTCCATATTGGACTTCAGCATATTATTAACAATACTTTTTTTTGTATATAATTTATTGTTCAAACTGTGAGAGGTGTGGACGCTTATCATTGGTGTACACACCCACCTGGAACACTGATTGTTACCTATTTTGTAAATTGTTCCGTGTGTGCACTGTTGGTGTCCCTTATCAATAAAATAAAATAAAAATGCCTATTGTATACCAATTCATACAACTGCCTCCTTACTTGACAATTACAAGACTGTAATTACAAGATATGCACTCAGTGATAAATGAATCACATATTACGATTATTCTTGATTTACTTTTATGAACCTTATATTTCCGTCTCATCTAAATTTCAAGATAAAATCTAATATGTTGCTATGATACCTAAACATATAATACTGCATCATGCGCCAGGTATGAGACTTCAGTTGTCAATCGGTTATTAGATTAGATAAGAAGACATTTATAAACATTACTAAGAAGACCAACGAGGATTAATTAATAAAGATTTAAATGTAAAAAGCTAGTTGTCTTTTAGCGATATATATATAAAAATTCAGAACATTTCTAACTAGTTTTGCCAATACGGGTACATATATTACGCATGGAAATAAGAACTATAGAAAAATTGGCAATTTGGGAAACTCACTCGATGGAAGAAACCACAATGTTCTGGTGGCTGGCATTAACGCCAAATATTATGTGTTTCCGGACGCGCCGGATACCCAGCGTTTCTAACAATTATTGCTACCGCTAACAGAGTTTGTTTTACACCAAGCCGGATGAGTTCATCGTTGGCAAATCGTAACTATTTATTTTTATCGTGTAAGTAATATCGATAAGACGTTATCGCTACAGGGCGATTTCTTACTCACAAAAGTAGGTCAGTAACACTAACAACTATTTATTATACATAAAGGCATTCGTCACATCACACAAAACATGGCATTGCCAGTCTCACTTGCATAGAGATGATTCCGTAACACCAAAAGTTAACTTCCTATTTGCTAATTTTACTTACGATTATTAGTATGACATAGATCGTACTATCGTCTGCCGTTTTTACTACAAGGAACAAAACTAATTTGTAAGGGGACTTCTTAAATTTTTTACTGACATACTTTTGAGATATCACATTATCCAAAATAGTCAAACACTTTGTTGTGTGGGAATAAATTGCATATACATATATAAGTAACATTATAATTTCCTGGTTTTTTATTCCTAGACAATGGATTTGTCATTATTATAATTTATTGCGATATATTGATTGATTGTAGTATTTTTCTTTGATAAAATACGTAAATAATAAATATATAGTGCTAAAACCATGACCGTTCGTCTTTTGTGAGAAACCCGAAAAACACACTTTTTAGGGTTCCTTACGAAAGACATACAGACGGCTTTCTAGAGATTACGCAGAATGACATAAGATACTGAATGAAGGTGTGAAGATGCAGACGATAAAAATGTGCAGATGTGTTATTTCTATATAAGGTCTTTGCAAGATGGAGATTTTAAAAAATATATTAATCTAAAAAAGGAAAGAAAATCATATTTAGATTTTGTTTACTTAAAACTCATTATTTTATCCGGAAATAGAAAATGGTGACCATTTCATTTCCAATTACACCTATTATATTCATCATCGTTAATCTCACACTATTTTCAAAGCATCTTGATAATTCTACTTCGTTTAGTGAATAAATACGACTGGGCAGGAGGCACATATGACCGCGTGTTACTGAGACCTGCATTACCCAAGGCTGACAGATGCGTGGCGTTGATTTAGCTAGAAGCATTTCTTTCACAGAGATTCTCGTCAATTCCTGAAGTTTTAAAGAAATACACGAACGATGAACAGAAATATGTGACTTTTGATCAAGATGGAAGCGTATACAAACGAATTGCGGAATTCTGGCAATACGTCATATCACACGAGTACAGTTATTCTCGCCACGCCGATATAATTTTGCCAAATGAGCTTGCCAAACATCTGGATCTACGCAACGGGTTTTTTAACAGGACGTCTGTAAAGTTGACGGCGAATGAACTCGTTTCCGTACCTACTGCATGCATGCATGCCGCTCTAAGGCTGCGTACTAACCGAACGAATGCGAACAGCCAAGCTGTGGCCATCTTTGCTGGTATCTACTTAACAACTACTTTTGTACTAGTGTATGATGTTAAAAAAAAGTGTTATCAGCCATCGATAAGCTCACATGTCCGCTGGCGCTGAGCTGTCCGCTTACGCTATTACGTTAAGCTATATTGCAGTCGGAGACTCTGTGGTATATAGTCGGCTCAATGTGAACGTGACTATGAGTAGATAATCGATAATACGTTTAGTATGAACGTAGCCCTGCGTAGTATCTGGTGAGACGCGTCGCGCTTTGATCGTCGATCTGTTAATATATCAGGGCAGGGTTTGGCGTCGGGCCGTCTGCGGACGAGTCGGAGCCCATTTGTAATTACTGCCATTAACGACCACTTACCACCACGACATAGTTCCTCCGCTATTGAACAAAAGGTCGTTAACTATATTTGAGCAGCTGCGACACCGAATTTCATCGCCGGAAGATCTTCATTAGTGCGATGGCGTTTTTTATCTCCAATGTTTATTACAGATAATTAACATGTCGCATCTTTTTTTAAGTAGTCTAACAGACTGTCTCCGCGTCACCTATGACTTATGACCTAACGTCTATTTTTATAAATTTACTTTTTGTAACATCTCAAATTCGAACTAATTTAAATTATTTTGAAAACAAAACGAGTTGGCCTAAATACAGACTAAAGTAATACAAGAATTAGTTCGTAGGATATTTTTGTAGCTAAATCAAGCCGATTGTGGCCATTCAATGACCCATAATGAAAGTCTAATCTTATATATAAAAACGACACGAAATCTCGAAAAGCGCAAGACGTACAATGATAAAATTTGACAAAGAGGTATATAGTAAGCCGACGTGTGCTAAGAAAGGATTGTTGAAAGGGCCAGATTAAGGAGGTCTCACGCACTTTTTACACCTTTAGTGTCCTATACCTGCCAAAGCCACGATCACTCAAAGTTCACAATGCGTCATTGTTCTTATCTGGTAAGAGAGCAAGCGCTGCTAAACTTTCAGCTTTTATAAGATACCGTAAGTCTGGCTGTACAGTGGCTCTTACTTTGTTACCTGTTAAGAGGCGTTTTTCATCAAGGATTTTTTTATTCTAATTTAATTTAGGGTTTTTTGTCCTTTAGGACATGGCAAACCCATCATAAGTTAAACTACTCTAAGTCTATAGTTGTATACATTTATTTGACAGTTTAGATATAGAGTCTGAAAGGACACCTGGTATTTATCAAGGACATTTATATTTCTTTGATTCTCCGATTGTCGCAATTAAAGAGCTATAACACCGATTCGTCGGCACATCTCTCGCATTAACTGTCTAAGAAAATACTCACTATGCTACGAATCACGTCATCTATTACAACGAGTATGCGTAATGCTAGTATAGTATAGTACATTATACTTATACTGTTTTTGCCTCATTGGCAATTCAGCACCGGTTCGTTATCGTCATAGAGCACGCTTCTCAGTATTGCCCGCGCTGATATCTGATAAACCGACCCAATGCGGTCCCAAAGTCGCCAGTTCATTTATTCGTATCTCCTTATTATATGTCACCAAATGTTGTAAACATGATTTTAAATAATAACAATTCAAATAACGTTCATAAGTACTGTAAAGTCTATATGAATAAAACATTTTTGATTTTGACATATTTGCGAACGAATTATTCATTACAGAACTATTCATATTTATCATAGGGCAGGCTGAGGCCTGAACTCAGGGCCACCATTTTCACGCGCTTCTCGATTTACTGTTAGTTTATTTTAGAATTGATGTAGTCAAAAATATATTTATGGCGTAAGTAAGGATATTTTTATCAACTAACTGTAAGTTTTGAAGAATACTATAAAACATCAAACTTTAGGAAGAGAGTTAATTCGCTTTTTTCTACTTGTACCCTGAGAAGTCAGTCTAAATTAATAGAACTACAATGTAACTCTTAGTAGAAGGCAGTAAGATAATACCTATAATGATTGAGGTAATAGATAGTAAAAATAGGGGGATACGTTGTTTTTGGACCTAATCTAAAATCGGCCATTATACGGCATGAAAAAAGGACAGAAATAGGTCGTCACTAATAATATTAATTAAAATTACAATAGTATTCCTAAATCCTAAATATTATTTAAAGTCATCTTGAAATTGTAATGATTATATTTTAACTTATATTTTCCAAATAGCGAAATAAATAAGATTAATAATAACATTTCAACAGTTTAGGGTTACATTCACGCTATAATAATACTAGCGGACCCGGTAGACGTTCTACCCAAACGTTACTTGGCTGGCTTGTTCTTACTTCGGTATTGAATAGCAAAACAGCGCCACTTATCGCTTACCACACAGACCGCCGTTTTGCATTTTTTTTCTCATATCTTCTTAGATATTAATTGTAATGATATGCTGTAAAGGGCAAATTTTGATCTGCATAGAATTTACAACGTACCTACCGTATTTAATTGGCTAAGGATTAATATGGTATTCTTTAAAATAGCTTCGTAAATAGTTCATTATTTTATTGTAATATGTAAAAGATAAAAATAGTTACAGTGGGTTATCCTTGGGAGATACTTATGTCATCGCTGACTTTTTTATAGATCTTTTTAAGATATACAATTCCGTAATATACAATTTAAGTTTTAGCTCCACGCAATGTAATTTTACAAAAATACGTATTTTATGAGATTACGTTACAAATCTTCTCAATTCTTGGCTTTTATTTGCTATAACATATATGCATAAATATATACCTTCTTCTTAGATCATTTTGTTTAATGGTAATTTTTGGATATATCAAACATTTAATACAGTCTTCGCACAAACGTAGGACGGCCGACTGCCGTGAAATCACTCACACCATGCAGTTTTAGCGTTTACTTTGGTATATGAAAAACATATTATCACTATCTGGTAAATATTATTGATTCACGGAAGACTGAAGTATTTTGCTATAAAGACTATTAGAAAAAAGATTCAGTTGATTTAAGAATAAATCTATGATTACTACTGTTGCGGTACAACAATATTATTGCTTCTTTTCCAATTACTTGTAAGCGTAAATCTTAAGTTCGGGGTCGGGTCGGGAGTTCAGTATTCAGTCAAACAAGTGTATTCGCTAAGCTTCCTTGGCTGCGGCTTTATTTTAAGGTGGGACTAGAGTTTAGACCAAACGAACATAGAGCTAGAGCTAGAACAGAACCACTCTTTCTCGATCTTTAAATTTAAACGAAAACTCGTTCTTAGTGTTTACACTAAAATATCACCGAGCAAATAACTAGATTAAGGTGGATTTACATCAAACGAACGAATGCTCATTCTACCTCCAGTCGATCAAATTCTTTTAGTTTAAACAGACAGAGCATTCTTTACTTGTTTTTCTATGTTCACAAAGATTCTTTGAATATTCTAAGAATGCTCTCTCACTTCCTGTAAACGGCATTAGGGCGTCCAAAATATAGCGTTAAAAAGAGAAGATTGCTCAATAAAAAAGCGTCGCGTTATAAAAGCGCTACCGCGTGAACCCAAATTCGAGAGTTCATATGTTCTATTTGAACGCTGTTTTGAAGCGCAGTAAAAAAGCTCTCGTGCGAATGAGGACTAATACTAATACGGTTGTCATGACTACATCTTGATACCATCCAATAAAAGAATTTATTAATATTTCTTTCGTTTTGGCTCATTAGACTGATTAGGCGCAAAATATTTTGCAGTATCATGTAACGTGGAGAAGACACGAAGTTTAAGTTCTTAAATTTTTATTTATTTTTTATAATGATAAAAACTAGTTCGAGATAATTCTAAAACAAAACTATTATATCTATTAAAAACACTATCAACCACAGAATTGACATGAATGAGCAATAAACATTCGTTTGGCTCGTCTAAATATCAATTGTAGAATTTTAGTTTTTGGTTCTAATTTGTTATTTCATTAGTTTTTTGCTCTTTGATATTTTCGTGTGAACCCTAAGAACGAGCTTTCGTTATGCCGGAGCCAGACATGGCTTCATTTGAATGATCCCCTCAATGATCATGTAGCGTGGCCGGGGACTTTGTGTAGTTGCGCAGTTTTGTAGAACGTTGTCTTCAAGGACAAATATGTACAATCATGCTTAGTCTGGCTCCGGCACGTTACAGTCGTTTATACTAAAAGATCGAGCAAGAGTACTCTTGTTCTAGCTCTATGTTCGTTTGGTCTAAATCTATCCTTATGCGATACCGAGCGAGCCATGACACATGAAACGTTTACGGTTTCGAATGGTTTTATAGTTAAATAACCCCTTTGTAGTATAAAGTGTACACATGTGAAGTTTTTAAATAAGATTTATTTAATAAAATGTAAACGTGACGGAACTATATGCAAAAGGAAATTGAATTTCAGTTTTTTAAATTAGAAAATGTTTCTCATTACAGGCTAGAACAATTTTAAATTGCATTTATAGCCAAAGTATATGAATCAATATAATGATGAATGGGAAATAAAATACTTCACATGTTCAACTGTTTTTGGCTATCAACAAGAATATGTAACCTATAAAATGCTGCATTTCATTATGATACAGACTGTGGCTGACCACAGCGTGACTGACACTACAAGAAATTTCAAAGCTATTTAAAATTTATTAATAAAATCTTAATGTCGGCGTGACGTTAGTAATGTTGCTAAGTAGGAGAATTAAAGTTTTTGTGGATGTAGAATAAATTTTAGGAATGCTAGAGAGAAAACTCTGTTTATTTTGTGACGGACACAATAACTGGACATTCCGATCTTTTCAATGTACCTAATATATATTATAATATACATAGTGTTTATAGAATTTACGGACCATTAATTCGTCAATCAGAACTTAGTGTATCAATATACAGCAAATTATTATAATATTTCTAAAGACTTAATGTTAAAATGTAATTTAAACTTCGCCACAAAATACGCCATCAATTGATGCTTACAACACACCATCTTAAAAATTACAGTATTTACATAAAAAAATAGAATTAAATTGTGTTACCACTATAAAATTTAACAGTACTATAGTATAGTTATAGTATGTAGCCAACATACCGAAGTATGTATCAATAATATCAAAATTCATTATTTTTTTCTTTATTGATGGTAGACTTCAGCATGGAAATGCTCATATATATATAAAAGTATATAATTGGATATTTCATATAAATATAGTGACATCCAAATCTGATGATTCATAATATCTTCGAAGGTTCATAATGTCATAACAGAAGCGGCTTCTCTTTGCCGCCAGCCGCCGCGCGGCGTCAAGATAATTCTTCATATGTTGTCTGACATTTTCCTACCCGCATATTTTTATTAATTTATTTTTGGTTAAATAAGGTACGGTTAAAAGTTATTTCATATGCTAAGTTGTCTATTGCCAGTTATTATATAAAAATATACGTGAGTACCTCTTATGATCTTAAAATTACATCCAATTGGTGTTAATTAAACTGGTGCGAAAGCTTACATAACTTGGCAGCCTGCAGCATGAATGCACAGTTCGGGACTCGAGTGTTCGATCGGTGGTAAGTATTTGAAACCAGTTAGAGTAACAACCTGCGTGCTGATACTGTACATAGACCCGGCGTCCTTGACTCAGATACTGGACTGCAGAAGTGAACACTGCAACCTCATCGCGACTTCGACAGGTTTCTAAATAAATAAATACATAACAGCGGCAGCGTTTATATCGATATTTTTACAATTTTAATAAACTTAAGTACTTTAAATACACAAACTCTGTTTATATTTGTATAGCTCTCTCCGTTTATACGTCTATTTCTTTTGAGAAACTAACTCAAGCGATTGACAACAAAGTTGAAAGAAGTATGAAGTATCAAAAAAAATTCTCTCTCATTAGAAAAATATTTTGCTTCTTTCTCTTTAAATATATTTAGTTAACTACTTTCGTTATACGTCCTTCTTTTAAGTGTTACAGTAAGTCAAAAAGTAAATGACAACTGAGGTAGTACCCCAAATATGTCTAATTAAAGATGAATACATGTGCACGGGTCACACAGCGCGTGGTACGACTATATCTAGCGCATAGCTGCGGCCTTGTGCCACGTGTCTTTCCAAATAGCCTGCGCATTGATATGCGACACGAATTCACTAACTTTTTTCACAATCCCAACCACGATGTGGTAACTTGAGCGTTTCTCGAGCGTTAAATTTATCTTACTACTTAAAATAATAAGATTACTTCGATTTTATTTTCAGTTTTCCGAGATGGCCACGCTTGCAGTCTTTTTGGTCTGTAGCTGAATTGTGCCGGCGCTTCCAGTTGCAGCACAGAAACTAGCGGTATACCTTGGCTGCCAAGGCAAATTAGCACTTATTACACAAGAGTTTTTCAATTAAGTCGACCTTGCTGTGCGCTAATAGCTGCATCGGTGTTACGTGCAATTTTACGAGTAACCATTGTAATGAGGAAGCCAAACACAATTACACCTGTGAGGGTTATAATATAGGGGTACATGAAGTATTAATTTACATAATTGACAATTAATTTAAAAATTTGAATAAAAAAAAATGGTGGATTTACAAAAACGTTTAAGTATTTTATTTATGTTTGAAAAAAATCTAAAAGTGAATTTTTCAATGCGAGAACTGTAGCGTTACGTTAATAATTTATGTAACGTAGACGTTGCAGTCACGGCGTACACATACCGGAATTGAAGCGCGGAGACCATTTTTCAGTCTTAAATTGCCACTGTAAATAATGAATACAGAGTGTCGAAAGGTGAACTTGTTTTGGGAAATTTTCTGCTCCTTTTCATCTCTTATCAGATTTGAAATATATAAAATAGTTTTAGAGATAGGAAGTAAAACATGAAACCCCTTTTTATACTGTTTGTATAAAGTTTGCATGAAATTACTTTTAAAAATACATTTTGCAATTTTTATTTCTAACGGCACTCCATTAATATAAGAGTCTGATCTTATCAATTCAACAACACTTATTTGAAACTCCAGGAATTTGATTTTGTCTCATGAAGGACTAATACAAGAAAATAAAAATATAATGAATGAAATAAAATATAATGCAAATAAATAATTTGTGTCGAATTAAATATACACACAACAAAACAACGTCAACATTTCACGATATTCAATATCGGCGACCACAAATAATTCCATCGAACCATAGATATACGTACATGCAGTTTGCGTAAGATCGGCGCGGGACCGGTTTTACGATACGATAACATATTATGTGGATTATAGCTCGTAAGGTAATATATTAAGAGTCAAGGATATTACGGTATTCTGTACAGTTGTAGGTATTTATTGGCCGCATATGACTAAGGCACTTTTACTGAAGCGTGATATATTCGCAGTCGGTAACGATGCAAGCTAAACTACTACCAAGCCCTTAGATTACAATAAAAACGAAACTAGGTTCTTAATAATATCGTCGTTTTTGACGACTCTTTAACACTTAACAGTTCTAATAGAAAATAAATTTGACCACATGTTTTTAAGTTAGACAACGTGTACAATTTCCTTTGTCAAAAAATGCCAGGCCCTGCACTGGGAATCGGTTGTTTGGAGATTCACGCTATTGAACTGTTAACAATACTTAAATAATGTACATAATCATATAAACATTTTATTATCTAAGACGCTTTCATTTATCTGGAAATGAAGCAGTGGCTAAGACAGTTATATTAACCACAGTTCTCTAGACAAAACTTTCTATATATGTACAAATTTTTTTCCACCAATTTAACAAATAAAGAATGATTATGTTTTTAAATTTTGTAAGAATATTAAAAGTTTGCGCTAGGCGCTATGATGCATGGTGATTAAGACATAGTTTAATTTTTATTTTAAATTTCCATTAAAGTAGACTTTCGTGAGTGGTATTCATAATTATTATAAACACAGCGTTTAACTCACGTGATCTAGACGGGCACCCGACTTTCCTTGCGTGGGTTAAATGCCGTGTTTATAATAATTAGCCATGAAAGTACGTTTCCAATAATATAGATATATGTATAGAGTAAGAAGTCACTAAAAATAAAAGAATATGTCGTCGCCACTCTGACCCTGAAGAGGCTGGACTGTTTTAAATCATCATCGTAGACAATTATATCGGGACCGATAATAAATATTTTTAATATAAATTGGATTGCAGCCAAGGGCGAGCAATATCACGCTTTCCGCCGTTTCGTCAACGCTAAATACAGTCTGTCGCGTACGTGTTCGGCTCCTGATAATCAATTTCCTGGGTCGGATGACGCGGTGACTGCTTGCCATAAGGAACAAACATCGTTACCCATTGTCCACTAATTTACAGCACACACACACACAGTTTGCTCGCATTACGTGTACTGTTTTCTCAAAGGCCTAACTTAAAAGACGCAGTTTGGTCGCTCTTCTTATCCATAGCTTAACTTTGAAGAGATGACTTAGCCATAATAATTAAACGTTTACTCTTTTTAATAACTTTACTATGCAAACAATAGCTGGCTACCACTATTATACGTTCTCTGCCCTTTTCAATAGCGTGACTTAGCATAAACAATTTGGCTACCCATATTATACAGTCGGTAAACTTCTCTCAGTCGCTTGATTTTACAGCGATAACTTGATTGTATTCATTTGGTGCTCGTTATTTGGAACTGACTACTTTACTGTATCTTTTACACTATTTTCGATATGTCTAGAGCGAGCTTGGTTGTGAATAGAGCGAAGTTATCGGTAACCCTAATCAGTGTCGGCGTGTGTGGCCAATTGACGTGTTTCTAAACTTTAACACTACCGACTGTAAAGGAGACGTAAATTTTAGTATGGTATAAAGCTCGCTTTGCCATTGATTTGCTTTGTTCGCTTTCCAATTTGGCTTTGTTATCAATACATGCCTATTTTCATTAGCGGCTGGTCGACAGTTCAACTGTAACGGATTTCTGCGTATTTTATGTGCCATGTAACTTGTATTTGAGGTTTTGGTATGCCTAGCAAGTAGGCTGGTTATCGGAATTACAAAAATATGCATACTGTTGCCCATTCCCTGAAAGTCCTTTAACTTGGCTGGCCCTGTTACCTATGCCACAGGCATTAATTTGTCTACCTTAGGAACAAACGTCCGTGTCTCATATAGGCCTATGCGTGTATGTACAAAAAAACCCAGGTGCATTTGTTAATGGGCCTGGGGAACTCACTGGAACTGCCAAAATATCTGCAGTATTGTGAAACGGTGATATCAAAAAAATAACCCAATCAGTTTATTGTTTTACATTCAAATTTTATCACCAAAATTATTACATTTTATTTTAATGATTTAAAAGATAACAATTAAACATACGACGCGCATAAGTATAGTCGACCAAGAAAGTGCTTAACCATTTTGGATGACAGTTCCTACTTAAAGAAAATTTTACTAAGAGTTATTGTTAGAAATCAACGTAATGTATAACAAGCATAAATGAGCCTTTTAACTAGTTGACGTGCAAATGACATTCGACCATAGCGCGGCAAACCAATTTGTTGGTCTACTATACTTATAAATCGATATGAATAAAAAATTGACTTTTGGCTTTTACTTATTGAAACCCAGCTGAAACCCAGTCAACCACAGAGTAGAGGACCTTGGAAACCCTACAGACCAGGAGAAAATCAATAGTATGCTAATAGCTTTGTTTATCTGTGGTCTTCTTTAAACTTCTTTCCCTGTTAGACAGCCCTCTACGTCATTAATGAGGAATCTCGTGATTACCCTACCTCTCCTGACTGACGACCTTCTCGCAAAGTGCTGATGGATTAGTCACATTTCCAAAATTCGTTATATACGAATTGAGAACAAGATTATGTCCAATTCGACCTCGTTCGTGGTTTGGTTAGAGCAATTTATTCCCAAGCATCATCAACATTCAAATGATCCTCTACATTATAATAGGATTTAAAGACATCTCCTGAATACCATCGGGGAGTTTGTTATAAAAAACGAGTACGTACAATATACACGAATATAAAATATAAAATTATTGTACGTATTAAGTTTTCCCGCGGTTTTCCACTAGTCAATAGTTTAATATATTTTTTTTTAATGTTACAAGGGGCAAGCGAGTAGGCTGTTCACCTAAGTGTCTACTGACGCCCATGGACATTTGCAGGACCAGGAGGGTAGCAGGTGCGTTACAGGCCTTTAATGACGAGTTTAGGTCACCGGGAAGTCTCACTAACCGATCGAAACGCGACAACAATACCATCAAATCAATTACAATTGCATTTAATTTTTATTATTAAGTTTTACTTATCTTAACATAATTTTAATCTGGGCATGTTGTGATGACCCATTCATACATTCACAAATATGTAATCATTCTCTTTTTCGTCAATCGCATTATTTGTATGAAATTTTGTATAATAAATAAATATACAACAGATTAACGTATTTTTTGTAATAAGCCTATTGCGTCCCACAGCTGGGCCTTCCTCTCGGTCCTCTTTCCTCTTTCTTGGGCCAATCTCATCCACACCATCCCCGCAAAAGGTATCCAAATCATCGCGCCACCTCTTCCTCGACCTAAAGTATGTCTTACAAAATAATAATTTACAATGTAGAGACGAAACCGTGCCGCGTAGTAGTATAGTTTTACTCATTAATACGATCGACAAAAATCTGTGTCATGAGCACAGGCAAGAAAAATTAGGCCAAACTTTTATTCAAATTCAAATTTGAATTTTGCTTGAACACGCTAATCTCAGGAAGTACTGGGTCGAATTGAAAAACTCTTTCAGTGCTAGATAGCCCATTTATCAAGGAATGCTGGAGGTAGCCTAATTATCAAAGAAAGCTATCATTACGCTAAAATTGAATTATTTTTTTTACCTTATTTTATGCGGACGAAGTCGCGATAAATAGCTAGTTCTATATAAAAAGTGTTAAATGCATTCTTGCTCCCTGAACGTAGTGACCTTTCCTTCTATTCTACAAACCATGCATTATGTACGAGTTATTGTTTTACCATAAAAAGACGTATATTACTGTTTTTTAAGGGAAAGCTGTCGATTAGTCTGTCCGTCCGTCCGTTGATTATGTGATTGATATTTAAACGTATATATAAAAGTTGTTTCCCGCGACATCGTCCGCGTAAATTTAAACATGCAAGGGCTCTTCGACCGCATTAATCTAAGCCTACTGAAAAATCCGTTCTTAGCGGAGGTCTATAAACTATCGCCTTTTTTAATTTAAATTTTATCATTGTATGTTTTCAAACCTTTCGATTTTGTATATTATAGAATGGTTGAAGCCAACATTACTAACGTCCTTTTTCGCGAGGAATACTGGCCGCACTGGCACATAAGAAGTACACTGTCGTCAAATATTAAAAAAAATGAACATTATGGAATAATTGCGGGAATTAGGGGCTTTTTTATCTGCCAACTGTCAATTGTAATTGTTATGTTATTAGAGCATAAGTAAAAGAAGGAAAATAGAAATTATTGAATACATTAATAATCTGAAAGATAAATAGTTGTATGGCGGAGTCCAGCCAGCTTTATATAGCGTAAACATATTCTAGTTGTATAATATTCTAATTAAAAATGTAAACAGTGATTGACTCCCTTTATAGTATAGAACCAGTTGTATTGTTTGGTGAAAATAATAAAGCACGCGTCTTAACCACAATGTGAACTGTTTAAAATTCAAAATTGCATTTCATCTGCTAACAACTTGTGCGCATTAGTGATTAGCATTCAGTCCTCGAACGCGACGGAGAAAAGAAAACGGTGAATTCCCCCTTCTTGATTTGACCGAGCATAGGTCACGGCCATTCGCATTTAACAAGCACTCTGATTGACATTGAAAATTTAAATAAATGTCCAACATTGTACAAAGTTTAATCATCTGGTGTCTGCTAGCTTTTGACTGCGGTTTCACTCGCCTCAAATTAGATTTCAAATTAGTTTGGCAATTCTTTACTGTAAGATATCACCTATCTGCCATTCTGTTACGTTTAAACAAGTATTCATGGTGCTTCAAGTAGAGTACAACCATACCTAGCTGTTTCACGCGACTACGGCCG
The DNA here is from genome assembly GCA_024363005.1 of Charaxes varanes. Taxonomy (NCBI): domain Eukaryota; kingdom Metazoa; phylum Arthropoda; class Insecta; order Lepidoptera; family Nymphalidae; genus Charaxes; species Charaxes varanes. The sequence goes on along the minus strand of JANCMC010048558.1, from coordinate 82,310 downwards.
CATAAAATTCTAGAGCCCACCATCTTAATTTGGCCTTATGAAAATATCCTATCTTAGCGGATAGTGGATTTCACAGGAACCCAGGCCCGTGTGTCATATAGTCCTATACATTATTTATTATTATATACATACTTATACAAAAATACGTCAAGACTTGAGGCGGGAATCGAACCTATGACCCCCGGAACGGATGGCAAGATCTCTGCCCACCGCGCCAACGGTCCAGTCAAGTATATTTTAAAAAAAAATATTATCGCAATCAGCCAACAGGTTTTTCTTTTCTCAAGTAATTTTACAAGCAAGGTAAAATTGACGTTATATTCTTGTAACGAAAAATAACGATTATAAAATTCTAAAGCTGATACCGTTACGTTAAGATGACATTTACAAAAAGTAAATAAGTCTTGTCATAGAAGCAAAAAGAGCACGTTACAAAAACTTCTAAGAGCTTAACAGCATACTTGACCTTATATAAGTTCTGCAATTTCGTTACTGTATGTACAGTCGATCAAGAAATTGGTTTGCCACGCTGAGGTCGAATGTTGTTTGCACGTCAATTAGTTAAAAGGCTCACTTTTGCTTGTTATGCATTACGTTAATTTCCAACAATAACCCCTAGCAAAATTTTCTTTAAGTAGGAACTGTCATCCAAAATGGTAAAGCACTTTCTTGATCGATTATACAAGATTTCGAACAATAATTTTGTTGTGTCAGTGTTGGTGGACACATTAAGTAAACTGTTTTGTATGATTGTGAAGAGTATCTGGAAATTAATAAAATATTACGTATTTCCAAATTGTCTTAATATCCCAAAGAACTAAAGAGCTTCATATCCAAAAAGCCGCATGTGGTTCGCGAGCCGTAGCTTGCCAACTCCTGTCCTACAGCCTTTAACTTGTGATTTAGTGTGTGGATGACTCTATATTGAACCTTTAAACTTAACATACTAAAGTCGAATAGTTCACTAAGTAACTGTTTATATATCGATATACTATTGTGAACTATAGACACACATGTCAAGAATTGTTATTTTTATACTTTATGGAGGCACAAAAGAAAAGTGCAGTGTGAATTAAACCGGTCGATGCAGGTGAAGAAAGCCTTCACCTGCTTGATAAATAATTAGATAGTGCTGGTTTATTGATCTATCCATACATAGTTGTTTTTCAAGACTATAACGGAATTGAAATAGCGATAGACCAGGAGTTGGCAACCTTTTGTGTCGGAGGAACCAAAAATATCAATTTACAAAGTTTTTAAAGAATAAAACTTTTTCACACCATCTATAATAATATAATAGTTAGCAATAATAGTTGTATAAATAAAGTTTTGGAAAAAAACTAATCTATTTATTCATGACAAAAATATCTACACATACATATGTATGTAGTGTTTTTTTCAAAACAAATTAGGATATTTTTAGATTATCACATATTGTCGTATGGAACTAAAGTACCACAGCTTCACATCCAAAGAGCCGCAGGTTGCTGATCTCTGCGATAGACTGATAAGAGACCCTTAGCGTTACATTGTAGGAGGGACAAAAAAACTATCAATGTATGTGATAAATGGCTCTACATGCTTTATAATTAGCAGTACTACTTCTGCTTTGTTTATACATAGATTTTCTTGAAAAATTAGGAAATAGACAGTGCGTTAGGCGGAATATATGTTAGTTATAACAAAGTATGTGGATGCAGATGCTATGAGGCATTGCCTTTCAAACTGTCAAATCAAATTGATGCTGGTTCTTTCATTATATACGCAGTTTTTAAGAAAGTAATAGATTAGAAAGAGTGATAGGCTGATAGGATATTATTGTATGCTAATAAAAGAGAAATAGGAGTATGCAATTAGCAAGAACCCCAATAGCTCAACGATATAAGGCTGAAATCCGCTAAATCTAGAACTTCCAACTATTAGAGCATAGAAATACTGCTGGAAAGTATTTACGAATATGAGTTATTTCAAAATATTCAAATATGTGGACGCAACTTCGACCGCGTGAAATAAGGTGAAAAATTTTATTTAACTAAATAATTTTTCGAATCGGAGCTGTAGTTCAAACAAAGAAACTCTTCAGCTTTATATATTAGTATCGATAGAAAAATGAAATATTTGTATAGAGGGCAGTCACCTTGCCTTTCGAACTGTGGTTATGAAATTCAAGATCAAAATTTATTATTCGTATATACTTTTTATGAGAACATATAAATGTCATATGTCATTGACCTAACGTTATCTCGGTCTAGTACCAGGGTCCCCTTAGATTGCTGTGGATGTGTCTGTGGGGCGAGTTAAGATGACCGATTGCCTTCTGACGTCATCCTAGGAACCCCACGATCTTTGCAACCTCACGACTAATGTCACTCAGTGACATTACTCGGGTCCCGCTGTTTTACGTGCCTTCCGAAACACGGAGAAGGTCGGATATCAAATATAAACCAGTGCTAGAATGGGTCACCTATCTGTCACTCGGTCGCAGCAACAGCTACTTAAACTAGCGTTCGACTCCAATGCCAACCAGTGATTAGGCCAGTGATTAGGCCATTAGGACTGCCTATGAATGTTATATGTAGAATTATTTTGTTTTAAATCACTATTTACTAATTTGGTTATAAAATTTATGACTTAAACTACTGCCTACCTGCCTGCCTACTACTGCCTGGAAGCCTTCAACAAACTGTTGCTTCTTTTTCTGCCTCGTATATACGTATGTATATTTATGAAAAAATATATACACAAAAAACAAACAACGACACTCCGAGAGTTCCGACAGAAGTGAAAACGAACTGACAGTGGTGTCGGTACGGTAACAGTGTCGCAATATTAATGATTTTTCCCATTTCAAAAATGCCCCTAAAGTAGTTTTTTCTACAAAAATATTTAGAGTGTTTTCCACCGCCCAAGCATTAATTAAACAGTCTCTAACGCTCAGGGTAAAATAAATCATTTCACTCATACATAACTCTATTCCCGTACATACAAACCTTTTTGCTTAAACCGTATGTTATATTAATTGTCATTTTTTTTTCTCTGTATATTTTCTTTTATTCACAAAAAAATAGACAATAATATAACATACGGTTGTCACGACTACGTTTTAACATCACCCAATACACGTGTGCGTAAATGGTGTAAATTGTTTAGCATTGGTGTGTGTGTGTGGCTTTATTTTAACACTTTAATATATTAATATTGTTAATTAAAAAAATATATATTAGCATTCACACTCCTCCCTTTATCTGAACTACAATTGTGCCAAACTTCATACACTTCCGTTCGCGCAATTGTCGTAAAACAGTACATAAAGTATGCGCTTCACGTATTAATATCTAAATTCACTATAAACAAGAAGTAGGTACACAAAAGTGTGTGTGAGTGAAACCTTACATTGGCCACCAGAAGTGTACAAACGAGCTAAATGCATTATCAATGCGAAAGAACCCAAAATGGTAAGTGTCTAATAAATCGTATGAAAGTAAAATTTATTTTTTGCTTTTTAGTTCCTCGCCTTTTTGTTTTTGTAGACGCACGTATCAATACACGAACATCAATGCACGTACATTAATGCACGTACATCATTGCACGTACATCAATATCGTGTGAGTACAATGAGTGACAATCTCAATTGCAATTAAACGTCGTTCTCGATCTTAAATAAAAGCTCGTTCTTAGTGTTTACAGCAAAATATCAAAAGAATACTCTTTGTTCGTTTGGTCTAAGCTCACCTTCAGACATCTATACATTTGATCGAACTTTCGTACGAACTAAGTTCGTTCGCATTTTCCATTAGGAGTTATTTTTGTTCCTACCTAATAAGTAAGTCAGAAAATCGCTCACGCTTCCACTCGCGACATAAAACGGCTCAAGTAGATACGCCTGTATGAATTCATAATGATGTTATAATGATTTAGCATCGCAAATAACCCGCGTTACCTTGATGCGTACCTTGTTTATATGGCGCTACATTATTACTATTGAAATTATTTACAATACAATACAATAACAGCCGTGCTAATGCTTATTAACAACAATGGAGTGCTTATATAATTGATAACTATAGTAATATAGATTTGCACGATTTTCTATACAGACTTGTGAATAAAATAGAAGATTTGCTCTCAAAGAGTTCACATTGGTAGAACGTTATTTCATTACGTAACTTAGACCGAAAGGTTAAATAGTTCACGAAGTATATAATGCTTTTTATTTATAAACAAGACGTACGTACCCCTTGTGCGCGTGGGCCACTCTTATCGCTTTTAAAAATAGTTTTTGGATAAGGATTAATATCGTGTTTATAAAAACACCTTCACAAATAATGCATTATTTAAGAACAAATTTGGTTTGCATAAAAAAGGTTATAGGGAGCCAACCTTAAAACATAGACATATGCTGTCGCGGGCTTTTATTTAGAACTTTAAAAGGGGAACAATTCCGTCATACATAGTTTTTGCAAAACTTTAACCGCTTAAGCAGCGCACGCGGCGGAAGCTCTCAAAAGGGAAGAAAAACTCCCGATTTTGAAACATTCTCTATTGGTGCTCCGCTCTTATTGGCCTTAGCGCGATGATATCTAGCTTATAGCATTCCTCGATAAATAGGCTATCTAGCAATGAAATATTTTTTCAAATCGCACCAGCAGTTCCAGAGATTAGCGCTTTCAAGCAAGCAAACAAACAAACAAACTTTTCAGCTAAATATATATTAGTATAGATTAAAGAATTTTTTACGCTACTAGAGATCAACAAGGTGACCAACTAAACATATTATGTATATCCACTATATATATCCAGTCTATGTATGTGCATATGGATTGTCATCGTGCCAATAGAGTGATAGTAAATATTATGTTATATGTCACGATAAATATTTGTAAATGTAACATACATACATAAAACATATATTTCACTGTCGCTGTTGCTATATCTATGCATAAATAATATCTATACTAAGATATAAAGCTGAACAGGTTGTTTGTTCGTTTGAACGCGCTAATCTCAGGAAGTAGACATGTCTATCTTTTAAAGTTAGCCCAGCATAACCCTTTTTATGCGAGTCAAATTTGTTCTAAAATAATGCTTTATTAAAGCAAAGTAGTTTAGCTTCTCATGCATGTCATGAATTTCCGCAAAGTAACGCCTGATTCTATCAATTATTTAAGGGTTAGAATTAGCTTAGCACTGAAACCAAAAGGTTGTAGTTAGTACGTGTATCTACTGTCTCGTCAATTAAACTAAACGGATAAGGCAAGATTAATATTACTCATGAATAAAAGAATAAAAATAATTAGGGTGAGAAACGCCCACTAGGAGAAGATAATTGGGACAGGAAACGCCCACCCGAAGAACGCACAACATGCGTAGGTATGACGAGCTTAAATTAAGTTAAAACCATAACTGATTAGAAACAAGAAAATTCACCTTTTTATTCACTTAAAGGTACTAGAGATCGCCAGCTGGTCTAAATTCGGCACAGGAATCTACAGATTTGCGAACCATATGCTTATTTAAACTTTATAGTAAAGTCGACCAAGAAAGTGCTTTACCATTTTGGATGACAGCTCCTAGTCAAAGAAAATTTTGCTAAGGGATATTGACAGAAATTAAAGTAATGCATAAAACGCAAAAATAAGCCTTTTAACTAATTGAAGTGCAAACGACATTTGACCTTAACGTGGCAAACCAATGTCTTGATCGAGTATACATTTTTTTATTGTAAGTACAATGACGTTTGACAATTTAATGACAATAAATTGATCTTTTGTGATGGTTATGTCTACACTCTGACACCATCTTAGAGTAAAATGTATACATGTGTGTGTAAATCGTTTGGTATTGGTGTGTGTGTGAGCGGTTTTATTAGAATAATTGAATATATTTATAATGCATATTTTATAAAAATATTAGCATTCCTCTATATAAACTATAATTGTGGAAAAACTTCATACTTCTATGTCCGCACAATTTCCGTGAAATGGAACGAAAAGTTTCTGATCAACTACATGCAAAAACTAACCAAAAAGTAGTAACTTTACTCTTACCAAGGAAAGTTACCGAGTTTATTAGATAAATATATATATATATAAAGTGATCTTAGCATTCTTTTTATTTAAAAAAAAAATCATCTTTATGTTTACCTAGTAAAAGTAAAAAGTATGCAAAAGGCGGTCTTAAAGATGGATGGTTTTTTTATAATAAAATGAGTTAAAAGTAAATGTGGTAAATATAACTGAACGATTTATTTTTATGCCCGTTAAGTAAACATAAATAGTTTCTACGATTTACCGATTAGGTGAAGGAAAATCTATAAATAAAACTGGCTACCACTTTCATCAGTCGCTCCCAATATCGTTCGTATTGGAAATGAATACCACAGAGTAAAGTCGTAAACAGCTGAGAATTAAATCGACAAAGTAATTATCGTTCCCAAGCTTTTCCCGCCCGCTTATTTGCCACAAACATAATTTAATTAATGGAAATAATACGTCTAATATTATTTTCTAGTGTTTGGAGTGATTAAACTATTTACATGATAATCTATCGTTGTTCGTTAATCTCCTTAAAACTTTTAAATGAGCGATATAAATTATGTTTGTTTTGTTCCCCATATTGCACAGGTTTTTTTTTAAAGAAAAGAAATGTCCGAAGGTCTATTTAAAATACTTAACAAATGCAGATTTGTTAGATACTTCATAATATTTCGAATAGATGATGTTTCTACTAAACCTATTGAATGACGTGCCATGTAAATTATTATTATTTCATAAAACATTCGGCCAGTGTCACTTTTTATGCCGATTTTCGTTTCTTATGCTTAATTGTACGATTTTAAAATGTGTTTAAGTTGTGTTTAATACAATGTATTTAACACTGGGGATGACGTCAGACGGCAGTATACTTAACTCGCCTCACAGCGACATCCTTTGCAAGTTAGGCGGACCCTCATACTAGATCGAGATAACGCTATAAAATAAATAAATAAAAATAAATAATAGTTGATTATACAAACGTTCTTCGCGCTCCAATCTAAAACATCCCAGTATAAACGTATTAGAGATTTCTGGTTAAATAAATTATGAAGATTCTAACAATTATTTACTAAGACTTAAGTACTATCCCACTAAAATCACTGTTATGTAAAAAGTTGAAACGGCGAGACTATATGGCTTGCTCTGTCAAAGAGCTATTAGATCTCTTTTAGAGCCACGCCTCTAACTCTACACGCCCATACTCTACACGTCGTGACGTCACTGAACCTACACCTTTGTTAAAATATGTGGTTTAGCAGTTTCTTTATCTGGTACAGACCAAACCCAAGTTATAAAGCTTCAAAAACGAACGAAACGTTTCGAGAATGATACTCAGCGACCCTCCGAAGCGAAGGGCTTGTCTCGGTGACCCCAGATAACTTTAGGAACACCAGTTTATTTTTAACAGACAGCAATATTAACTTTTCTTTTAATGTGGGTTTTTTTTTAATTCGGTTTTTTAAATGTGCGCTTCTAGAAGGCTCAAAAATACCACCGGCCGGATTGTTGCTGTTTTGAAATTTAAGTTTATTTGTACAAATTTAGACGAAACTCTTAAACAATATTAAAAGCGCAACGATGATACTGTAAAATTTTAAACTGTGTAATAGTTGTCTTTGAAATTTTGCCGGTTTTTATATTGCTTTTGGTATGTTTATCATTGTTAACAAAAAAAAAATAATTAATAAAATTTAATCGCTCAAAAGCTAGTCAAAAAATGACATTTTTGACGCCATTTTATAATTTTTTATTCGGTAATGTTGGCTACCTTGAACTAAAACGTTTAGAAATTTTAAAAATAATTGTCGTTTCACCAAATTAATTTTTAAAATTTGACAGTTTCAGGCTGAATGTTAATTTCGTAATTTTTTAAACACAAGCAGTATTTACCCTTGATTGTGATTTACATGATAACACCTACACATTACAGCGGCCTAGTTTCGCTGCAAAGTGTGTTAACATGCGCTAATGTTTGTAGTTTGTTCTAAAATAACAGACCTGCCTAAACTTCAGACGGCGTGACCTAAAACTTTTGCTATGAAGAAAATTAGTCTCATTTAAAAAAAAAAACAGATTCTATAGATAGACTTTTTTATGCATAAGGCGACCAAAAAGCATAGCCTGTCTGATAGCAGCACCATTGCCTGAAGCTACATGGAAATGTCATGAGTTCAGAGTGCCTCATATCCTGGAGGGATATGAACCTTACCCAATAGCGGGAATACAACGCTGGACGAAAGAGGAGGTGCCGGCATCTGAGTCGACCGCTAGGTTAAGTAATTCATACTATGACCGAGGTATAAATGGGGGATCCATTCGAACAATGTCTTTTAAATAAAATGTGACACTGCCCAAATGTTTTGTGAAATAATAATTTTATATAGAAAGTCAGTCAAAACAGCAGGCAGTTCATCACTTAAGTGACTATCGATGCATCTGTACCTCCAGAAGGCTTGCAGATGCATTGCTATTTAAGGTGACAAGGGGGAGGGAGAGATTAAGGTAATTATGCAGTGTGAGTACTTTTCAAAAAATGTATGTTTTGTTTTCTTCTGAAATTTGTTGTTTGTACTCTAATTAGTAAAATTCTGTCATGGGAGGCTGACTTTTTTTCTTCGAATTATGAATGCTAAAATAGGGCATTTTGGAACATTTCGACAATAATGTTAACATTATACACACACATATACTTTATTTGTTTTAAAGCATTTCTGTTTTAAAACAAATAAAGACCGCGAAGCGGGCCAGGGCGATCGCTGTACGAGCGCCCTTCCGCTTCTAACCTATTCGCGACAGAGTTACGTTTCGCCCAAAGTCTTTTGTGTTTCAACACAGCGATCGCTTTAAACTTTACAAACAAAATGTCAGCCTCCCTTAATGAAATAACACTCTTTAGTGTACAAACAACAACTTCGAGAAGAAAAAATCAAAAATATGCATATTTAGGAAAAGTACTCAAACTGCATAGTAACCGAGATAAAAAATCGTTTTATTTATGATTGACGCCTCATTAGTAATCGCCAAAAGCAACATAAGGGTTATCTCTCATTTAAGCAGGCATTAAAAGAGTCACTAATATGTAAGTAGTAACTGACATTGACAGATTGTATGAAACACAGAAAACGCTACGCTTCTTCGTTTTAAATTGGCATTTGTTTTCATATCACAGTAACTTTATTGCCGTAGCCAGAGATAGCTAAAAGTGTTTGTACATTTTTGTTCTTGAAGACTACAAAGTTCTACAAAACTTTGCGCAGCTACAGAAAGTCCCCGACCACACTATGGTCATTGAAATGATCATTCAAATGAAGCTATGTCTGGCGCCGGCGTAAGATGAAAAATTTCATTTATTTTGCCTGCTTGCACATTTTGAAAGTGTTAGACGTTACAGGTGCCTTGAATACAGTAAATATAGGTATTTCTTCAATTTAAATTAATGAAAATTTTCAGTTTCAACCGTCGATCAGAAACCACTGGCGGATGTGAAGGAGATCTTTGAAGAAAACAACGTCGCTAAGCTACTTCAGAGTGACAATCCAACGCTTATATTACTGCAGGTTCGTTTATTCTACAAATGTTGTCGAAATGAGGAAGGTCACTAATCTCCCGACCTCATCGAGAAGCCATGGCGACGTCGCCGGTTACGTATCCAAAGAATTCATATTAAAATTTAGGCAGGTGACTCACTTAGCGACGTCGCCAATATTAAAAGCGTACCCACAATCACTCATTTGGTAACCGCAGGTATCCATGGCTAAGTACGAACCACTCCTAAAAGTTAAATTATTATTTTTTGATGCCAAAAAAGAAATCTGTTCGCAATACATAACTGTACCAAATATCATGCATTTCTGTTCATAATTGTAGAAGTTATAAGATCATAATTGGTCGGACAGAAGGACGGACGGACTGAGCGAAACTATAAGGGTTCCTGTAGGACTACGGAAGCCTAACATGTTTATAATTATTTTCCTAATGATGAGAATTAATAATAATTTTCCTAATGACTTTTGAGCATCTTCTATCATGATACGCCGGGCATAGCTTCATTTGGACGGTCGCGCAGGCCGGTGGCCGGGGACTTTGTGTGGCTGCGCAAAGTTTAGTACTTTGTGGTCTTCAAGGACACAAATGTGCAAACACTTCGAGCTACGTCTGGCTCCGGCATTGGCAACACGACATTTTAATATCGAACGTCTGTTATTTAACAGGAGTGGGGATCTGGCTTCTAATATGGGTAAAAATAATGCTTTATGACAGAGGTCTGCAACCTTTCGGCCCCAACGGTAAAAAATGATATGCGAGCGACACTAGTTATTTTTTTTTTTGGAAATAGGTGTTTAATTATCTATTTGTGTAAGTAAATATAATAAGCGATATTAAAAATGTTAAATACTATTTATAAATACTTAGATTGCCAGTTATATAAAATAAACTACAGCGTATCGAGACACGCTTATATAGAAAGGTTCCGTATTTGATACGCGTTAAAAGTATTTGTTAAATAACTTCAAAAGTTCTTGTATGATTTCGCTTAACATAATTTTCCTAATGAGTTTTTAGCATGGTTTATCTACATGGAAAAGTTCCAAGTTTCCACTTCGAATAGTTTAGAAATCCTGTGGGGAGGAAGACCGATTTCTGAAAAATCGTACTCATAATAAAAAAAAAGTTGTGTAAGAAACCTCGCCTTGGGGTTGAATTAAAAAAAAAATCATCTCCACTTTACATGTATGGGAGCCATCACCAGAACGTTAAATTATTATTATTTCAAGACGCCAAAAAGAAAATCTAGTCACAAACAGTCCCAGGCCACAAACAGACGGGTCACCGGCCACACGTTGCCGCCCGCTGCTATATATCATTCAAAGATAAAAGAAAAAACGGTTAAAGAAATTCCGACTTCACTTCTACCTTGCAAATACCTATAAAGTCAACCCCAAAACATTAAAGGTTACGGCAACCGTGGTTCATACGTACCGAAATCGCAAACTGGGTTTAATACTGCATCTTAAAGTCGTGCCCAATGCTTTGGTCGCGCGAACTTTCCGTTGAATTATTTACCGCGACTAAAGCCTGTCACACAACACACCAGACCTCTTTAATTTAAAGTTTTTTTTTTAAGTGATCACGTCTTTATATACATACTAGCTTTACCCCGCGACTTCCGCGTGATTTTGATGATTTTGCAGGACATACTAAACTACTTTGCTTAAATCCGCGAATTTAAACAAAGTAGTTTGGTATTTCCTGCATATCATGTATTTCCGCAAAGTAACGCCTGAATATCAGTTATTTTGTGATTTTGTTGAATTTTGATGGTTTTCATCATGTTTTTGTGCGGAACCCTAACTATTTTTCTAAAAGTAAAGTATCCTATGTCATTCCTTGTAATGTCACCTATCTCTCAATGAGAGTCTTATCAAAATCGGTTCAGCCATTTTCGAGTTATAGCATGAAAGATACCTATTTTACATACCGACAGCAGCCCCACCTATAGGGTGCAATTTCTCTGCAAACCATCTACGAACCCCCTTGAAATTTTCCATGTTGATAGAACATGCAAAAAACTTATTAGGAAAATTATTCTGGCAACAACTTTTGAAGTTATTTAACAAATACGTTTATAGCGTATCAGATACGGAACCCTTCTATATAAGCGTGTCTCTGCTATTGTCACTACCCCTATACCGTCCGTGCCAGTAGTATCCGCATCCTTTTTCTCCTTTTCCTCTACCTTTATACCGTAATGAGGTCGCTGCGTTCCAATTTTGAATTTGAGTCTGTGATCGGTACAGACTTTCTCTCATATGATTTTTTTATAATCTATTGTACTCGGAGTATAATATTTTACATCCGGTTGGTATCGGAATATCGTTTCGCTGATTATTACTCGTTACTTTCATTTGTTCCTTGTTCAGATATTGGTCGATCGCCTATCAGAGTCTGGCTCTCGTTTTCTCTTTACATAACTGAATGTAATTTAGTATTATATTGCCTTTATCTAGTTCCTCCCCGCGGGTTCCGGAGGCTTTTAGAGAACAAGTTTTTGATCGAGTTTGTTGCGCAATCGCGGTTGAAATGCGTTCACGAACCAATAGAATGAGTGCGATTCAATTTTCAAGAAAATTTTGTTCTAATACTCATTTCAATCCTGAAAGATACGAGCTTAAAATTAAATTTGCATGTCTTTGGTTGTTTTTATTTTCCATAGAGTCAATCTGGTATCGGCAATATAGAACCAAGTCTTGCACTGATAAATATGTGCTATTTTGTTCTAGTTATTTTTGTGACTATCTGAAAAAAAAGTACTGCTTATTTGACAACATACGCTGCAGATTTCTTTAATGAGATATAATATAATTATTATTATCTAGTGAAAAATCTTTAGTATAAGAAATTGTTATATACAGTGTGTTATATGCGTGTGATACATTATACGAGGGTCAAACTGAAAGTTCTTAAAAAATCAAAAACTGATTAACTTAGCAAGCTTTTACCTTTATTTTATTTTTCAAAATAGTGTCCATTCACGTCGCTACATCGCTGCATGATCCGATAGTTCTACGTCTGAGGTCGCCAAATAATCGATCATTTGCGGTGTGCGACGAAGCATTGTCGTGGTGAAGGAGGATCCTACTGCGAGACCGTTTCTCACGCACTTTTTCCAAAACACGTGGCAAACTATTGTTACTGTAACACTCCGCAGTAACTGTTTTTCGATCCTCTAAAAAAAATTGTCGCATAATGACCTGTCCTTCCAAAGAACGAGGCCACCATCTTTTTTCCTATGCTTCGACCTCTCTTCACTTTAGTTGGCAACTCCTCGGAAGAAAACATCCACTGAGCTGACTGTCTTTTAGTTTCGGGATCATAACAGAAAATCCAGCTTTCCTCTCCCGTAACTTTGTCAAACACAGAATTTGAGTCACCTCCGTTAAATCTTTCATGCATTTCACGGCACCAATCAACACGACGGAGTTTTTGAGCCTCGGTCAAATTATGATGGTATCCACCGGGCTCAAAGATTCCTGACCGCCAAATGTTCAAGGAGGATTTTGTGCACTTGACTCATACCAATCCCTAAGCTTGCCCGGATCTGGTGATAGCTCACTCTTTTGTCAGCCTCTATCATACGTCGCACAACACTGATTTTATCTTCAGTCGTCGCCGTAGAAGGCCGTCCCTCACGCACATCATCGGTGAGATTAGTGCGACCACGTTTAAACTCATTAAACCAGTTGTAAACAGAGGCACGAGACTGGGCTTCATCGTGAAAGGCCAATCGTAGTCTTTCATAACTTTCTTGTTGACTAAGATGACATCGAAAGTCATAAAAAATCATCGCACGAAAATTTTCTCATGCTAAGTTCATGATTACGTTACACAGACTATTTTCAATTAGCCGCCAAACCGTAAAACAAATGACAAATGTATAAATTAAATACTCAGTATTATTCGTAAAGAGTTCCATTTTCTAAATTTAAATATTTTTTTTTATTATATTGCTTTCAAGTAGCCAGTTCTAAAAGTTTTCAGTGTAGCCCTCGTACTGTATATATGACTATCTATGACTTATATTTATATCTTAGAGGTGATAGCGAAGTCCGTGCGAATTTCTTGATTCGTATAACATCATTGTAGAATCACTTGCCCCGGGTCATTTAAAAGAATGAAAGTTTTTTTTTTTAATTAACTCTTTATTTTTATTTATCACAAATCGTTAAACCTAATTAGTTAAGCCTAGTATACATTCAACTTAAAACTATATCTACAAGATACATCTATACAAAAAAGCTTTACGTTTCCCCTATAATCTGTAGTATCTATATAAATCTATAATTTTAAAGAATACATTATCTCTGAGTAGTCCAGTCGGGTTAGATTTTGACCGGGAATAAATTCCCGGCAGAAATTTCGTTACTGCAATGTTTAGGGGGCATTAACAGTCTAAAGTCTACCAAAGTCCGACGACGCGTTAGCCGCCATTTTGAATTTGTAAGCGTTACAGTTGATATTAGAGATAAAACAAACATGTATAAGAAAGCAAAAGTTATGCTTTGAACAGTTTTTCACGATTATTTAAAAAAATATCAATCATACGATAAAAATTGTTAGGACCAAAGTTGTAGAGTTAATTGGCAACAACTTTGGCCCTAAGCATTTTGTAAAAATGTTTCAAATACAAGAGATATTGCTCGAAAATTAATTCACCTTTAATTCAAAATAGTGGCTAACGTAGGAATTTGGTCGAGTTTTGTAACCTTCTTTGACCCCCTCTAAATTGCAGCCATAAAATTTCTGCCGGGAATTAATTCCCGGTTACTTTCCCACTTTTGAGCTAACCCGACTGGACAAGAGAAAGTAAAAATGAAATAGGAAATAAGATTTTTATAATATTTATTATTATTTTATAAATGTTTTAAATTTCTAAAATACGTATTTAATATCTACTTATAACGTACTGTCTTCTAAGGTCAATAAAATGCTGTTTATATAGTATATTTTTTGTCTCATAAAACATCGATTTTACTTTTGATCCATAAATAGATAGTTGTGAATCTTATATGGTATATACATTTTGTCATATACTTTTAGTCTTATGTGGAACATATTATATACAATTACTCATACATATCTTTTTATATGTTAAGGATACTTTTTAAGTAAGTTTAATATTTCAGTTTCCCTTCTACTATGCTTAAATTAATAGATTGTGTTAGAAGTGACAGCGACAAAAGCCCAACGGACCGGGATTTGAACCGGGTACCTTGCTGATTTCAGGCCATCCATTTTACCGTTGAGCTATTGGGGCTTTATCTTAAGATACAATATATCTATCTTGTCTATTGTATTCCATAGACGACAAAAAAAATAGGACAAAAGGTCCATTCACGTTACTGGAAATAAGAGTTTTTTTACATTGCTTATTTGTTAAGTCCTTAGAAGTATTGTATTAATAAATTGGTTTTAGAAGTACGTATTGATAATTTTCGTTAAGTCCTTAGAAGTAAGTATTAATAAATGTCTCCATTTCATTTAGAAAGGAAAAGATGGATTTTTTTAATATTTTTTGTCTGTCTCTTTATGAGTGGTAATCTCCAAGATTGCTAAACAGATTTGGACGGGAGTTTCACTGGCTGAAAGCTAATATTATAAAGAACAGTCTAGTTAATACTACCTATAAGGTTTCTTTAATTTAAACAAATAAGGCTTAGTGCAAAAAGATTAATCTAACAGGACAATATCAATTTTATGCCTAGTTTTTCTTCAGCGCATAATAACACAGGTTATATGGAACTTTCTATCAGATACTGTAACACTGTTTTTAGAATAAGTATGTAGTGCGATCCACTGGAGCAACAAGGAAAACTTCCACAAGGAAAAAGTTTCAACCAACAGGTAAGTAAGCAAATTGGTTCAGAAAACTTTGCAATATGATAAAGTTTTTATTTTTCTAGTGGAGCTTTAAAAGTAATATAAAAGATACAGCTTTTATTAGTTTGAAAGTATCGTACGTTAAGAGTGTTTTAATTAGGTCGAGAAGCTAGGCTTTTATCTATGTAAGTATAACATAGAAAAAAGAATCAGAAAATAATATTGCATGCTATTAAACCGGTTAAAACTGTTCTATCTTCTGGAAACATATCTTATTATATTTACAAAATATAAATTGATCTAAAAGGTAGAGTAAAATATATAGGTAAGTTTATTAAAATATGGAATGCTAGTTGCATCAATAATACATATTAGTATGTCTTTACGCCAAATTATCTTCTGACCTACTTTTTACGTTTATTTCGCTTACATTTCTTAATAGTAAGCCTCCAGAAGGCCATTCGAAAGTCAGGGGAATAAAATGCGTATATGAACGGATTGATCGCAGAATTGAACCAGCCTAGCCACGTTAGTATGTACATCAATACAGAGTTGACGTAACTGCTTGGAATGAAGGGGGTCAGAAGATAGTACAAGAAGAAAGGAAGCCAGCAGGCGACGAAACCGCCAACTACGAGACTCAGAGTCTGGGCAGTCTTCGTTTCTCTTCTCAAAGATGATACCCGATTCTCCATGTGGTCCTTGCCTGAATAGCTCCTGTGTCGGCTGGTGCCCTTGTACCTGTAGTTGGATTTGAAGGTCACGTCGTTGTAGCGAGAGTCCTTCTCATGACTGGGTCGGTATTTCGATTGTCTACGTTTTTCGCTTCGGAAACAGCAAGGACACTTCTGGTCGCTCTGTGTTGAACTCTCGCTGAATGCTGTGGAATTCTTGGAGGGCTGTTTTGAAGCGCTCTGCCGCAAAGACAGCTTGTCTGACCCAGAATCGGATTCTGTGCGTATGCAGGATAGGTTGTTTTTCTGGAGCAAAAGATTTTATTTTATTTTTACATCTGCGGGAAACATAACATTATGCAATTAGGACAAATAACAAGGACATAAAATATTAACGTTTCCAGAAAAAATAATATATTGTAATAACACAAAGGTTAAGTGAGAACAAAAATAAAGGCAAGGAATTAAGAATTATCCTACAGAATTCGGATACAATTAATAAAGGAAGTAAAAGATGGTATCAGTTTGAGTAACTGTATGCTTAATGTTTTTTTTTTTTTTTTGTTATTCACGGAGACGTTGTGCTAGGCAGGAAATTCGTAGTAAATCGCACGGTTGTAGACTCTAAAAAATGTAAATATATTTATTTTTAACGTGTTAGAAAAATGTAGAGAAATTAGCTTTGATCTAAGGGTCTATCACGAACATTCTCGATAGTTTTCCTTACTTTTACGTCCGAAAGTAAACGTCAAAAACATTAATGCTAAATATTGCTAGTACGAATGAAATCAGAACTCGCACGTATCGAATACTCGATGTTACGGTACGTCGTGTGAAATGGAAGCACGAACCTTCATTTAACGTTACGAACGAACGTACAAGTAAGTAAAACTATCGAGAATGTTCGTGCTAGGCCTCCTGGTCTAAGTGTTCTAACAAAACCTCGCACTTTCATGTTTTGACATTAGGACGTTTAGATACTTCTAGCCTAGTTAAATCGCTAGTTCGACTCTCGAGGAGATCGTTGCTTAATCAGTAACCGGCTTTTAAGTCAATCGCTGGGTTAAGTAGTTCTTACCGCGACCGGGTGATAGATGGGTGAAGCATTCTAGCACTAGTCTTTCACATATCCGGCTTACTCCGTGTTACGGAAGACACGTAAAACAGTGGGTCCCGATTAATGACACTGAGTGATATTAGTCCAGAGTTTATAGACGTTGTGTAGAAGAGGTAATTCTAACCTAATTATACAATTTTGAGGACCAGTTCCAACTAAAAATTGGCACATAGTTTGGAACCGAATTTGGATGGACTAATTCTATCTTATGATAAGAGTCTAATACAAATTCAGTGGCCAGCCAAGCAAAGCTGAGAATATACTAGTGGTAAATACCTTGCCACATTTAGACGCTGTGCTGGCCAGCTGCTGGTGTCTCCTGGCTACGACGCAGGATATTCTCGCGTAGACGTATACCATCACGATCATCGGCAGGAAGAAGCATTAATCGGGTCCCACTGTTTTACGTGCCTTCCGAAACACGGAGGAGGTCGGATATCTAATATAAACCAGTGCTAGGTCACATATCTATCATCCGGTCGCAGCCAGAGCAACTTAACTTAGCGATCGACTCAAATGCTGACCACTGATTAGGCCACGACCTCCTCTGCCAAATTTAAAGTTAGATTTAAATATTTGTTAGACTTATATACGAACGGGCATACCAGGGCTGCTCAGCAAATGCCTCGTGTCACGAGCAATTTTGACACGCGGCGCTGATTATCAGGGGCAGCCTTTAAGTGACGTCACAGACGCACGAATATTGAAAAACAAATAAGAATCGGCGGGCTAATAATTATTACGTAGTATAAAACGACGTCGCTCCCCAGCCTTGTAAGCGCAGATCTTTCAAACTACACAACGGATTTTAATTCGGTTTTCACCAATAAACAGAACGATTTAAGGAGAAGGTTTATATTTATAACAAATTTATGTTGTAGAAGATAAAAGTCGAGAATTTCAATGATTTGTAACGAGTTGTCGTAAGAACGTAATTTTGTACGCTTACGCCGCTTGCACTGGCCAAACCTTACGAGATACTACAAAACAATGTACTACGGAATTGTACATCTTAAAAAGATCTACAATAACGTCTTGCATGGCATATGTCTATCTCCTAAGTATAACCCACAGGAGCCTTTTTTATCTTTTACATATTATAAAAAAATAATGAACTCTTTACAAAGCTATTTTAATAAATACCGTATTAATCTTATCTATTAAAATATTCTAGGTACTTTGTACATTTTATGCAGATCAAAATTGACCTGTATCATTCCTCTATCATTAAAATGTATATCTTAGAAGATATAAGAAAACTTAAAATACGGCGCAGGGTGGCGTAAGCAATCAATAGATGGCGCTATAATTTGATATAAAAAATAAACCAACGTTCGGGTAGGACAACGTCTGCCGGGTCCGCAAGTTTTATATAAAAAATGAAAGAAATAAAAGCTGCTTTTTCTTTTATGTTTTGGCTTTACTAAAAGGAATGTACTCCGATATGAAAACAAACGAACTCTTCAATTTTATTTATTTGTTGTATAGTTAACAAAGGAAAGCCTTTCAGGTTTTATATCTGTAAATAAACGACACACCTGTTTCTTTCGCACAATCATTAGATACACATTCACCGAACAAAACTATCCGCAATGAGAAAAATACAAAGAACTAGAATAGAATAGAAATTGTACTAAAATGAAATGTTTTCTGGCATTTCCCTTATATCAAGCTCTTGCTATTGAAGACTGTACATTACTCCGTTTTTATTAACCGACTTTATAAAATAGGAGTTGTCGTGCTAAGAGAAGAATACAATGAATATGAATGGTATAGAATAAATTTGAAATGCACAAGAACAATACGGGGATCTACTCCAATACCAATATGTGAAAAAAATCATCAAAATCGGTCCGTATGGCCGTATAAGCAAAATTCTGTGACATATGCACAAACATATAGAATACGCAACTTTTCTTCCTAGCGGTATTCCGGCCTAATATCGGGGATCGTTTAAAATCCAGATAATGTGGCGAGTTAAGATGACGGACTGCCGACTGACGTCATCCTTCCAACCGAGCCAACTTTGATTTTTGCGTAGGCCCAAGTTTTGATTGTGGGACCGAAAACTTTCTGATTGCGGTTCGCTGATACCGGAATGATTAAAAATTAGACAAAGGGTTGAATAAGCGGCAGAATTCCACTGGAAATTATTTAAAGGGGACAATTTGATGTATTAGTTACATTGAACTAAATTTATGTATATAAGATACGTAAGTTTTAGCGAATATAGCCGTTGTCGTGATCAAAGAATAAAATTTAATTAAAATACGATCTAAATCTGATCGCATTACCCAATTGTGTATCTAACCCATCCAGGGATCCAATGAAACAATTGGTTTTTATCAAAATGTGTTCAGCACGTCGTTCCAGCACGCAGAATTTCAGTGTCATATACTTGTACACAAGAATTAGAGAGAATTATTTTAAGGACGTGATAATTCAAAAAAATCGATCCAGTAGAAGTTGTCCAGTTACAAATATAGGGTACACTGAAAATCCATCTGTAAAGAATACATAGAGATTGTACCTTTATACAGTAACATGGGAACATTTTGCAAGGAAGCTACCTTCCCACATCATTCTGGTTGATCTCTATCAGCAAATTGGGTTAAACAAAATCACACTGACCTGGATAACTAGTACAATATAAATAGAGCTCGTTTCAGAACGTAATTGGGCTCGTCGGATAAATTGGTGCCCTGGGTCTTATGTACCCGGCTAACGAACGGACGATACAAAAGTTCACTCTGTATGTATACATTAGAGATAATTAGCACGCCGCGCTATATGAAGCTTTAAAGAACTATTTGTGAAACAGAAAAATAAAATGCCTTATGAAGTATAAACGTTACAGTGAAACTGGTTTGGAAGGTTTTAAAAGTAAATTTTTAAATTGACGTCTTATTTGTCAAAAGATTGCCTGTAATACACAAACTCGGGGCGGGAAATCCACAACTTTGAAACGAAAACCAGGACCATGAGCAACTGCGCTGTACGCCATATGAGTCATAATAAAGGTTTTGTGTCACTATAATACATACAAAGGAATAAATACATAGGCCAAACACGCGGTCGGCTGTGCCTAAGTTAGATAATTTAATACTTGTGTTATGAGATAACAGACGACTAAAACATTTTCTGTTTCTAAATATATAAATACATACTTATATACATATTCACTCAGACTCGAGGCGGGAATCGAACCCACACCCCCCGGCGCTTAAGGCAGGGTCACTGCCAACTGCGCCAACGGGCCATCAAGTGTGTTGGATATAAGAAAATACCTACGCAAATGAAATAAATATTTGTGGAAAATCTACTGAAATAAAAGTCAGTGCTAATGGTAAATTGAAAGAGTACTCTTATATGGGTCGCAAGTCCCAGGCTCTGATATGGTACATTCCTCTGCAACGCGAAGGACCCGGCACCCGCACGGTGAATATATGGAATGCAAAGATATTAGTCTTAGTAAAAAAAAATATTAATTATTATTATTAGATAATAGTAAAATCATTTTATCTACGTAAAAAAAGAAATGAAATAGCGAAGAAATGAACAAAATAAAGAATCATTAAGTTTGACGATATACAGCTCCGTTTTCGTATCGACATCCAGTGAAAAATCTGGGCTCCTGAAATTAAACAGTGCCCCCCCAATTGATATATTTTCAAAAGTGCTTGTAAAAGTCTACTTGAATAAAATACCATTTGAATTTGAATATAGTTTCACGCATTAGCAGTGGCGTGTTTAGCTTTGAATATCCTGAGCGTGTTGTCGCAGGCGCCGCTAACGAGCAACGAAGGGTTCGACCAATCACAGCACAGCACTTTGTCTTCGTGTCCGCTCAAATCGTATAGAGGTGTCTTCGGGCTGGAAATAAGAATTTGAAATTAATAATTTAAGAATAATAGACAAAGATAGGGTACAGAGGCCCTAGGACGGACATTTCGAACCGTTCGAGTCAAAGATTCGACTTTGAAAATATTCGCCCTGGGCCCACATTGAACCCTCCTAGTGTCAACGGGGGTTGCATTAGCATTGATTAAAACCGTAAGACGATAAAGACTTGCCTCCTGTGGCCCCAGCACGAATATTTTCATCCTAAATACAGTCGAATCTTCGAATTTGAACGATTCGAAATCTTCATAGTAGGGCCTCAGGATAGTAGCCACTAAAATAAATACTAATAAATTTTCGTTCTGGCTCGTTGATATTTGTTTTTTTTTTTCTAATTGCATATGACTAAAACATTTTTGTCTGTCCGTCTGTTTTGGGTAATCTTCAAAACAGCTGGTTACATTTCAACAGGTATCCCTGATAGGTTTACAAGGATTAACAGATTTGCAAGGAGATGGCAGATTTTACAAGGAATAACATAGGCTAGTTTGTTTTTAGCCAAATAATTAAGGTTCCGCACAAAAATATAAAACCTTCATAATTTAACAAAATCACTGTATTCACATGCACAGAGTCGCGAGATGCAGCTAGTTATGAGTGTGACCAACAAACAAACCTTCTTGTCTCCCACAGCTTAACTTGCCCATCATAACCCGCAGAGAGGAACAGGGTGTCCCGTGTTTTGGACCAGCGGACGGATTGAACCCAGCCCGAGTGTGACGTGAATGTGGTTTTCACTATGCTATCTGAAATTTAAAACATTTAATAATAAAAATTATAAAATTCTTTAATTCGGATTATCATCCATAATGTGTTAGTATGTACAGATAGTGCCTTAACCTATTGTTAGTAAAATTATAGAAAAATACTTATGAAATTAGGGTCATGTGCTTTAACACTATATTACAAAAAAAAAAACAATTTTGACATTTTCGTTTTTATGATTTTTACGGGTACTAATCGATAGCAGATGACCCGATTGATGGTGGATTTGAATGGCAGATCCCTGATGCTAGGAATAACGAAGGTTGTCTAAAGTACCAAACGAGAATTAGGACCAAATTTCTACCCTCAAAATTGAACACTAAAGTAAGACAAATGACTTAAACTGATAATTTATTACTGCTATGAACTACATTTTTATTTTTAATTTGCAAGGGGCAAACGAGCATGCGGTAAGTGCTTACCGACGCCCATGGACATCTGCACGACTAGAAGGCAAGCAGATGCGTTGTCGGCCTTCAAAGAAGAGTTTAGACCACTGGGAAGTCTCAAAAATCGTATGAAACGCTACAAAATTACCATCAGGTAACAGCATTGCATTACCGCCACTTCACGCCGATCTTATATGAGAAAGAGGTACTGGTACTCGGATGGTTAAAGAGCATTAAATAACTTTTTTGTAAGAATTTTTTAAAAGAGTGACCAATGAGTTTCTTGCTCTTCTCGGTTTCTTAACTTTTCCGAAATTGTGTAAGCTTCTAAAATAATTAATGATTAAAAAGAGTTCGTTAAGTATTTAACTTGAATAAAACATCTTATTAATTTAAATATATACATATACGAAATCTAACTATCAAGTCTCTTGGAGTGCGTACAGTCTAAAAATGTACGCACTCCAAGTCCTTCAAAGTACTCATCTCTACATGCAAAATAGCCTGTAGACGTAAACTCGTCAATATAATTGGCTTACATTGCGTTGAATTTGAGTTTACAATAAAAACGTTGCACAAACACAAGCAAGTGTTTAAATCAATTAATGGCGTGCACTTTCAGACTGAAATATCTTTACTACGTATATTGCTATCAACGAACGAAGCTAATAAAGTCGTATTATAAGAATATACGGTACATTCGTAATACACAAGAGTAATTGCTCATTTGCTAGTCCATATGGTAAATTGATAGCAGACTGGTATTATAATAGCTTTTTATAACAAGAAAATAAACACACAAAACTCATCGAAATTACTATCGACGGTTATTTGTACAAATGAGGAGGTCGTGGCCTAATCAGTGGTCGGCATTTGCGTCGATCGCTAAGTTAAGTTGCTCTGGCTGATGATAGATGGGTGACCCATTCTAGCACTGGTTTATATTTGATATCCAACCTCCTCCGTGTTTCGGAAAGCACGTATAACAGTAGGACCCGATTAATGTCACTTTGTGATATTAGTCGTAAGGTTGTAGAGATCGTGGGGGTTCCGAGGATGACTTCAGGTGGCAATCGGTCATCTTAACTTGCCCCACGGCCACACCCTCTGCAATCTAAGCGGACCCTTGTACTTAACCGGGATAACACTAGTAAGTAGAGGTTATTTGTACAAATGTTTTAATATGACTATGATTTACATATATTTAAATGCGATTGGAATAATATTATTTCAATTCACTATTACACTAATTTAAAAAAAAGTATTTTGACGACAGGGGAAGTCACGGTTATTTGCTAGCTTGTAGGAAATTTTATATCGTTCATTTTTTTGCTATTAGCCGTGTCCTGACTAAACGGCGAGGCAGCCTCGGACGTTTGTCGCGCAACGTCTTCCATTTGGAGCACGTGCATTTTCCTTGGGTGAGGTACGTTCTGACTAACCGAGGAAATTGCATCGCGGGGCTTCCTCGCAAGGCTGCATGTTGAGTCAGGACACAGAAATATCTGTGTCCTGATCATATAATTTTATCACAATAGTGATAAAATTATATGTCTGTTACCCGCGACTTAATCTGCGTAAAATTAGGTGAAAAATTTTAGCGTGATGATATAGCGTCTTTAGGCCTTCCTCGTTAAATGGGCTATCTAAAATTGAAAGATTTTTTCAAATCGGATCAGTAGTTCCTGATATTAGCGCGTTCAAATCAATAAGCAAACAAACAAACTCTTAAGCGTTATTTAATAGTATAGATAACTAAATTTTCTCTGCAGGAAAACTGTTGACGCATAATATAATTCATCAGCACACCACACTTGAACCAATTAATAACAAAGAAAAAAAGTAGTTTATAATTTTGGTCAATGGTAAATTTTGAAATCATTCAATAGATGAAGATATATTTAGAGAAAATAAAATAATTCGTTGATAAATTATAGATGCACCTTGGTGTGCCCCTCTACATATTGAAGAGACATATCCTTTGTAGGAATACAAATAATAGTAGGAATGCAAAATATTGATTATAAACAAGTTTGCCGACGATTGACTAAAACTTGAGTGGTTTTGCCCACCACCTCTCTTGAAGACTGGATTCGCATTTGAATCTTAAGGTTAATTTTTTTTTTATGTGTATATCAATTTGATACAAACAGGAAAAAAAAATTGTAACATCCAAGTGAGTGTTTTTAATCATAAAAAAGGAATATGGCACAATAAAGGCATGCAATCGTTCATTTCCTCCTGGCGCATGCGTTTCCATTCAGCAATTCGCCACATTAAACCCTGATTAGTCCCCTTTCTCTCTGCGTGGCATTGGCATTGCACAGGAATTAGGTACATGGGCGACCACGCGTTTTGCGTACGCCGAAAACAAAATTAATCAATCAATCAATCAATAATCATTTATTGCATAAACTGTTATACATAATATACAGGACTTAAAAGAAGAAAAGTCTTAACTGTTTACAATCCTTAGAATTTTAAAATTGTGAAAATATAAAGAGGATTATACCATACAATGGCTGATAGGTGAATGCTAATTGGTTACCTGTACTCATCTTGAAATAGTATATATACCGTGGAAGCCCGGTATTCCGATAAACGAGTTGTAGGGTAGGATCGAACTATCGAATTAGTCGGCTTATAGAGTACAGCCTAAGACTCCGTATAGTCCGGAATTTTTAACAAATGAGTACATTGTAATCCGACAAATTCCTTTAACTGAATAAGTTACTACATTAGCGGCAGAAATTTTTTGTACTATCAACTTTCCTCGAGACAGTTTCTTTTTTTAATCCGTTTTATAGTAACTTATGTTTATTCCCTCTTTAGAACTTGCTTTAGAAAATAAACGTAGTGTCAATTTTGCTTACTGTATATACAATCATGCCTTGAAGAGGCCTACATCCATCACTGGATTCGTAGCGGCTGTTATTATGATAATGATAATGGTGATGGTGGTGATGGTGACGATAGTGGTGCGGGGAGGGGAGGTCGGGTTCGTGATGGTGTTGATGATACAAATAGTATATTGTTTGCATTTTGATCGAGGAGAAAACTGAGCATTCCAGCGAAAGCGTCCTTCATGGTCACTTCACTATGGCGCACCGGATGCGAACATTGTCCTTCGCTAGCCTTGGCTCGTTTATAGCCCGATTGCAACAATCAGGGCTGCGATACGGGCATATTGTCACAGTGATACAGATATTTACGCAAAGTTTACAAAATTTTGGTTTACACAATTTTTGGTGAGATAATTAAAGGTTAGCGATGTATGAAGATTTCGGTAAACTTAGCTGATATAATCATGACGTCTGATTTTGTATAGAATACAAAATAGCGACAAAATGCATAATGCATATTTACTGAAGAGGATAATAAAATTACTAATATTAGTTCCTTGTCTTGTATGGGTCACAGATCTTCCCTAGAAGCAAAACACGGAGGAGGTCGGATATCAAATATAAACCAGTGGTAGAATGGGTCACCCATCTATCAGCTTGAAGGAACCGCAGTCCTCTGGCCTTGGATAGGCTACGCCGAAGAAATTCATTCGTATTCTGGCCAGCCCATCGCATTTACATCGTAGTGTTAGTTAAATATATTCATCATAATCATAAGCCTATGTTCGTCCACTGCTGGAGGAATGGATTTCTCAAACGTATGTGTGCGCATAATCCGAACGACTGAAGCAAATGAGATAATTCTTTTTTGTGTTCATTATTCTTAGGACATAGTAGGTACATTTCAAAAGTCAGTCTGTTTGTTACTAGTAATGTTCGAAGATAATGGGAACCCTTTCCCGGGAACGGGAACGGAAAAGAAACGGGAATAATACAGAATAATAGAATGTAGTGAATAGTAAGTAACCTAACCTTCGGGCAGGACAACATCTGCCGGGTTCGTTAGTGATAATATAAAAATAACTTTTGTGAAGTCTTTCTCGTAATCCTTTACTCATGGTAGAAAGCATTACATTGCGAAATTCCATGATACTTTAAGAAGTAATCGGTATCATATTATACAAGTACATTAAAATATATTCTGAATAAAATGACGAGCCAAAAATTACGAAAACTATTTGAGTAAAATCAGAGAACAACTTTTGTAGTTATTTAACAAATACCTTTATCCAATATCAGATACGGAACCCTTCTGTATAAGCGTGTCTTGACAGTCTTGGCCACTTTATTAATTTTTAGCATGAGTCCCTCTGCAAACGTTCTAAGACGTTTCACCATTAAACTAAGTGTCTGGCTATTTCACCTTAAGTACGAGGCAGTTTTTTAAAACAAAAATATATCTTCGTTTCCTCTTTGAAAAACAGACGAAATTTTCAACATTATGCTATCATTGTTACGAGAGACTAAACGAAAATGTTTTGTTGGCGATGACATTGTGAGATTGAAGAAGCCTTGCGTCTTTCTAGGAGACATCTTTGCAAAAGAGATCGATAAGAAGACACGCGACCTGATGAAATATAATAGGACTTAATGCTGCCAACAATATTTTGTTAAATCTCGATGTCTAGGCAAAAAAGGAATGAAATCCATAAGATGCTTGACGCAAATTCTGACCTCGCAGGACTATACCAAACAAATCTTTTATAAGCTTAGTTAAAAGACATTCCCCTGGCTTCTGGTTACGAAATAAGCCTTTGAAAGTATGAAATTACTTTTCTTATTTTTTGTGAGCCGATTGTGTCCCACTGGTAAAAGCCTTTCCCTCTCGGTCTATTTCCCTCTTTCCTGGGCTAACTCATGCAAACCTTCCCCGCAAATACATCAAAATCACCTCGCCATGTCATTCTCAGCTTGCCTGGCTGTCACTCGCCATTGACGGACATCCAGAAACTCTCAAATTGACCCACCTTTGTCATCAATATTGGTCTATTAGGAGTATTTTAAAGCATAAAATTTTTTGCGCTAGGAATGGGTGCGATTCTAGATGATCGTTGGAATTCCAGCTAGATACCTTTCGCATATTAGTACACACATTATACGTATATGTTGCGTATATTTCTGTTTTTTTTTTATTTCTTTTTTTTAAAAGAAAATTAGGAATACTTTTTAGGTATGTTTAATATTCCCTTTTTCCCCTCCTACTAAGCTTAAATTAAAAGCTTGTATTAGATGAAGCTGGTGTCACTTTCAGCTCGCGACACGCTGCAAAATTTACTATATTATATCATAACACTTTGGATATTTTCTTAATTAAATTGCTTTAACGTATTTCATTAACGCCATAAGACTGAGCAATTTTTATAAACTTTTACAATTTTCGTAAAACAAAAACAGTCTGTATGTGCATAAAAAGAAATTCCAAAATGTCTTGCTAAGCTTTAATCTCGGGAACAGATGAACCGATTTCGGTAACTCTTTTTTTATAATAGTCCTTGAAGTACGAGGATGGTTCTTACGGCGACAAAATTTTTAAAAATTGTCTCAATAAGTCTAAAAACAACACTTTTCTTTACTCCTATACGAACGATTAGTAGTCATTCTTAAAAGTTAAATTGAACTTTAATACCATACCGTAATGTTCTAGTGTTACTGGAGAGGTTCAGAGAAGGTAAAAC
Source organism: Charaxes varanes (assembly GCA_024363005.1). Classification (NCBI taxonomy): domain Eukaryota; kingdom Metazoa; phylum Arthropoda; class Insecta; order Lepidoptera; family Nymphalidae; genus Charaxes; species Charaxes varanes. The sequence continues at coordinate 54,474 of JANCMC010048558.1, read as the reverse complement.
AATTGAGTGACGTTAGTATCGTATAAATACTGATGTCAATATTTAAAAGATGGTAACATTAGTCGAAAATAAATGGTCTGTGATAAAATGTCAATTGAAATGTAAACGTCTTTCGATAATGGGGACGGGAACGGGAATGGGAATGGGGATAATATAGTATAATAGAAGTAAATAGTAAGCAGTCCAACGTTTGGGCAGGATCGGACCAGAGGGTTCGCAGGTGCGTTACCAGTCTTGGACGAATAAGTATGCTCTTTTCTTGAAATTCCTTAAGATGTATTGATTCGGGACCGAAGCTGGTAACTGGTTCCACAGATAAATTGTGCAAGGTAAGAAGTTTCTTGACCGAAAGACTACGTAGTTTAGAAAATTATTCATTCATTCATTTCCCGCCCAAACAATTTTTTAATTTGACTGCCGGCCAGGGCATGTTCCGTCACAATCTTTCTGTTTGTGTAAAATGGAAAGTCACTACAACTCAAAATAAGCAACGAACGGAACAATCCGTTTTTACACTTTATCGGTGAAACAGCCTCAAAAATGCCGTCAATAGGCGTGTTGTTTGAGATATTGTATTTGTGGAAAAGGCCTTTAATTTTAACTGTACAACGTCATTCATTCGACGTTGATTTTCGATCATAATAGTCTACGTTTGAGCTTAATCGGGTTTGCTGAATCAGTTTTAAATGTTTTTTTAGATTGCGATACAATTTTGAATTCGAGTTATTAAAAATAAAAGGATTGCCGTATTATATTATGATTGGCAATGTTTAAAAGTATGAATGTGTCATATTATGAGAAATTTAGTAGGATTAGCAAAAAAAAAAATATATAAAAGTAGGTAAGTATCTGACACCAAAATATCTTAAACCGATCTTTCGGCTCCAATTATGAATCTAAATCATTCTTGATTCATCTTTACGGTTAACCAACCAACAGCTTGTTTACTTGAAAAATACCAATTTCTTGAATAAAGACTTATTACAGCAGTATCTTTCTAAACACGATAAGTAAATGAAAATCTACCGAAAGTTTAACTTTCTTATTGTTATAGTCATTGTACCCAATATTGACCTGCACTGAAAGTTTAAATATGAAATGAAATCAACTGAAATAATTATTAATGATTAATTTTGTAAAATATACAATTTTTTGTTTGTCTTTGCTGTTGGTCAGAGTGACATTCACTTGGGTAAACAAATTGAAATAATTCTTTGATAGACAACGTTGAAACAAAGCTGCCTGTATAATTAACTCACTAGACTCAAAACGTGTCTAGTTATAAATTATTTTTTTTTCAATACTATTGAAGTAACACTTCATTACACACACTTGACTTGGGTAGGTTCAATTATACATGACTATATAGAAGAAGTTTTCTGAAGGGGATCAGGGTCAGAGTTGGAATTTCGACATCTTTCGACATAGTTCGACTGGGTTTGTTGAGTTCTATTGAATTCGACGGCGTTCGACTGAGTTAGACTTAGGTCGAATGCTATGACATACATACATATAGGTGGAGTTTATGAAGTTTTACTTATGTCGTGTGGTCTATAAAGCATACTCGTTTCTTTTGTTTTATTTTCGCTATCAATCCTATGTCGGAAGGTATGTGAAGGTCATATTTTGTCTAACACCTGTGATGAATAATAATGTGTGTGACTCGGGGCCAAAACTTTTTTTTTCTCGGTTGGCGTATTTTGAATTCCTTACTAGGCTCGGGATTCTGCTATGGCATCCTTCGGTTCGCTCTGAATTCTAAATCGCTCCCTTGGGGTCCGAAAAATTTGGTTTTTGCCCCGTGTAACACAAATAACTATAAAATCTACAGTTAAAACTAGAATGTATTTTACTTGGATGCTTATTCCTTCCGTATGAAAAATAATACCAGAATCTATTTACCAGATGTCAAACATGCGGCATGCAGTTTTCACAGTCGCCGCATTTGAAAAACCACGAAAGAACACACTCGGGCGAAAAACCTTACGTCTGTGAGGTAAGCATATAGCATAGCAGGTATACATATATATAAAATTGATAGGTATCTTTGTAACGTCGAAATTATACCTTTTTACTAATTGCATATTACTACATATACGATACCTATAACAAAATGGAAAGATAAATTTAAAAAAAGAATTATCGGTCTGTTTGTTGCGGGTAATCTCCGAAACGGTTTAGAATTCGAATGTATGATTCATCATTTCATCATTTTACTATATTAACAGAGATATTAAGCCTCCTTTTTGTTATTTTACTAAAACTCCTGAGCCATTGTTGCTTAAATAAATAAATTTATTATTAATACCCTAGCGAATTTATATTCCCTCATTTAAATATTTGGAGCCTTGTATTTATTCTATTGAAATGTATAACGAGTGATAATTGTATTATGTACAGGTATGCGACAAAGGTTTCGCGCGGCATGCGACGCTGTGGAACCATCGCCGCATACACACGGGCGAGAAGCCCTATAAGTGAGTAAACCTATTAGTGCATAATTCTTGCTATTTGCAAATAAGTTTACTGTGGGAAAATATACTACCCTTTTTTGAAGATAAAATGCTGGAAGCAAGATTACATTACGGATTTTTGGTAACTTTCCATTTCCCAGTTAAATAATTAAAGCCCTAAATCGTAATGTAAAATGAATATAATATACTTTTGTCAGTCTGATTGTGGCAAAAATAAGCGATACATATAAGTTAAAACTTCAAAATTATTTTTTTTAATAATTGAATATGACTATACACAATACATATAGCAAAAATGCTAGTTTGTCTCTGTTTGTCTTTTTGTTACGGGTAATGTCCGAAACGGCTACCGGACCAAAACATGTTAGGCTAAAACAAATAATAAACTGATTTTTCCTCTGTTGCAAACCTAGCTGTTGAACGCGACTTTGCTTGGTGTTTAAAAAAGTCCCATTGAATTGAAATACGCGGAGATAACTCATGGAAAAACGTAAATAAAAATAGCAAAACAGTTTTTTTAGATCACTTCATTGTACACAAAAATAACAGAAAAAAAATATGTACATAACGTGAATTAAAACATAAGAATGTGTACAGTCGACCAAGAAATTGTTTTGCCACGCTAAGGTCGAATGTCGTTTGCGATTTAATAGTTTAGGCGTCCATCGCGGATAAACAACGTGACGGGTAATTTATATGTATTAAGACGATTAGCTTTTATTCAATTTTGAGTCTTATTACTTTTTGTGTAGGACGACAGCTTTTTTTGTTTACATTAAATAAGCCAAAATTTTTCCTTATAATAAAATAGGTCCGGCCTAGATTAGCCTTTTACCAAACATAGGATTAAGTGATTTAATTGTCAAAAAAGTTAATGACGAATAAATCTTTTATGATATGTATGCCTATAGTCTTCCTTGATAAATCGGCTATCTAACACTGAAAGAATTTTTCAAATCGGATCAGTAATTCCTGTAATTAGCGAGCAAAAGCAAACAAACAAACTCTTCAACTTTATATATTAGTGTAGGACATAGATATAGATGTAAAAGATTTATTCGTCAATTAAATTCTAGAACAAATAGGAATCTCGTAAATAAAGGTTACAAAGTACAGTCGTCTATATACAAAATGGTTGCGATCCATCTCGGACAGGGCGTCATTTAAGGTGGATGTTTTTCACGTTCTACAGGAAATATATCACGAAGGCGACGGAATTGCTACGCATTTGTTACAAGTACGATCCGTTTTAACAAGAAAAACTTCTAATTTTTGCTATTTTAAGCTGCCTTAAAGAGAACTTAAGAGAACAAGGGTTCTCTTGATCGTAACGTATGCTGTGTTGTGCGGCGTATGATGCCAGACTCGTTATCGCATGAAAAACGCCAATAATGGTCTCTTGTGCCGTCGCAGCTTGCGTCAGCGGCTAACGACACACATGGAGAAGTGGGCAAAGGGTACGCAGCACAACTCGACGTCGTTCTCGTCTATACATTGCGGTGTGCGTCACGGATTAAACAATGGACTTGTTCGAGGATCGGTAGCTGCGTCATATTCGAATGACCGCTTCGCCGCAAAGATGGTAAACGCTGCGTTCGAACCGTAAAACGCTGCAATCACGACGCAGCGTGCCGCGCTTATCTCTCCACGCTGCGAATAGACAGCGACGAAATAAGAAAAGAGCATACTCAGTCCTCAAAAGCCGGCAACGCAGTGAGCCCTCTAGTGTTGTAGTTGCCCATGGGCGCCGGGAGTCACTCGAGTGAACCGCTTGCCAGTTTGCCCCTTGTTTTATAAAAAAGAACAAGAGACCACTCTAGAGATTAACCTGTCAATTATATGTGCAGCATCGCAATCCGTACAACGGAGCATTGCACGTTACGGTCAAAAGACCAAAGCTATATACACATATATAAAAGCACATCAGGATGGGTGAAGGCTCAGCAGTGGGCGTACTTCAATAGTGTTTGGGTTTGCTTGTCACAATACATAGGTCTTAAATTATTAGGGTAACAACCGTTCACCATTTCAGGGGTGCAACGTTTATTTATTATTTAAATTAGAGTAAATAACAAATCAATCCCAATAAGAAAACAATTTCAATGACATACATACGTCCAAATGTTTCCAAAGACAAAGAGAAAAATGTCATAACAACAACTTAATATTTTGAAAAAGAATAATATACTGTTACAATACTTTTGCGAAAATTACTTATGCAAGGATGATTATAATGTACCTACTGAATTTTATAAATGATACTGAATATAATAATAACGAGTAATAACGGAATAATAACGAACATTACCCCTCTCCAATTTGAAGCCCCCCCCCCCGGGTTTAAGTCCCGATCATTTTTGAAAAGCTTTATAAATGAATTTCCCTTTTACAGCCGCTACACATGTATCGATAAATTATTGCGATAAAACTGTGCAGTATATCTATTATTATAATTAATTAATAAAGTATTTTTTTAAATTGGGTTCAAGCCGGATTTCATCTAATGTTAGGTTATTATATAGTAAACATCCGCTCATTTGGAAGTTAGGCAAGTTTAAATATATAGTTACTATGCTTATTTATACAATAATTGAGCAAGTAGTAGCCTAATTGGTGAGCGGTATTTGATTCGACCGCTAGGTATTTTTTTATAAAACGAGGGGCAAATGGGTAGGCGGTTCAATTAAGTGAATACCAAGACCCAACTGCAATATCAGAGGACTCCCAGATGCGTTGCAGGCCTTTGGCTCTTTTCTTGAAGGTCCCTAAGTCGTATCGGTTTGGAAATATGGAAGCTGGTAATTGATTCCACAGGAGAATTGTGCGAGGTAAGAAGTCTCTTGAGAATCGCACGATTGTGGATTTCAAGGTGGTGAGGGTGATATTTCAAGTTCTGGCGAGATTTCCTGCGGTGGAACACAGCTGCCGTTATTAGTCCGAACACTTCCTTGGAACACTCCCCGTGATACATGCGGTAAAGGATTCAGACTGTAGCTACATCTCTGCGTACAGCCAAAGGATCAAGCCGAATGGAAAGAGTTGGGTCGCCGACGATTCGTGCTGCTCTACGTAGAATGCGGTCAAGTGAAATGAAATTACGTAAGAGAAACGGTAAGAAAACACTTCCCTTAGGCACTCCTGTATAAAATGAACTATAGATGTCTATGGTTTGAGATTCATGACGTGATAAATCACAGCATAACACTATATTTAATATGTTAAAGATAAAAAAAATCAGATAAGGTATGTATATTATATACAAATTTGTCAGGAGTTAATTGACATATTTTACGATAACGCCACAAGGTCAGCCGGCTTTGATATTTAAGTTGATGTATGAATTAATGATAAAATAGCGCATTATATTCAATTCAAGGATCAGAAATTAACCTTTTTTTGTATTGCCAAATGGCATAAATGTGAATTGCATTGATTAATAACAAATTGAAAACACTAATCATTTTATTCGTATTTTAGTTTATAATGTTTAATTAGAGGTTGCGTCTCGCTTTGGGCTCTGCAGCCGAATTATGCCGCCGCGTCCGGGTACCAGTACCTCTTTCTCACATAAGATCGGCGTGAAGTGGCGGCAATGCTGTCACGTCAAGTTATGGTATAAAAAAAATAATCTTGCCATTCGATAGACGTCGGAGCGATGAGTCAGTAAAGATGGCCAAACTATAAAATGTAGAGACTTGAAATTTTCCATGTCGATAGAACATGCTAAAAACTCAATAGGAAAACTATTTTGAACGCAATGGTCTAAGAGAGGGGAGGCCCTTGCCCAGCAGTAGCATATTACAGGTTAATTTAAAAAAAAGGCTTTCACTTAAAGTATATCTACATAAATGTAGCGTTGGTCAAGGTATAAATCTTTCTTGTAAGTTAAGCATCGGCGCAAACTACAAGGCGACAAGAAAGATAAGCAACGGACGTGGAGGCTTGGAGTTTCGCCAAGCAGCCTGCCAAGTTCGTAATTAGTTTTTAGTCACCCTATATTTACTTGACAGTTGCTGTATTGGATGCCCCGAGCAACTAACACTCAGTAACTTTTAAAAGAATGAAAATAAATTTGTCTCTAATTAAATTTAAACTACACGTTAAAAACACGCTTATTCGTAAAGCGAAGACAATATTAAAGATAAAACTGCTTGGAATTGAGTCGCTCCAGCTTTATACTTGATAGTTAACATGCAAATGTGAAAAACTTATTTCTGTGAGAACTATTTTTAAAAGAGTGGCTAACGAATTTCTTGTTGATTCTTCTCGCAGCTCGAGTGTTCCAAATCAGAGGTAGCTTTTAAAATACTTGACGATTCAAAAGAACTTGTAAAAGTCTACTTGAATAAAATATCATTTCAATTTGAATTTGAAATGATGCTTTTAAGATCCTAAAAAGAAGGAAAGTAAACTGCAAATATGATTAACGTCAGTTCTTAAATGACGCCAACGTATCAGCGAGCCTTCTTTAAGTGCACTTGTTCATAGACGTATTTGGGCATAGGTAGTCATTTATGGCCAAACGAACAGCGTGCCAGTAAGTCCCTTGTCATATTAAAAGTTGAGTTAAGCGTCTTACTTATTCTAATTTCTGTCATTTTCATCTGCTACTCTTATAATTTAAGCCCTCATTCGCACGAGAGCTTTTTTAACGCGTTAAAAAACCGTTCAAATAGAACATATGAACTCCAGAGTTTTTGTTCACACGGCATCGCTTTTATAACGCGACGCTTTTCTATTGAGCAATGTTCTATTTTCACCGCTCTATATATGTATGTACATATACGCTTTATTTTTGTATCGACGAGGCTAAAAAAGCGCTAACGCCGAGTTTTAAGGCAACGCTTTTTTAAACTCTCGTACGAATGAGGGTTAAACGCGCAAAATTTTGGCAAAAATAAGTAATTTGAACGAAACGATATTTTTCAAGCTAAAAACCTGGTGTAAAATCATTAAATCGACCCAATTCGTTGAGAGCCCTTAATTTTTATAAGATCACACATATGGTAGATTGCTCCTTGTCAAAAACGTGTTGGCCAGCCAGCTTGTCATATGCAATTAAATCTCTTAATTCTTCCAGCCACATCCCAAACAGAAGACCCTTCTAATATCGACATCGATCTGGCTTTAACGGGACAAGAAGGGACGGATTACCCCCATTACTTAAGAACACTTTTTTTAGTATATCTGCATTAATAAAAATTGTTTATCTATGTGTTACGGGTAATTTGTTAATAAATAATACATTAATATATATATTATATAGATATAAAGGGATTTGTTGATACAGGCAGCATCGTTTCAACATTCTTAGAATTATTTCGAAATTTCTATCCAACACTGAGATACAACTATTTTTGTCATTTTATCTAAAATTGGTTTTTAATAAAAAGACAAACAAATAATAACATATCATTTAGCACTACATTAACTATAATTAAAATACATAATGTATTACTACAATTTCGTTTTTATGGAATTGTAAGCGGAATATGTCGTAAATGACAAAACGTTTTTTGCGATTTCCCCAAAATCAACTTTTTTGAGTTAGGTCAGTTTACGATTAAACATGCGATAAATACGATAAAGCCTATTATATATATTTATAATATAATATAAGCCTAGGCCTCGACAAAGCCTTGATTTTTTGACAAATTTCAGTTGTATTTTTGCTAAAAAATTAATAAAAAATTTCATTTTGATTTTTTCATAATTTTGTATGACATTTAGATATAAACACAAAATTATCGTTGTTTTTTTTTTTGTTGGTTTCCAATGCAAACAATATTTTACCATAAAAAAACGGCCAAGAACGTGTCAAGACACGCTTCTATACAAGGGTTCCGTATCTGATACGCTACAAAGGCATTTGTTAAGTAGCTTCAAAAGTTGTTTTCCAATTTTGTTCAGAATAATTTTCTTACAAGTTTTTAGCATGTTCTATCAACATGGAAAATTTCAAGTCTCCACATCTAATAGTTTGGAAATGCTATGGGGGACCACCTTACGGGCATCTACGGATGGACGTACAGAGCGAAATTATAAAGGTTCCTTGTAGTACTACGGAACCCTAATATATGAGGAAAGTATTCATAAACATGGGCGATAAGACTCTGCTTACAGAATTATTACCTTAGATGGTTTAACCCTTCCTTTGATATATACCACCTTAAATTGGGCTGAGATTTCTTTATGATTTATAGCCCCGGGTGTCTTGTGATCTTTTCGGGGTATTGTTTAGAAATTCGGGGTTCCGAGTTGAGTCACTGGAGGATAAATTCACTTTGACGGTCAATTTTGCTTTGGAATTCGGCTATTTTGGGGTGCTTTGTGTTTAAATTTCATTAGGAGATGAAATTCGGGACTCGTTTTGCATTTTGTTTATGTTTTATTTTATTTAATAAGGCCATCGACGATGTATAAGAGCAGAGTTACTTGGTACATATAAAAAAAAATTAAATCAATTATAGATGGCTACAATACGCATACATTAACCACTGCAAACTAATTTTATTTTAACTACAAGAATAGTAGTAATATAGTTTAAAACTGGTCTTAAATATGATAATAACAATAATAAGTTAATGAAAAATAACAAATAGATTGTCAATAAATTAAATTAAAAAAAAGATCCAATAAAATTAAAATATAATAATAAATTAAAAGGTTACTAATGCAAGCAATATATATGTGACGTTGGAATTAAGCTACAAAAAAGTTAGATTTACAGTTTAAACTTAAGTTTATTTTAAACTAGGGGACCAGGCAGACGTTGCACTGCCCGAACGTTGGGTTACATACTATTTACCACATTCTATTATCCTATGATATTGTTTCCCATTCCCGTTACCCATTTTCGTCCCCGCACCCGTTCCCGTTCCCGTAAGTCCCGGGCACTGCTATGGTTCCTTCCTCTGCAACGCGATGGACCCGGCACCCGCACGGTGAATTCATGGAATGCAAAGAAATTCGTCTCTCTCTCTGGTTATTTACCTATCTATAAAGTGATATTAAATTGAATACTTCCTAGAAGTTTGACATATTATTAAACATATTAATTTATAGTTAACGTATTCACATTCTTATACCCCGGAGAAGGGGACAAAGAGTAAATATTTCAGATGTCAAATGTAAAATTGTCAATGGTTGAAAAATAAGGTTTAAGGCAACTTGCCAGAGTGACTATCAATTTTCTATGTCAATTACCATAAAAATGTTATTGTTTCGTTATGAGTATATTAGATAAGTATTTTTTTTATATTTATTAATTCGGATGTCATACAAGTAACTAATTTAATTTAATTAGGCAGTACCAGATATTTTTATTTTTAAGTTAAAATCAAAATAGAAATTAAATAATTTATACTTCAAAATGTTTACATGTTTATCAGTTGACAGATTTCCTCGATCAACTTTGAAGTTTTTTTGGTTTCTCGATTGTAAATTGAGTTTTTTGTATATCACTTAGGAAAAATAAGACCAAATTTTTTAGCATTTTCAAATTGTTAATTTGGGGCTCAAAAATCACCTTTTTGTATTAAATATTCTTATTATAATTAAATTTTGCCTGCATGAGAATATCTTTAATATATTTTACAAAATTACCTTTGATTTAAAATTTCGCTCAATCCAAAATCGTTCAGCAATTCACAGCACTCTTACACTATGTTTACATTAATTCACTTGGAGATCGAAGGTTTTTTATTTTGCTCTACCGGAAAACGTTTGTCAGTGACGCCGAGGGCGGGCGGACGTGTAACTCTATGGAAATACGGTAGCGAACTGAAGCTGTAGCGAACTAAATACCTCATACTTGCTTTCTTTGTTATTGTATTGTTTTCGTTAACATTTTTATGTGTGAAATATATTCAATTAGTGACAATCACGCGTGAATTTTTTTGGCAGAGACGCAAACGAATTATTCTTTAAAATCCGCGACGCTTAGTAAATTTATTGCCGCATATTTGAAATAACACGTGTTCCTCGAAGATAATAATCATCGCTTGCTTCCTACTCGTAGCATGATTTTGTTACTATTAGACAAACCGTGACTTAAAGAAAGCGAATAGCAAAAAGGTTGAGTAAAGAAATAGCAATTTTTGCATAATATTGTAGTAACTTTTTATGAGCAATATGAATATATTTGTACCCAGTTTAATAGAGAATCAAATCGTGCCATGGATATTAATATAAGGTACGTATGGTACGTATAAGGTACTTATGGTACGTATAAGGTACTTATGGGACAACAAAAGGGTGGCAATTTTTTGAGGAAAACCAATGTCATAAAGCGTTGGAAAAGAATAATTTAAGGACTAAACCCGATTTCAACTTTTAAATTTATATATTTTAGAGCCTCAATAGCTCAACGGTATAAGGTATGGACTGAAATTCGAAAGGTACCCGGTTCAAAACCCACCGGCGTTGGGGTATTGTCGCATCCACTCCTAGTACAAGCTTTTAATTTAAACTTAGTAGGAGGGGAAAAGGGAATATTAGACATACCTAAAAAGTATTCTGGCCTAAACTCGTCATTAAGGGCCGGCAGCGCATCTGCTGACCTTCTGGTCGTGCAGATGTCCATGGGCGCCAGTAAGCACTTCGGTGCCTGCTGCCTGCTCGTCTGCCCCCTTGTAACATAAAAAAAAAGACAGCTTAGTGCCTGTCTTATAAGTAACAGATGCCTGTTAAATACAATTTTTTTTTTGTAAATATGTTATATATAAATACATACAGAAAATACACCTAAAGTTGAGGCAGACATCGAACCTACAACCCATAGAGTGGAAGACAGGGTCAATGCCAACAGCACCAATGGACCAATGAGATATGTATCCTATCTATTGATAGCAGGACGATTCCGCTAGGTAATCTTGTATTTGCTGTGACATTCCACAAACACTTAATACAAGCTTGTAATTTAATCTGACTAGGAAGGAAAACGGAAATATTAGACATACCTAAAAAGAATTGTTAATATTTTTTATCTTAAAAGGATATTACAGCATTAAAAAATATAGAAATTCTAAACAACATGACAAATTCGTTTCTTATGTAGTGCTAATTTGTATCAACATTAATAAATATCTTTGTAATATCTTTTAAATGCTGCATATATTTTTTCAGTCGGATGAATCATGTGACAGCACAGATTATTTACCTGCCGATATTGCTCGTAAGTTTAGTAAGTAAAGTTTGGTTAAATTTATTTATCTGTATACTTAGAATGGAAGACTACATAAAATTATAGTTTAAAACTCCAAGTGTAAGCCATAGCAACTAAAAACCTTCAATTCTCAGATAAAGATAGTGAATTTAAAAAAAAATCTAAATTGCAAATTGTTTAATTCTATGAGTTGAATATTTTACTTCTATTTAATATGACATAATCAAATATTTCACAGATGTTTTATATTATTGAATCAAAGTCTCTTGAAAAAGTGTTTTCCTAAATATTATCTTATAATTTGTGATATTTAACATTTGCCTTATCTCTGAAGGGTGTAACAGAGATGTTTTATCTTGATAATTGTAAAGATTATTTTTGTTTTAGGTGGATCAAACAGAAAACGTATGAGGAAGTATCTAATAAGTGATAATTCGTTAGATATGTCATTAACAAACGCAATTAATACTGATATTAAGGAAAATAGTACACTCACAGTATACAAAACATCTGACCAGTATAATAGATTATTACATACTATCGATCAGCAGGATGATAAATTATACATAATCGATAATAGAAAACCCTCAGAAATAGATAGCGGTAACAATGTATTATACAAATATAATGCACAAAGTGATAGTATTTCCGATGACCAGACTCTATTTCGAGTATTATCATATGATAAGGGCAATATAAGAGAAAACGTTAAACAGGCTAAGAGTAACCACAGCACAAATGTATCTAGCAGAAGCAATTTACTGTTGTCATATAATGACAAAAATCATAAAATTAAAATAGACCGCAATGCAACAAAAAGCGAAACATCAGAAAAGATTAAAGACGGAATTTCTGTGAATGAAAAGAATTTTTCAAAAAAACTTGACAATAAGAAAACACTAAAAGTATTAAATGATTATGAGAAATCTCATTTTTGCCACGTGTGCTCTAGAAACTTCACTAAAAACAGTGCATTACATATACACTGACATTAATCGGGTCCCACTGTTTTACGTGCCTTCCGAAACACGGAGAAGGTCGGATATCAAATATAAACCAGTGCCAGAATCGGTAACGCACCTAACACCCGGTCGCAGCAAGAGCTACTTAACCTAGCGATCGACTCAAATGCCGACCACTAACTAGGCCACGACCTCCTCCAGTACCTCCTACAGTATCATCCCAAAAAATTGTCCAAGAGCGTGTCAAGACACGTTTGTATAGAAGGGTTCCATATCTAATAGGCGATAAAGGTATTCGTTAAATAGTTTCAAAAGCTTGTAGTCCAATTTCGGCCAAAACAATTTTCCCTAATCAGTTTTTAGCATGTCCCGTCATTGAAAACGTCAAGTCTCTATATCTAATAGTTAGATATCCTAGGGGGCACCACCTTCCGGACGAAAATATAATGGTTTCTTTTAGGACTACGGAACCCTAGAAACACAGCCAAAGAATATTATTCGCATAGTTCAGTGTTCCCTGTGATTCGTAACTGAGCAACTATTAGTGAAGGAATAGTGGGGTTACTTGCATAATGCCGGCGCCAGACATAGCTTCACTTGAATGATCATTTCAATGATCATATAGTGTGGTCGGGGACTTTGTGTATCTGCGCAAAGTTTTGTAGAACTTTGTAGTCGTCAAGGACAAAAATGGACAAACACTTTGAGCTATGAGTATCGCCGGCATTTGACGGCGTCAGAATATGATGGGGAACCTTCCAAGTTCACTTCATTAATTTCTTTAATTAACTCTAATTTTATAACTTTAATTTAATTACTAAGCTACTAGTAACATATTAAGTCATTACAGTGTGTTTCATTATATATCTGAGCTCTTTACTATGTCATTTTTCCCTATGGTGACCGACGGGCTATTTTCTACTTATTGTTAATTTCATATCATTTTTACTTAATAAAACTCTTTATTAACTATAATTAGCTTAATAAATCATTAATTTAACAAAATGTTTTATCACTTAATGAATCACTTATATCATTATGTGTACGCGGAAATAGAGACTGGTTTTTCTATAAATTTAATATTTTAGTACTTAGCACGGATATGTTATATTTACCTCAGCAAAACCATTGTTTAAAAATATAATATTTGTTGGAACAAATAAACAAGAACCCATTATGTTTATAATGTTTTAGGCATCATCAACAAAATATTTTCAAAAAATTATTATATGTATATGTTAATATACATTCGCACGCTTAATTATAAACAGACCGATTACGTTTTAGGTCTAAAGTGAGTTTAATTATACAGGCACCTTAGTTTCAACGTCCTGTATCAGCCAATCAAAGAATTATTTCAATATCTTATTCCAACGCTGAGATACAGCTATTTTTGTCTTTTTAACTAAACACTTATCTTGGTTACATGATAAAATTTATCACATTATTAACAATTATTAAAGTATATAATTTGTTACTGTAATGAAGTTTTTATCAAATTACTAGAGGCGCCGACAGACATCGTGCTTTGCATGAGAAGCTAAACTACTTTGCTTTAATCCGCGAATGAATACGAGGGAAAACTGACTTTACGAATAACCTTTGTAGAGTCTATCTCCTGATGATGCTTCGGTGTCGAAGCGAAACGTGCGTTGAGGAATAGTTATGTTTTAAAGGAAATAAAAAGAGTTACAGTTTTTAGGGTAAGAGTGACACGTTTACAACTGAATAAACATTCACAACGGACAGAAAAAAAATACCAAAAGAAGGTGCATGCAAAATCCAGATTTCGAGATTAGTCAGTCTTAATTCTAGAATACTTTCAATACTGAAATGGCAAATGTAGCAGAATATAAATCTGTATGTTTAACTCGAAAGTTTTGTCCAAACGAACATAGCAGCTTAACTTGTCAAAGGCGCGAAATTGCTAATATACTTGTCGACGTGTATATGGGCCTGTACGTGTAGGTTTAAATTGTAAGTGGCCCCGTTCACACGTGTCCCACTTCCATTCTGCGTCCAATCTTGGCCCTTCGGAGCGACGTCCAGGTTTCACCACATGTATCTTTGAAGTTTGATCTGCTGTCCAGTTAGCCCGCATTAAAGAGGTGATTTTCACACATTATGCCACCATCGTGCTTTGGTTTTCAATGATGTGTCTATTTTCCTAATAGGGTGTCCAAGCAAAACTTCCTTAGTAATATCATAATAGGGACTGCGAGTTCGTTATTTTGTTACGATATCGTACAAAAATGCTAAATCATAATAAATAGTTTTACACAAAACAACATATATACATCTATCATAATATATATTCATTATAAAACATGACAAGCCTCTTTAGAGGTTTAAAAGCCATTAAAGTTAGTGCCACAAAAGTCAAGCAGCTTTGGTTTAAACTTCGTGAGATTTGGTTTAAATCTCACGGAGTTTAGTTCATCCCTTCTTACGTCCACCCCTTCTTGGCTTTATACATTATTTAATATTACATATCGATAACTCCTTCTATAGTGGCTATACAGTTTAATTTAAAAACAACACCGTAAAAGGCAATCTTTCTGCCTATTTTATCGTCCGTAAAAATGAGCGTTACTTGTAAGTCCTTTTATACGCCATAAAAATGCGGCCTACTTAAGCCAAGGAATTTTACACATCGTAAAAGTCGCGTTACTTTGATTTTTATTAATCATGAAATATGTACGTATACATATATACTTCTTTTCGATGAGTCTTAAAGTTAAATCCACTTATAGATATATTTATATTTTTGTATATCAATATTGTAAAGTATCTTACTGTATACGTATTCCTCTGGCGCAGCGACCCAAAATGAGTCTTGGCCTTATCTATAACGATTTCATAGTTATAAAGTACAACAAAAGCCTCATTACACTTTTTAAAGATATTAACTGATTTATTCGTGTTTTAATAACATTATGTTAATATATTTGTAACTATAACTGTATTGTATAATTTGTATTGAAATGTAGATATTTTGTCATCCAGCGCGTCAGGACGTCTTGTTTATTATAATACTTAACTCATGGTCATACTAATCATTAAGGAGCAGACAGACGTCAAACGTTTAAAATCTCATCTGTCTTTAGTTTATACTAGAGTGAAATCAATATTCTCTTACTGACACATATGGGTTAACATAATAAATCCACTTTCACGACCTTGCGTAGTTCCTGTAATCTAATCTATTATACTTATAACAATGTTTTTTTCAATTATTCTCTATTATACTTAACTCATGGTCATCCTAACTATAAAGGGCCAGACAGACGTCGAATTCAGTCCATACCTTTATACCGCTGAGCTATTGAGACTCTGAATGTATATATGTCTATATGTTTCTTTACATTCCGAGTATATATATCATATCAAATCCTTTTAAAACGAATGCAGATTATACACAGAAAGCTTTATAATATTCTGGTACAAGCTATAATATATTATGGTGATAATATTGTTGTCGCATTTCGTTCTCTGCTTCCGAAAATCAGTTAAAATTAATAAAAAATCATAGCAACAGATACCCACATAAACATACATAAATTTTACTTAATATTTCTTTGCATAAAATGCTTAAATATGGCGGCTAAGCTTACATTACCTTCATAAGCCCATATTAACGTATCCGTGCATACCTTAGCGGCCATATCTGCACCAATTTATTAACAGATTAATTTTAGCATTTCCATGTTCCGCGCTATATCCTCGGCTCGGACGAAAGCTAGAATTACTAAAAATAGCCTAAATCCGACTCGGTTCACTGCATCAATATTTATGCATTTCTATCCAAAGCTGTAATGCAATAATTTATATGCACATTACATAGGATTCTATTCGTGGCCTTGTTGTAACAAGTTTCCGATCATAACATATCAATCACAAATCTAATATTGATGTATGGATTAACTACGTGTTCAGAACAACTGGTACTTTACTAAGGAATTGATATTTGTAGTTATAGAATGTTGATATTCAAATGAGCTTGTAAAAGTCTACTTAAATAAAATATCATTTTAATTAGAATTAGAATTTGATACGAAGAATTTATCGAATATTTTTATTCAGGAAAAGTGCTCATAATCAGAGTCAAAAAAATCTTCAGTCACATAAATATTATTACGAGCGTTTGTGATATTTATATGAATATACAGTAATCTTATTATAACGAGCCTCAGTATAACGAATTTCTCGATTTAACGATTTTTTTAACATCCCCTAGAACAGTCCATATGATTTAATGCAATATACATATATGTACCTTTACATTCCGAATATATGTATCAAATCCTTTTAAAACGAATGCAGAAGAATGAATATAGATAGATAATTAATGCTTTATTATATTTTGGTACATGCTATAATATTCTGGTATACAGAAAGCATTAGCTAGGTAATAGATGTAGGTTAATACCTAAAAAAACCTACCTCTATTTTACGAATTTTTCAACCTACAACCTATACACAACATATCCTATCAATAACTCCCACTTAATTGTACAATAGTCATTCATGTTTTATTAAAACAATTCGCAGTCCAATCTTACCTCTTTACAACAAACCTCATTGTAACATATTACGCGGTATGACGAATATTTCTTAAGTCCCTTGAGTTTCATTATATGGAGGTTGCAAGTATAAGCGAAAGGTTAGCTAACACGAAATTTTGAAAACCGCGGGACGTACAAATATGAAAATTGGCAGGAAGATAGTTTTTAATTAGTAGGCATCCGCTAAGCACAGATTTTGCAACAGGACCGGATGGCCCTTTAACACGGTCCTTATATAACGCATTTATAATACATTAATATTATTCTGTAATATATAATATGATATTAACACTAGAAGCGCCACCGTTCCATTTTTGTCCCACCTGCAAGTTTCATTGTCTCTAACTTTTTATTTTTTCCAACCCGGTCACAGCCAGAGCAACTTAACTTAGCGATCAACTCAAATGCCGACCACTGATTAGGCCACGACCTCCTCAACTCACGTCCTGTTATCAAGTGTATAGTATTGCAGAGGAAGTAACTAGGGTAGGGGATCTCATCCTATAATGATATCCTTCTATTAATCTCCATCATGGTGATAAATCTTATTTCTTCGAACGTTGTTAATAGATGGCGCTTTACTAAATTATATCATCCTACACGGCCTTCCTTACACTTCACGCGTCCTCGTGTGAATCTTTTTTTTCTTCAGGATAATAATGGTGGTGACCATCGATTATTACCTTAGGTATACAAACAAAGTGGACGTAAAGTAACAGGTAGAGAAAAATTTAGACATTAGATATCAAATAAAAAAGGTCTACAGTAAAATCTATATTGTTTAGTTCTTCTAAATCTTCATCCCGTTTGTTAACAAAGTATCAATGTGAGTTGAGCGTGTTACACCAAGATTTTCTTAACTGGATCCTTGAATGAATGCGCGTAAAACACCCCAGCGGGCTACCGACGTAGATGAACTCTTTCCATAGAAATGACGCATTATTAATTTATAGTGCTCACAATGGTGTCAACGAAATAAAATTTGGGCTTCTGTTCGCGAATATCTCCATTGTACAAATTCCAATAATAGTTTTTTTTTTTAATAAATATTAAACTTTTGCTGTTTAAAAAAAAAACTAGTGAACTTGTACACTTGTTCGACATGAAATCTTATGAATTGTTAAGTTTTATTGATTACTAGCTGTGCCTGGGAATACGTCCGCGTAAAATTGGTAAAAAAATTAGATGCAATTTTAGCATGATGATATATAGCCTATAGCCTTTCTCAATAAACAGGCTGTTTAACACTGAAAGAATTTTTCAAATCCGATCAGTATTTCCTGAGATTATCGCGTTCAAGTAAACCAACAAACAAACTCTTTAGCTATAAACATTAGTTGAGTGATTTTTAATACACTTATAAATTCATTATAAATTCAAAACTTTGTCTCATAATTAGTTTATTCTCAATATATTTCCAAGATTAAAAATAGGTTTATCTCTATGGGCTACTTTTAAATGTGTTTCAATTTAAAACGTATCTTATTTCATTGGTTTATTCGTTTTTAAAGAATTCGTCTAGTATGTTTAGTGTGCTGCTATTTCTAATAGAAAACATTAAGCGCTATGAGTGTCACAAACCAGAATCAACATGTCACATCACACGCCGTCGTATTCGCGACCGTTTCGCCACCTACTCGTGATATGAGCGAAGCCACACTGCCGTCGAAACGCCACAAAAACCACGCTGATTTAAGTATTCTAGTTAGCAGATTACCACCAAGCGAAGGCATTAACATTCTAGCTGGGAAACATCGGTTTTTCATTCATCATGGGCACAGGGCTGGCTCTATTTCATTTTCTAATTAAAAAAAAAAATAACTTAAATACATTAGTTATAAAATCCAACTGGTCTAGGTAGCTTAGGGGTCATCCATAAATTACGGCACACGAAATTTACGATTTTTTACCCTGACATTTAACTTTTATATTAAATGTATTTGTCTTTTGTGTGCAATAAACTATTTATCTATCTATCTAATCGCGTTTTCAATCTTCATTCGCGGATTAAAGCAAAGTAGTTTAGTTTCTCATGCATGTCATGGATTTCCGCAAAGTAACGCCTGATTCTAGCAACCTCAAATGTAAAATTTCAAATTTCAAGGTAGTTCGAATTTCAACATTAAAAAATATATTTTTCATGCGTTTACAACTATTTCATAGTTTAATTTTAAAATTTTATTTCTTAAAACTGCTTATTTTGTTTAAATGACCACAAGTAATTTTTTAACTTTGTCTCAATATTCGTTTTATCAAGTTATATTAATTTTCTTCTTTCTTTGATAGATGGTACATTAAATTTATTAAACGCTTAATCAAGTTATAGGCGTCATGCTTTAATGTAATTATTAAAGGTATGATAGAATTATGTAAATAATATCTAAATAGTTTACATATACAAAAAAGTAATAAAAATTCTAGAAATTTTCAGAGGCAAATTGCGTGTTAAAATAGCAAAATTATTATTTATAAATATATAAAAATTAACATATTAAACTTACAATTAAATAATAAAAAAATTAGATTTATATAAACACATAAATTCAATATTTATTTCCCAGTGAAAAGAAGAGTAACATTATTTTTAACAAACGGTATCCGAAGGTACTCGTAGTCAAAAACAGTGATATTTACCACTTTTTGGGTAACAAAGCAAATTCTTTAACTTACCAATATGACCAATAGAAGCTGGGCCGCCGCTCACGGAGTAAGCGTACAACGAAATCAAAGCGAAAACAGCCACTGCTGCATACATCCTGCGTGAAATAAAAATGTAAACTGACAAGAGTTGCTTCAGTGCCAACTTTTATAGGAATTGTAGGTAGGTATTATTAATCTGAAGTTGTCAACATATGATATCTCTTCTATGTTTTACGCTTTGATAGTGCCTTTTTTAAATAGACGTCACTTTTAGGATGATGCCAAATGAATTTAAAGACTGTGTGTCAATTCCCAAGCATTATGCACGACTCGAATCTATATGATAGCCACCTACTGTTTAGTTTGATAGGTGATCGCTCTGATTTTGTTTCTCATCTACTTAATTTTCGTACCGATTGAATATTATGTGGCTGGCCAAATTTATTCACTTTTTCAGTTATATAATAGATCTTGTAGTAGCAGAACAGCGACGCCACATATTTTGACTAAGGTGTAACTGTAGACTAACCGCTACTTCTACGCGTTATTTCAGTGATATTGTTAAATTTGGGGTTTTTTTTTCGTAACCCTTATATTTGTTCTAAAACTGAGGCCTATGTCTACTTTTTTCAACATAAGATATCTGTCCTAAAAGTTCCGTCGAAATCGGTCCAGCCCTTTTCGAGATTACCCGGAACAACAGATAGACAATTTTTTTATCTTGCCTTTCTTATAGGTCTTGTGTAAATAGTCATATGCAATAAGAAAAAAAATTAAATTCCTACGCTATAAATAGAAATTTAAATTTATATTAGAGCTTCAATACCTCAACGGTATAAGGTATGGACTGAAATCCGCAAGGTACCCGGTTCAAACCCCACCGCCGTCGCCGATAGTGTCGCACCCACTCCTAATTCTTCTTCTTCTCAGTCGTGCACTCCTGACGGAGTGGTCGTGGTCATGGATCGTCTGAATTAGTAGTTGCGGCTGGCGACTCCAACTAGCCCGGACACGAAGATCTTCCTTTACGGTGGTTGAGCATATCGACCTTCGCTCCCACCTTTCACTCCTCGCCGAAAAATTTCCACCTTTGCGTGTACCATTATCATATTATGTTTTCACTAAAGAGTTAAAAAAATATTGACGGAACGAGCCATGGCCAACTGTCAAATTAAAAAGTTTTTAGGCGGGAATAGTTAAGCGTCAGATGAGTTGGAGCGAGAATAAATAAAGTATAAAACTGTATTAGATTTCTCGAATAAAACTTGTTTTTGGATTTTTTTTATGCTTAAAAATATTATTATTTAACATAATCAACCCATAATTGTTGATTTGCGCTACTTTATATCATCTACCTCACGGATTTAGTCAAATCTCCTTATTTTATCATTTGCGACAGATGGATTATGTCAATAGTGCTCTTAAATGTAATCTATCGTTCAAGTAGTCGATACAGATAGATCTTTCAAGTCAGACTCGTCAGCGCACAAAAATTTTATCGCCAATGACTAATGTTTTATCTGTGTCAAAATTGAAAACAAACGCAACAACACACCCTATTTATAAGGTTTTATGATAAACTAACGGACCCGTTAGACGTTTTCCTGCTTTCTATTATCCTATAATGTTCCCACGCTCCCATTCCCGTTCCCGTCAAAAGCGCTAAGGTTACATAAGAAATTTGACTTTCCGGTGGCTTAAACTCGTCATTAAAATTCATTGGCACTTTAGCACGTGTCCCAAACAATTAAAAATAATCGCATTTCTATTTCAATTTAACTGAGATCAAAACGACATTATCAATAAAGTATCTTTATTTACACTATTTACAAAATTCTTCTTGCGTTTCCGTACAAAACTACAATGGCGGCCAATACAGGGTGACTTCGTTGTGAGCCGATTCTGGCAACCATTTTAAGTATTCGTTTAACAAATCTGTAACAAAATTAACACAACTATTTAATTTTTTTCATTGTTAAAAGTCTCTTTGTTTGTTAGAGAACAAAAAAAAACAGAAAGTTCAAAAGTACACCACTAGTGTATGAATGAAAAAGAAAAGGAAATAATAAAAAAAAATAAAAAAATATTTATAAAGACCTCTTTTGCAAACGGTTGCAAGAGGGATCTTTCTGGTGACAAAACGTGAAACTATAAAATCAAAACAAAATTAAAATCCCTCTCGGTTTCGTGAAGTACAAAGAAATACCAATTGGTTTGGAAATGGAGAAAAAAATCAATCAGAAAAACTCCTTCCTCGACAACTTCAAGGAAAATTAAAAAAGTTTACTAAAATTGGTCCAACCGTTCTCAAGCGATATGGGGATTCTTATTTTTTATATGCATAGATTAACGAGAGGAGGCGGTAGCTTAATCAGTGACCGAAATTTGAGTCGATCGCTAGGTAAAGCAGTTCTTATCGCGGCCGGGTTATAGACGGGTGACCCATTCTAAAACGGCTTTTCAAATATCCGACCTCCTCTGTATTTCGGAAGACACGTGAAACGGTGGGTCCCGATTTATGTCACAGAGTGATATTAGCCGTGAGATTATCCATTTAATATTAAAATATGTATAATGATATGTTTAGAGTACATCAGATCCTGCAACTATGATCATTTGTTCAACACAAAGTATACCAATGTTTCTCTTTTGTAGTCGTAAAATTATACTGCAACAAAAAAGAGTACAAAATAAAACCATTGCATGTATTTATTTATTACTTTGGATGATAATTAGACAAATATAGACTCCGTAAAAACTTTCGAGGGTAAAAATGACAAAAGCATGAACTCTTAAATTATAAATACAAACTCGGGGCAAAGTTAGACGCCTGTTCAAATAGCTATGTCATTCGCAGAACCGCTCCCGACAAACTGCTGTGCTGAAATTTCGAAGCCTTCACAGCGCTACAAAAAATTGCAACTAATTTAAAAACTTCAATCGGATGAAAACATTAAAATGAGAGTTACTTATAAGAGTTTGAAGTTGTTTTTTAATCGCCGATGATATTTTTATATTGGCAAGGGATAGGGGAAAGTGGCAGAAACAAAGAGAGGTCTTAGCCCAGCACCAGTGGGTTATCAAGGGCTAAAAATTGGATGATGATGATAATATAAATTAATATTACTTAAATAATTTTGCTGCAAACTGGCAAGAGACAGTGCAAGACCGACACAAGTGGCGTGAAATCTTGTCGGAGGCCAAAACTCATTTTGGGTTGCTGAGCCGCTCCAGTAAATAAGTAAATAATTTTACTTTAAAATTTATGTTTTTTTTTAAAACTTTAAGTTTGTGTTTCTATCTTTTGTCTCTAAATTAATTCTCTAGTGATTTTTAGCATGTTGTGGAAACTTATAAGTGGGTCTGTAATATAGCACAATGTTTATAAAATTACTTATAATTTAGTTTAAGTCATATTGTATTACAGCCTGTTGGTACCCTAAATAAATAAAAAAATATATATTTTATCTAGAGCTAGATACAGAGCCAGTAAGAACCAATTTATTATGGCCACAAGGCAAATCAACATCGGCTACATTATAAAGCACTGGTCTTCTATACACAGCTCGTTACAAAGTGTATGTTAGCGGTTAAGTTTTTTTAAAATATAATGTGTATTTGGAATTGTACAATTCTGGTAATAAATCATGTTATTATTATTATATTATTATTATTTATCATTTGATAGGAAATTATAGAGTGTTAATTTTTTACACTATCTTGCAAGATAGACCCAGAGTCTTAGCATTTAATGCAGGGGTCGCCAATCTTTTGAGTCGGCAGAGTCAAAAATATGCAAAAATTCAAAGTATTAAATAGGCACAAAATTATGCCAACGATAAATAGTAGTCGCATAAATACAGTTTTTGTTAAAAAAGAACTAATCTATTTATTCAAAAGAAGAGTATTTATTCTATATCTGTTTTTTCGATACAAATTAGATAGTATGGTATTATTAGATAATCACATATTTGCCTATAGAACTAAAGAGCCACATCTTTACAGCCAAATCGCCGCACGTGGCTCGCGCGCCACAGATTGCCTTTTTTTGCCTAAATTAATTGCCTAATTTAATGAAATCATCGCTGTGTAGATAGAATATTGAAGTAAAAACAAATTTGTCCACTAATTCAAAAAAGGCATTAAAAAGTCAATAAAATAAAACGCAAATAAAACACCAATAAGTCAATAGCGTTGAACAAATCAAATTTTCACTTGAATTTATTTTAACAATTGCGCAAATGCCATTAATATAGATATAACAATATTAGCATTAAAACACCGTTCTGTGTATAAACTATAATTGTGTCAAATTTTATGCTCCTCCGTCTGCACAATTTTCGTAAAATGGTGCCGAAAGTTATAGCAGTGTATTATAAATAGTTCCTATTTTCTAGCTGCTAGACTTGGAAAGCTCCTGGCCATGGCTGGAGTAGCTGCAATCCTTCAAAAGTTCAGTGTGAGGCCTTGCGAAAAAAGTAAACTCAAGCCACCACCAGATCCCATGGGCACCATCACTGAGAGTTTCATAGGAGGCCTGCCTTTGAAGCTGGTCAAGAGGGTAGTAGACTGAAGAATAGCTTTACATTATATTTATTAAGACCTAGGCCTAATGTGTTTTTATGCTATTAAAATATAAAGGTATCTTTTTGAGGGTTCATTGTTTTTTTTTAATTCGTCGAAGTTCGTGTGTTATATAGTCCTGTGTATATTTTTATTAAAATTTAAAAAAAAATTCTTTACGGGAACGCATCTGCCAGTCCTCTCTTGCAGCGCCGCTTGCCCGTTTGCCTTTCGTGGTTTATTTTAAAGGTTGATTGAAGGTGTCAATGATGAATAATAAGTCAAAATCATTGAAAACCTTTATTTCTATTGTATAAATACAGTCGTTCATATAATACAAGTCGATGTCGATCAAGCTTAAAACTAAATTCGTACATAAATCAATTATTTAAATGCTTGTTGGTATGTCATGTCTTATATATATTACTCATCACGTGTGCTACTATTTTTATACGTAGAAATTAATATTAATCTATAAGGAATACTAAGTTGTAACCATTTTTTAAGATTTTCGGTTACACATTATAAAATGTTAACTTTTTTAGGAGTCTAAATTGAGCCTGAATAGGTAAAGATGATTTATATGTAAAGAAATAAAGATATACTTTTGTCGGTCCGTTTTTTATATGGAAGGAGACAGCAAAATATTTTTTTCTTTTTTTTCTAGGTCTTAGTTTTTTTATATTTAATTACTCAACAAAATTTTATTTTTTGTAAAGTTAATTTAAAATACGTCCTGGTTGCAAGCATACATATATACTAGATTTTTTTAAATTGCATTGAAAAGGGACGCATTAATAACAAAATTACATAACTATTTTTACTTATTTAGTCAATTTAATGGCCAATAATTATTAACTGCCCATAAAATATAAAGGAAGATCATGAAAACGAATAACTACCAGCTATAATCTATTTTAAGTGTTAGATGAAGGATAAATTTTATAACTTTGTTTAGTCACTTCGCTTTTAATAAATAAAATAAGTGAAAAATTATACAAAGCTACAATGTAAAGTTTCAAAGCAATACGATTTTTCTAAAGGTTTTTGACAATTTTTTTGCAATATAATACTCATTTTGTGTAAATGCTAGTTTATTCGGGACGTGTTGCTAATATTTTGTATAAAAAAGTCACTTTTAAGTGTCTCTTCGCTCTTAATAGCGCTATAATTGCTCAAGTAGGGTCAAACAGATTCAAGGTTACTTGGACCTTGTTATTTTTTTTGTGTTAAACTTGTACACAACAGATTTCGGAGAGAGGTTGTCAACCTCATGCCACGTGTAGAACTCAATACTTGCAGAAAATAAATTCAAATTTTTGCGGCGCATCAGTACATTGTGAACGGCATGACGGTCAGCGGGGGACCGCCGGTGCGCGTCTACGTCATCGACTACACGACGGGCCGCCTTGTGCAGACCTTCGGGCCGGCGCACGGCCTGCGCAGCCCCCACGACGTGGCCGTGGCCCCCGACGGCTCAGTGGTGTACGTGGCCGAGCTGGACCCTCACGCCGTGTACAGGTTCGTGGACGACTCGGCCCGCAACGAGTCCCGGGAGGCGCTCCTCAACGTGACCCGCGCCAAGCCCACCGCCACTGTCGGTAAGTAGGTTTGTACGCTTTGTGCTGTCTATTAGGCTAATGTTGCGCACGTCTCGCTCTTAAGGAACAATCATTTGTAAAATATTGTTTACGTTTTGGACAGCATTACACGATCAGGAGAAAAAAAAAACTAGCGAAACAGTCGACGTCCTGCGGTGGTCATGTGAGCTGTTCGGTGCGGCGATGACTTGCAAGCAGCGTCTATGATAACAGCAGAGCAGCCTACAACCAATTCAGTCGCTCGCCGTGTACCACGCCAGTCACATACATGCACTACAATATATGTAGGCCGCTACAATATATTACTAGAAAAAGATAGTTACCATAAAGAGGTTTTCTTTTAATATATCATTTAGGATGGTGGGTTACAAACGCAGCGCTATGGGTTTTAAGCTTTGCTGCAATTACCGTAAGATCCATGACAATGGTGGTTCCAAAAAAAGTTAAAACCGTTCCCAAGTTTTTTTTTGCATATAGTGTTATCTCTAAAACGTTATTCCCGCCGCGACACCACTTCGCAGCAAGCTTTCGCAGCAAGTCGAGGACGTACCTCGGACGGGGTCGAAACTAGTTGGCCAATCCTGATATAATATACGCGTGAGTTTAAAAAGCCGTTTTTTTATAATTAGTATGAAATACGCTCACGAAAGTCTAAGTTCTAAAAGAAAACGTTATTATTATTAACTTGTATATGTACACTAGCGGACGCGAGAGGTTCAGTGCGCACGCCATCTATTGAATTATTCCGAAGAAGCTACCAACTCTGCATTTTTTTGGTATTTTTTAATTTTTTTTTTTGAGTTTTCCTTTCGTTTTACCTTCCCAGAAACAATGCGAAGGAAACAATGTAGACAGAAGTAAATGGAGTTGACGGCTGACCGGTTTGGAGTTATATAGCGAGAAACATACCTAATTTAAGTTACACACCGAAAGCAGCGCCACCTGTCGAGTTTAATTTCTCTGCAATCTACGAACTCAAATGTTCAAATCGATCCACTCCTGGAAGGAAGAGATACATATATAATAAAGACTCGATGTATATTTATAAGAACATTTCTTAATTAGACCTTATATGCTTTTTTCCTTCAATTGAGCTTAAAAGCTTGAGATAGGAGTGCACAACGTATTTCGAGAACATTTTATGATTTCAATAGGTTTCTATTGTTGAAAACTATGATCTATTCCTTATAAACCATCAAAATATCGTCTCATATGCAAAACAATGAAATCGCCTGTATGCGAAATTCCTTAAAAAGCCTCTAAAACAATAAAATTAATTAACACTAATTTGGTGAGATTTTATAACACCCCGTATAAGTCGCCATATCTCATCCCGCGACACGTATAATTGGTCCCCAATTAGGCAGTTGACATATTTCCTCATGCGAGCAGGTGTGGGGGCATTGCCCCTATAGTAATATACGAAACAGCTCTCTCTCTCTCTTTCTATCCTCACTATTTTATATCTCCCTTTCAACTTCCGTTCGCCTCGACCGATCGCATTTCCGTAACGCTCTCGGCACGCATTTTATCAGCTTACTCTCCAAGTCAAGGATGCGTAAAGAAACTTTACAGATTAAAGTTTGTTATTCGCTGAAATATTTATATTTTACGTTTAGTAGAGTACAAGGCGTAATATTAACTAGTTTCTGAAAAATAGTCAATTTGTCTATTTTGAACTAGTAGACTATCGAATAGAGTAATCTAAATAGTGGAGTTTGAGTGAAAAAGTAGAGTTGCGTGTCCACAGGATGTCGTTCGCGGACTTTGCACGGTCGTTCGTGCGGCTCGAGCTGGTGCACGTGGGGCCCGACGACTGGCTGGGGGAGCGCGCGCTACACGCCAAGCGGCCGTGGCGTGCGGTTCTGGCCCGACGGCGATGGCGGCGCGGGTACAACGCCGGCGGGCCGCCCACGGCGCCCACGGCCTATGCGAATCCGCACTTTCACGTACAAGTTGGTGATATGCTAGTATTTTTAATATAAGATGGCAGAAAGCTTGCCTAATGATAAGCATCTAGTTCTAAGCTATATATGCGGTCCAACTCAAACAATGTCCCATCTTATATCCCCTGTGTATCCTTACACATGCAGGAGGACTTTATGGTTGCCTGTAATAGAGGAGTTGATGTAGCTGGACTGCGACAGTACTGTGTTTGCCAATGAAACGAGAACAAAAGCAACCACTGTATTCTGTAGACACTTGCAAATACCATGATTTTATTACTCGTTACCGAAACTACTGCCTTCTAGCATTAACACGAGACCGCACAATTAACATCATTCTATCAACTAACAACTAACCTCATCATCAACGAGGAAAATCATGGATTTCTGTAATTTCATAACCAATTATTTTAATATCAGGTGCCACGCTCGGATGCCGGCAAGTGCCACGTGGTGGTGTCGGTGACGCAGGCGTACGGCGTGGGCGCACGCCGCGAGCGGGACCGATTGCTGGGCATCGGCTTTGCTGTATATGAGTTGCCACCCGGAGCAGCCCCGCGCCGCGCCGCACCGCCTGCAGCCGCATCCCCGCCGCTAGTAAGCATACCTTTTGTTGTTCACAGCAGAACTTGCTCTATTATAAAATATCCCATTCACATTACCATAAGGGTTCGGGGTTACACTAATCTTACAGCAGTCTTATCATCACCATCCACAACCCATTTTATCTCATTGCTGAATATAGGCCGTAACTAATCTGGTTCAGCTTCTACCCGCGACAGATGTAGACTGAATAATGGTTTTGAATCTGTACAGATTTAAAACCTTGTATTGGAATAATGTTATGATTGATATAGAAGTGGTATCCATTAAATGAATATTGTTCTGTTGGTTTAAAAAGTGAGTACTTTTTTAGCGAGCCCTGGACGTGACGCACTCGTCCCGCGCACGCGAGGTGGTGACGTTCTTCACGCCCTTCCTTTTGTACTTAAGGTGTGCCTAAATGTGGGACGGCACGTTTCTCTTACCACGCGACGCTAATTGATTACGGACAGCCCAAAAGGTAAAATAAAGAATAATAGTAAATCAAAAGTAAAACGGCACATAAGATCGGAGTAAAGTGGCAGCAAAGCTGTCAGTTCAATTTTGGTATTGTTGTCGCGTTTCGTTCGATTTGTGAGAGTTCCCGGTGGCCTAAATTCTTCTTTGAAGGTGAGGAACTCATCTGCAAATCTTCTGGTGGTGCAGAGATGTCCATGGGCGTCGGTAGTAACTTAAGTGATGAACCGTCTGTTCGATTGCCCTTTGAAATATTTTATAAAATTCGTCTTTGATGTTAAAACCTAACTTTACTGTTATCAATGGATCCTTCTTTTACCTTTGTACAAGAGCACAAATAATATATTGATTCATATGATTTAACTCAAAGCCGTCATATAAGCACAGCGGTAGCAGAGATGGACTGCAACCTTCAAGGTACCCGATTCAAAACCCAATCCTAATACGAGCTTTAAACTCAAGCTTAGTAGGAGAGGAAACGGAAATATTAGTTATACCCAAACAGTATGTTTCTGGAACCTTGCTTACATATAGTGACTTTAGAATTTATTATTAAACACTAAAATCTATGGAAATACTAGATTTATATTCCTGGAGGTGATAGCGAAATCTATGAGCTATAGGTTTTTACCTACATCAGAGGTCTCATTGTTAACGTTTTAATTCAATCAATTTCTTTGAGAATTAAATATATATTGTTTTTATTTGTAGTATTCCTAATAATCTTTAAAAAAAAAATATTAAATCAAATGTAGGCAAAGGATGGATGTTATTAATTTTATCGATAAAACCAGCGTCCCGTCACTAAAAGTACAAAGATGACGTGCAGTAATGGTCGACTTGAACTGCCATCTGGTGCCTGAGTGGGGAATTAGCCACCATATGTGCTAGCAGCTACATGACTTACACCATATATCCACAGATTAATTAATTATTAAAATTAATAAATTGTTAATGTTCCAGTAACTCTTCTTCCTAGCGTTACTCTGGTCTAAAACAGGGTCCCATTTCAAGTACAGAGGATTTGGCTGTGGGGCGACTTAAGATGACTGACTGGAGTCTGACGTCATCCCCGGAATCCCCACGATCTCTACAACCTGATGACTTAAATGACTCAGTAACATTAATCGGGACCCACTGTTCTTACGAGTCTTTCGAAACACAGAGGAGGTCGTATGTTGGAAAAACCAATCAGAATGGGTCACCCATCGTTCACCCGGCCGCGGTACGAACTGCTTAACCTAGTGATTGAATAAAATACCGACCTCAAATTATGCGTATATAAACTGTCATTGCTGTGTTACGTAAATATTATGTCAGTAGATTACCAATGTTTGATTAACTTTAGATACGCCATGTTTAGACTATACTGGCTGTACCCGCGTCTTCGTCTATATTCTTCGCATAAAATTAGATGAAAAAAAATTAGATTCCATATAAGTGTGATGATATATAACCTATAGCCTTCCTCGATAAATGGGCTATCCAACACTGAAAGAATTTTTCAAATCGGACCAGTAGTTTCTGAGATAAGCGCGTTCAAGCAAACAAACCGTGACGTCACTTAAAATAAAGGGCTGCAGCTGAAAATCAGCGCTGCGTGTCAAAGTGTTCTTATGACACGCGGCGCTGTTTTTCGTGCCTTCCGAATCGCAAGGTCGGATATTTGAAATCCAGTATTAGAATTGGTCACCCATCTATCACAAAAAAAAAAATATGATTGATCTTAAAAAAAAACATATCATGTGTTTCTTTATGTTGCAAGGGACAAACCGGCAGGCGGTTTGTTTAAGTGACTACCGTTATCTATGAACATTTGCAACACCAGGAGAATTGCAAATGCATTGCCGGCCTTTAAAGACGAGTTTAGGCCTCCGGGAACCCTTGCAAACCGAACGAAACGCGACAACAATACCATCACTTGACGTGACAGCATTGCCGCCACTTCACACTGATCTTACGTGAGAAAGAGGTACTGGTACCCAGACGCACCGGCACAATTTGGTTGCAAACCACAAGTACTGCAAGCCTGGCGCTACCTCTCATTAAAAGCTCTGGTGTAGCATCGAGTGAAGTTCCTCAAAGATAGACTAACATTAGTATATTAAATGTTCTAATTATCTTTTACAGTCGTCAAATTTTAATATATAACTTATGGAAAGGTGCCTTAGATAGTCACGTGATTACAGAGTTTTACGACTTCAGCAAATTTGACTCTTCTGTATTGGACCATACTCTAGGTAAGATAAAAATGACAACAGGGGAGAGCAATCACGCTGATTAAATATCTTCTCTCCCAAAGAGGAGGAGAGAGATGCACGTTATGTCTGAGAGAGCTCTAAGAATTACAGAAATGTAACGTACATCTCTCTGTATTTTCTGGAAAGAAGATCTTAATTTCTTTGTGGGAAGGCACACCCAGTTGGAAAGTTTCGGTGAGGAATGAAAGGTGGGAGCGAAGGTCGATATGCTCAACCACCGGAAAGTAAGATCTTCGTGTCCGGGGCAGCTGGAGTTGCCCGGGGCGGTCGCGCCTCGCCAACAGTTGTTCGTCGGAAGGTCTATATATAGTAACCGTGAGTAGAAACTTCGCTAGCGTGAGTTAGTTTGTATGGAGATTTTCAGTGTTTGTACTGCGGTCGTTGTCATCTGTACAGCGCCATTTAGTTTGCTCTGGTCTAACCTTTCACATCACTACCATCTCATCCAATCGACATCACTACTATCTCGTTATGTAGCAGCGTCTACATCTTATCTGTAGAGAAGATGTCTGGCACTCCCTTTGACAACTTTGAACACATTAAAATGGTGAAGGCACAACTTCACCACCTTATTTTCCAGAGAGGAATGCTTAATTTATCCTCTGGGAGCCTTAACGTAATTTATTTCCGCACAGTCAAGTCCTTACTTCAAGATGTTTGTTACCATCTTTACTAAAATTATAATCTTCCTTTGTGTTCTGGATTTTAAGAAAAACTATTATGTGTTTGTTCAGAGGCAGCCTGTAACGAGTCTGAATCGAGAGGAGAATATTTCCAATTAGATGTTAACATGGCTTTCGACCGGTAAGCAACTTTATATACGCATGTTATAGTATTATGCCGGAGCCAGACATAGCTCAAAGTGTTTGTACATTTTTGTCTTTGTACACTGCAAAATACTAAAAAACTTTGCGCAGTTACTCAAAGTCCCTGGCTACACTACTTGAGCATTGAAATGATCATTCAAATGAAGCTATGTTTGGCTCCGGCATTACACAAATTATATTTCTAAAAAAAATATATTTGTGTATAACAGGCGTCTGTTACCTATAACACAGGCATTAAGTTGTCTACCTTACGAACAGAGGTCCGTGTGTCATATAGTCCTGTATATGTTTATTTTATTTATGATTTATCTGTATGTGTCTGTATGGTGAGTTAAGATGACCGACTGCAGTCTGACGCGATCGCAATCCCCACAATCTCTGCAATCACACAACTAATATCACTCAGTGACATCAATCTGGAGCCACCGTTTTACGTCTCTTCCGAAACACTGAGGAGATCGGATATTTGATAACCAGCCTTATAACTTGTCACCCCTCAATCACTCGGCTGTGGTAAGAGCTGCTTAACCTAGCGATCGACTCAAATGCCGGCCACTGATTAAACTACGACGTTCTCATTGGTCATATCTGATAAAGTAGTTTTTGTGTCCGTTTTACCTAATTAGGTTCAGTTACAATAGCTGAGCGAATTTTCAACAGAAATTTTCTGTTTAAAGCTGTTAAAATTATGTTAATGAAAATGACATATATTTTTTTAAATTGCAGGTTACAGTTGAAATTTACCTACTGCAAGCGTCCAAAGAGATCTTGCCGCATAACGTCAAATATCACATTACAAACAAAAAGGTATGTATTCAGCACAGTTGCATCAATTTATTAGACATGACAACAAATTTTGAAAAATATTTTTTGTAATGTTCTCAAGTATCTACTATTGCCAAAAAGTTTATGATTTCTACGGAAGTTAATGTTTTTATAACGAAAAAAAAGAGATGCATCAAAATTGGAAAATTGATTCAGCGGTTAAGGCGTGTAAACGTAACAGACAGAGTTACTTTCGCGTCTGTAATATTAGTGACGATTCGAGTATGTCATATGTGACAAATTTTCCAGGGCAACTCCAAGCTGCTGACCCCCAAATCCAAGGTGTCGGAACTGAAGGCCCCCCGCGTCCAGAGCCCCGCGGGCCCCCACTCGGTGCGCAGCCCCCAATTCCAGCTGCACGGATACTGCATCTTCGCGCTACCACAAGCCACAAGGAAATGCTTCACGCTCAATAAGGTCAGGTTTATATAATAATAAGCGTACTGGGCAGACGTTGTCCTGCACGAATTTTGGCTCGTCTACTATTAGCCAACTAACCAATCCCCTTTATATCTTCTCCATAAAACGTAACACCGGCCGAATGTCGACTGGTCCGTTGGCGCAGTGAGCAGTGACCCTGCCTACCGCTCCAGGTGTCGTGGGTTCGATTCCCGCCTCAAGTCTGGGTGTATTATTCATGTGTTATCTTAGCGTGATGATATATAGCCTATAGTCTATCTCGATAAATGGGCTATCTAACATCGAGTATTTTGCATATCGGACCTGTAGTTCTTGAGATTAGCGCGTTCAAGCCAGCAAGCAAACAAACAAACTCTTCAGCTTTATATATTAAAAAGTATAAAAAAATAAAGATGAAATTCAATGAAGTAGCTTTTACCATCAGCCTTATCCGTTTGTATTTTGTTCAGAATAAATATAAATATATACAGAACTTTATGACACAGAGCCGTCTGTTCCTAAGGTTACAGCCTGTCAGCTTAATGTCTGTGTAGTTGAGAGACGCTTGTTAAACACGAGTATTTTGACATTTATCTGGTACTTGGTTCGAACCATCAGACCGCGGGGTTATTTATTTTTTACTGGGAAATCCAAAATAATGTTCTCGCTATTACTGCAGTTAAGCATTTTGTCAAATGTTAGATATCCTCGGTGTCCCGAGGATTTTTGCCCTGTGGGTTTCTACCTCTTTGCACTCCAGTAGGATATGAAATTGAGTTTCCTTGATGAATTGTTGATGAATGAGGCGTCATCCAGAGCGCTATGCTTTTACCTCCCTCTGTGATGGCTCTAACTTAGCTCTGTGCAAATCTTTTCATCATAGAGATAGATTGGACCTTGGAAATAAACATGGACTGTTTTATGTAATGTACATTATATTTTACATATAATTAATTAGAGATGCAACCTAATGTATGCATATTCGTGTACCATCGGAAGTATGTCCGCTTGTCATGTCCATTGTTGTCATCTGTCTTTATCCATCAACAACTGTACTGTCAATCGAATATGTTACGGATTTTTGATTTGTAGAAAGGCACACAGGTGGAAAGTGCTCGGCGGGCGATGATTAGATGGCAGCGTAAGTAGATGAAGATCTTCAGTCCGGGCTATTTGGAGTTGTCCGGGGCGGCCGACACACGACACAGTTTTTCGTCGGGAGGTCTATATACAGTGATCGTACGTAAAAAACTTCGCTAGTGTGACTTAGATTATCTATGGTACGTGGCAGCGTTTGTGCCGCGTCCGTCGACCTGACCATACAGCATATTAAATGTTATTAATCAATTCGGTGGGAATATCACTTTTCAGGTAATATAATCTTATTGTCCGTGGTACATAAATGAAAATGATTCCTTTTATACATTTATGTTTTATTATCAAGTACACTCGCAAATTCGTGCGCGTTCATTTCAAAGACTCTTCAAATTGTAAGGGTTTTTATTTTAAAAGAGAAACAGCTATTTTTGGCTTCATAATTCATTCCACAGACTTTAAGAAATAATTTAAATACTAAACTAAAATTCGTGCAGCCAATTCCAAGTTATGGCGTAACCAAGTAAAATAGGGAGTCAGTTCTCTTCGTATAACGACGTAATCAAGTCAAATGAGAATGTTATTAAGATATTGAAGAGTTCCACGTCAAGAACTAATTTAATTTTGATTTTACGATGTGGCGTCCTCTCAGGAACGTAAGTAGCTTCACGTACTATCAGTTAAATTAGTTGACCTGCTTTTGATTAGATCCAAGTTTAAGTATTGTATGGTACCTAACTGTGGGGTGGTTGAAATTACGTTTTGAAACTGACGTTTCAAGAGTTCAAAATTTAATTTATCTTCTGAAGAAATGCCTTTTTAATTTAATATTTGTAAAAAAAATAAGTACAATATATGCTATGAAAAATATTACAACTCGTTAAAATGTCTTTATTAGTGGACCTAAAATTACAGTTTTAAAACCACCTGAAAATTTAAAAGACGTTAAAATTTTTGTACATTGTTTAAACTAATAAATTTAAAGTTTAATATTAATATTTGAGACCAATGCGAGAATCAACAAACAGTGAATAAAATACCTTTTTTTTATTGGATATTGGCAAGCGCTTGACCGCAGTCACACTTGATAAAGTGTAGATGCGGTCTATGGTGGAGCGCGCTTGCTTAGATAGACAATTTATCGAGGAAGGCTACAGGCTATATATCATCACGCTAAAATTTGTCATCTAATTTTACGCGGACTAAGTCGCGGGTAGCAACTAGTTTCAATGTAGAGATAATTATCTATATAAGGTTGCCCGTCTAAATCAACTGTCGGCACAGCAACATAAAAGGAAACGCGCGCACATTATAATAATGTCACGTACAAGTACGTACAGAGTCAGTTCCTACATCGTAAGCACAAGGTTACCGATATGTTATGTATGCGCATACTAGTCATCGATCACTCGGTGACATCATGACCGAAACTCGCTATCGGCAGAGGCGCTGTTTAAAAGTTAATTCATATTCATTTTGGTCTCCTTGTTTATCTTGATATACAGTTTGCAGTGCCGCCTTTGAATGTAGATGATCCGAATGAGATACTCTTTGAGGCTGTTAAATAAATTTTGAAAGAGCTCGCTCTTGTCGTGGTGTCGTGGGACACACTGTAAGAACAAAATTTCTCTCCCTATATATTACTTTATTTTAAAATTAGCTGTACACTACGCTGGCATGAATTCAGTGACTTTGTAAAATTTTGCAGGCTTTTTAATTTTTGTTATACGGAATCCGAATAACTCATCATATCAAACTGTTATAACCTATGTTACTCCTTGCAACGACAGATATCTGCAGATTCCCGTCGACGTTATCCCAATTCTAACCTTTTCGCAGATTACCCGGAACAAACAGTCATACAGGCCGCCAAACAGAAAGACAAAAAAAAATTAACTTGTCTTTTTGTTATATAGTCATATGCAATTAGTACAGAAAAATGATTTCAACATTACAAACACACACTTCAAGTTTCTTTATACGTATTTATGGAATAGATATAACTTCCATGTATGCTACATGCGTGTCTATAACATAGCATAGTTAACGCGTGGTAACACTTATTTCCGTGTACGTCTCATCCGTCTAAAGGACGATAAAGATCTTGATTCCAACCAATCTACTCTTTGATTGGTTCGTTTTTGTTCGAGCCGTCTTAACACTTTAAAAAAAATCAGTTATTTAGACATCACAGACACGAAATAAATAGCACAGATTAAAATTATAACAAAACTGTGCGAGTATTTATCACGAAATCGAACGAGAACACGATATTTTTCGACCTGCGCCATTATGTAGGGCATCTGTGTTTGCGTCTTTTGAAACAAAACGGAACATGCGATTACAAATAAACATGCATGTAAATAATCTGTACAAAATATTTTAGAATACTTTTCCAACATCAAACTGACGATTCATCGTTGTCAAACCCATACATTTTTTTAAACAATTAATTCAACCAAAATTATTATGTACTAGCAGACCCAGCAGACGTTGTCTTGCCCGACTTTTGGCTGTTCTGCTTCTAGCCAGTAAGACACTCTCCTTTATGTATACTCTATAAAATCGTGATACTGCTCGTATGTTTTATAAAATAATAGTTTTATATAGCATGACTGTCAAAAGCCACAATCTATTTCTTCAAAATGCATTTTCTTGCTTTTTAAATAATCTTGACGTTTATTTCTTTTCTCTGATAAATCTCTTAAATAAGAAGGATGAAATAAAACAAGCAAAAGTTAAGTTTACCAGCGGTTTTCGAATTTTACCGAGACTAAAGAACAACGAATGATTTTTATATGTAAGACAGATTACGTGTACTTATATAAGAATATTTATATAAAACGTCCAAAGGAAAAAGTCAACGGTCTTCGTGCGTTTAATTTCTACATTACGTATCTATATATAACTTTGATAATTGTGATGGTTTGTTTAAACTGCTAAATAATAATAAATTGTTTAAACATAACTCATTTCTATCTACTATATTCATAGAGATTGTAAACTGGATTTTGTTTTCGTGCCCGCGTAGATACGAAAACACTTCCACGTCCCGGTGAGAATTTGTGTGCAACGTATATAAATAGAGTAACCTCGTGCGATGTCTGTTACGAGCATCGATCGTTGCTGCGTCCTCACGCGCGCCATCTTGGCCCTCGTGTCGCCCCCCCCCCCCTGCACACCGCGCCCCACTCTCCTCCAGTGCCCCTCACTGCCCCACATTCACGTTTCGTTTTGCACATGCTGCAGCGTTTAATTGTTGTCTTAGAAAATTTAATAATACGAATAATAAATGGCCATTAAAATGCAAACAAATCTTTACGATTAAGCAAAAATAGAATTCGTATACAATTATACTAGTTCCCTCTGAAAACTGGAGGAAAACGCGGCACATTTTAATTTCATTTGCAAATGTAGGAAGTGTAAAAATAAACGAAGGTGACATTGAAGACTTTTCCGCGACCTGAAAACTATGTCAGTGCTTTTGAACACAATTTGAGGACGGTCCAAAAATAATATTAAAAAAATATATAGCGTTTCACTCTGGCGCGCATTCACCTTTTGTAGAGAATGAACCAAATAATAAAATGGATTTATATTGCGGATGAAAACAATTGTAG
>JANCMC010048558.1:0-16371 GCA_024363005.1 Charaxes varanes | reverse complement strand
AATAAAACCAGAATATCCATATAGTACTGTAATAAATATATACATAGAGTATACACATGTTGTAGTCAAGTACTACTTAGCAATCACGAAGGTGAACATCACTAGAAAATTGACCTTCCGAGATAAGAGCGCTAATAGCTATGATAACACACGTCCCGAGTAAAGAAAACCGTTCTTAATAAGTTGCTAGTTTATGAATCGATTTATTAGCAATAAATAAAATACAAACTTATGACAAAATAAAACAATTGTGTTAATTTAAAAACTCAAAAAGTACTTACGAATAAAATTGTGATATTTTACGAACTGAACCTTGAACTATTTTTTTCAATTACGAAGTGTTAACTTAAAGTTATATCGAATTAAATAGGTAGAAATACTTAAAATTTTCGCTATATCAAAGATTTCCCTAGGACTTGATCCTTACAAATTGAGCAGACGATTATAATATAAATGTCTTTTCTTACGTCTTAATCGTTGAGAAAAAGATATGTAAGTCAGACCGTAATAATTAGCTCATATTAGGGTATATTTTCTATCACTATTTTTTTGGTGGGCAAGTTTTTAAATATCAAATGCAGTCACTGAAGATATAATGCTTTAGCAGGTTTCCTACAATACACAAGTTGGAAGTCCAGTGACAGCTTTGCATTTATATTTTTAATGAGTGAGTTTCCAACTGCAATTCTGTGTTTTTTTTTGCGAATAAAATAGACCAGCGTTTCCCAAACTCATTACTCCAAGGCCCGGTTATATAGAATTATACACTTTTTTGCGTGACCCACTAAATTTTCTTTACATGTACCGGTCTTTGGGCAACACTGTAAAAATCGTACATTATTTTCTTTATTTCAAGTACAAATACTGTGATGTCTGTAAATTCTGGAGCCAATTTTGTTTATGTTCTTTCATAAATTTTTATTAAGATTTTTTTCAAAGAAAATTCAATGTATTTAAAAACACTAGATCTTCGCGACCTTTTTTGCGATATGGGCACTTTGTTAAACGTGCCCCGATAACCCACCATTTGGGACGCGTTGCAATAGACTATACGAAATAATAAAAAAACATTGACCAATTTATATATAAAAGACAATTTTCATGAATATCGGGTGAGTTGTTCACTGGGAACATACAAAGTGACACTTGATTTTTTTTTGTCTATTAAGATGAAGCATTTTTTAGTTAGCCGAGTTTAGATCTAGGTATGCGACATTTGCAAAAGGGCACGTGACAAAAGTCATGCGTGCAAGGACCCGAGTGACAACCGGCCGTCGGTCGTTACGCATAGGGGTCGTCTCGTGTCGTCGGTACACCGACCGCTAGCCAGCCTGCCTGCTGCGCTAGCTTTTAATAGTAGGTACACAATATTGATCGACACTGGCTAGAGTTAGAATAGGGTAAGGCGAGAGGTGCGTCTTTGTTGATTTGCAGCTTAAATTAATCCATTTGAAGAGTAATGTAGCTAACGTTACTTCTCTGTTTCGACAGTAGATATTCTTCATCGATAATTGTATTAACTAGCGATCGCCGGCTGGTCGAAATTTGGCCGCAAATGTTAAGATTTGCTTACTATATGGTTATTTAAAGGTATATAAAAAATTTAATTTCTTGAACAAGGACATTGTTATATTTAACAATTATTATACATCGTCGTGACAATGCTTTGACACAATCTTACGCCGGAGCCAGAAATAGCTCAAAGTGTTAGTTTATTTTTGCCCTTGAAGTCAACAAAGTACTACAAAACTTTGTGAAGTTATACAAAGTCCCTGGCCACACTACATGATCATTGAAATGAAGCTATGACTGGCTCCGGCATTATAGTAAAATGTATACATGTATGTGTAAATCATTTGGCATTGGTGTGCGTGAGGTTTTATCTATTTTAATGTATTAAGAACCCTTATTTTATAAAAATATTAGCATTCTTTGTGCCAAATTTCCTACTCTACTATGCGTGTCATTTTTGTTAGATAGTACAGAAATTTTCGCGTTACTTATTTATTATTTTATTAACGCAAGCCACGTTTTGGGGCTTGTATAACATTAACACCACACATGATAAGACAAGAGCGTAGCCCTCGATGACATACCCGATTGCATTAATGCTCACGCCACATTTTTTTTTAATTTGTACCTTATTTATGTGACACTTGTTAATTTGTAACACGTGTGATCATCTTTTGTACATGCCTTTTCGACCGTTTTTGCTGCTGAACTGTCTGGTTATTGAAATTTATATTTCACAGGTGTTTTGTATAATTTATATGTATACCTAAGAATTGGTTTTTTAAACACATTTATTTGTCACATAACGATTTTAATGACTGGCTATGTTTATTATTAATATTAAGCGTTTTATGTTTAGCGAAACAGTCATTCACGCTTCATAATACGAAGAAAATTTTTGTAACAAATATCAGATTCAGAAAACAAAATATATAACTAAACTTAAACAGCAATGATAAAATAAAAATATTAATAGTCGAATAAAGTAATAAAATTATTCGATTTCGACCAATACTTATGTCTAAGATATAAGAGGACGTCGTGGCCTAATCAGTGGTCGGCATTTGATTTGATCGCTAGGTTAAGTAGCGCTTGCTGCGACCGGGTGATAAATGGGTGACCCATTCTAGCACTAGTTTATATTTGACATCCGACCTACTCCGTGTTTCGGAAGGCAAGTAATGCAGTGGGACTAGATTGATGTCACTGAGTGATATTATTCGTAAGGTTGTAGAGATCGTAGTTCCGAGAATGACGTCAGATGTCAATCGGTCATCCTAACTCGCCCCAAAGCCTCATGCCCTGCAATCTAAGCGGACCTTGGTAAATTCGAGAAAAGCACCCGTAAACTGCTTGTGAGCCTCGGTATCATGAGTACAAATGTTGTCAAAATGACTGCCGAACTTCGTGAGAAGATTATGTAAACAGATTCGAGACTAGAAATATAAAAGAATTGGGAAATTTACTAAAAAAAAAATCATAATTACCAGAGCGACGACGGAGTCTATGGCGCGGTTGAAGCGGTCGCAGAGTGCCCTCATGCTGTCGTACGAGTGGGTGTCGTAATCGCTCAGGATGTTCTTTTCCAACGCACCTTTCATCTCTGGCAAGTCGTCGCAGACCCACCTATAACAAAAAAAAATAATGAAAATAGTATACTACTTGTTATGGTATATTATTCTCATAAAACGTAGAGTAGGAATAAAAAAAAATCATCATTATAATGCCTGCATTCATAAAATTTAATGCAGGAGCAGAGAATAATGAAAAAAATAACGTGTGGTGAGGTATGGTTTCGTATGCAAACTGCTGATAGATATGCTCTTCACTATCTTCTTGATAATATGGACTTTTGTCAACACTATTCCAAGGAGGATTTAAGGTGTGAAAATTACTTGTAACGGTCGATCCTATCATCAGATATCGATCGACGCCCCCCATTTTTTTTTATGTTCAGCAGTGGACGAACACATGCTGATGATGACGATGATTTTTTCATACCACGAGCCTTATATTTCAAGAAGTAAACTCCAAATAAATTATACACTTTGTTTAATGTAAACGAAGTATCTTAAACTTATATGATAGCGTGTAACAATATAACAGTTACCACAATTAAGAATCGCCTCGAAACAGTGACGATGCCGAGAGGTGTAAAGACAGGTTTTCTCAGCGTCACGTGGAAAACCAGGTCGAACATTCCACCGAGCTGGGGTTCCCACTTCGGTAACATGATTAAGCGACTCATAGACTTTTGAATTTCCTCCAGCTTAAAATAAAAATTTTAATTAATACAATTTTAAAACCAGTTTTAATCCGATCGCTACCAATTTTCACAGGATAGCCTGATGAGGTGGAAGCTCATAGTGCCGCGAGACAAATAGGTCTTGAAAATTGATTAAAATCGACACAGCTGTTTTGAATTCCCTCGACGATTTTAATTAAATTATTAGAGACAGCATTACGTTGGATTGTGAAGTTAAAAATATTTATTTGCACAAATACCGATGAGTAAATTGAAATTTCAACCACATCACCTTGGTGTCTGAAAATCCATAAAAGTGTAATTTGCATTGAATTTCGCACCTTACACGTTACCAGGCTACCTAATTAATAAATAAATATATACTGGACTATATGACACACGGACGTCTGTTCCTAAGGTAGACAACTTAATGCCTATATTATAGGTAACAGACGCCTGTGATACATAAATATTTTTTTAGAAATATATAAATACATTCATATATAGAGATAATACAACCAGAGTCAAGGCGGGATTCGAACCCACGCTCCCGGAGCGTCCGACATAACCTTGGAGACCTTACTTTTCGACTTCTCAGTCAGGTCAAATTTTCAAGCCTTCTGGTAGTGCCCGGAGGCAAGAATCGCCTATAATCAAGTGGACCACCTGTCCATGTGCGCCCAGTCATCTAAAAGAATATTAAAAACTCCATACCTTCTTCTGGGTTTGATGACATGTCTCGATCAAGAAAGTGAACTTTGTAAGTTTATAAAGAATTAAAAAAATCATCTGCCACACTGCATAAATAACAATCTTAAACAACTGCCCTTTAAAGATACCTGCAAAAATGATCATTTATTTCACAAAATACCTATTATCTATTATGAAACCTGTAAGAATATTGGAAAACTTTATAAAACTGAAATCTGACCCTTTTTAAAGGAATTCTTTATGTTTGTCTAACTTTTTCGTTACGGAAATCCAATATTAGATGTAAACTATCTAAGTAAGTGATTATTACTAATACAACTGGCTGTTGAACATAAGATAAGATAAGATAAGATAAGATAAGATAATTTATTTCTCAAAAACTTTTTTTTTTTTTTTTACACGTACATCACTGAAATATTACATTACATGTGTATGTTAAGTCTAAGTTGTGTCGCTGAACCTATAACACAGGCATTAAGTTGTCTACCTTAGGAGCTGACGTCCGTGTGTCATATAGTCCTGTATATATTTATTTGCTAACTGTTTCTCGGAACTTGGGCTAAAAGTTTTAAGGGGTTTCGCGTCACAAGTCAATGGAATGCACTTGTGAGACCTCCTTGATCCGGCCCTGTCCGAAAATCCATTCTTAGTCGTAGCGAATGTCTACTACCTAAAAATAGCTTTTGCGTCTTTGTACGTTACTTGCTTTTCGATATTTCATGATAAGTGACCTTTCGCTTTTATATAAGTAGATGTTGCTATGCTTAAGATGATTATCTTAAAAAATAAAACCCAAATAAAATATTTTTAGATAAACTATGCAATGTAAACAAAACATATCTTCGATAGTAACCAAACCTTGATTAATACTCACGCATTAGAGGCGACGAAAAGGATTTCATTACTTCTTTTTAATGTATTTATATATTTAAAGTCATCCCCCCTATAACAAGGTAGGTTTCGTATAGGAAAACGCGTTGTAGGATTAGTCTCGTAGAACGCGCTTGTACGACCCTGAATGCGCATAACATATGTATCTTAATATGCATACATATACGTGTCATGTTGTTGGTCCGCGATGGTCTCCTAAGCTACTAAACCATTTTAATCAAATTTACACACCGTGTGCAGTTTAATCAAACTTGAAATATAGGATAGTTTTTATTTTAATTTACCAAAATCATTGACTACATGTAAGCAAAGTCGGGAGTCCACAGCTAGTTATGAACTATATTATAATATTACATATTATAGAATACATGCGTTATGAGAGCACCGTGTTATAGGGGAACGCAGTACTTCTACGGTTTGCACGCTTATGCAAGGAGTAAATGCCAAGTTGATCGCTTCAGTATTTTGGATCCTAAT
The DNA here is from genome assembly GCA_024363005.1 of Charaxes varanes. NCBI lineage: Eukaryota > Metazoa > Arthropoda > Insecta > Lepidoptera > Nymphalidae > Charaxes > Charaxes varanes. The sequence continues at coordinate 10,535 of JANCMC010048558.1, read as the reverse complement.
GAATTTTAGCCAGCCCCTTTACTCGATGAACTACGAGAACCTCCGCCCCCCCTCCCTTCTCGGTGCTATAATATTTATTAACTGCTTAAAGATTTTATACCTACCATTGTACAAATGCAACACCAGGAACCAAATCTAAACCATGCGACGCCGGGTGTCCTGTCCATAGCCTTCCGGAATCTGATGTTTGTGAAACCGTAGATAAGAGGGTTGATAGCGCAGTTGACGTACATTAAATAGGTTGCAGTGAACCACATAATCTCAAATCCACCTTCCACCTATATGAAGAAAAATAAATAGGGATTTTAAATATTGGTATGACAATTAACAAAAATAATTTTTAAGTAAAAAAAAAACTTGTAAAGCAAAGCTTTTATTAAATGCGCTAAAAAGAATATACATATATTTATTAAACTTTTACCATTGACTTATAACATTTTTATACAATTTATATGATACAAAAGCTGACTCTGTATACCATCTAAGGACTCTTCATGACTGCTAATGTGTTATTTGTAGTCCTTTATATAGAAATCTAACTTTTAGAATAATATTTTTTTTATATAAAATAAGAATATTCAGTTTCTAGTTTGATAAGAGACCAGAGTGCTTAGTGCGAGTTTCTCTAACTTTTACGTGTTTACCAACCCTACATAGAATTTTGATAAGCATATTTTGTAGGTATCAGGTATAACTATAATTAGTGAAACTATGTATTATATTAAGTTATTTTTATAAATTGCATGAAGACAAAATTGGTTACTTGGTGAGTTTTGACTCATTAGAATTTGGCAACCCTATTTATTGTACTTCTTTAATAATTATTTAATTAAAAATTCTTTATTTTATTGCTAATTTATGTACTTATAATCATTTACGAAATTCTATGTCCTAATATAAATTTGGTGATGGGTCCAGCAGATTTATTTATTCAATCATTTTTTGCTTTTTTTTATAACATTGCATTCTTTACTGATCGTTCAATTAAATTTATTACTTTTTTGCCGATTAAAAATACATTATTATTTCTGAAACTTGTGTTTCTTTTAACTCCCATAACTACGTAATGTTTTATTACACTATTAGCGGACAGAACAGCCATTGTCCTGTGGTAAGACACTAAAGTCTTATATCCGTTACAGCGCCACCTACAGGTTTCAATCGTCAATTTAAGATTTAAAGCCCTACCTCGCCAAGACACCAAGACGACATCACCGGCTACGATCCAAACAATTCATATTAAAATTTAGAACGGGTATCTCACTTGGCGACGTCGCCAAATTGGAAGCGTAGCCACGACTACTACTGGACTACAGCTGTTCCATTGGCAACCGCAAGTATCCATTGAGTACATAGCCGGCGACGTCGCCATGGCGTCTCGGTGAGATAAGGCACTTAAGAGACCAACTCGCATTGAAAAATTTAATCTTGTCTCTAAATGTAATTTCTTATAAATTAAAATAATGAGCTTTAGACCTGTTTAGGGTTCCGTAGTACGAGTTCCTTACCCTTAATCTCGCTGAGTCCGTCCTTTCGGCCGTCCATTTGTCCGTTCGCTAGGTGGTCAACTCCTAGGATTTATAAACTATTACATGTAGACTTGAAATATTCAATTTTGAGCGAAATCGGCCAATTAAGTTATTTAACAAATAGCTATATCGCGTATAGATACGGAACCCTCCTATAATATAATATATAAGTATAAAATATATATAAATATAAGTCTTGAAACCCTCTTTCTTAGCCATTTTAATTAACAACATCATCATAATTTTCAGCCCTTGATAACTCACTGCTGGGTATAGGCCTCCCCTTGCTTCTGCCACTCTTTTATTGTTTTTATTTAACTACAGGTAAGAAAAACAAAAACACAGGCGCAAAATAAAAATATTTATTACGGGAATGGGCGATTCGTTTGTCCAGCACCCTTGCTTTGTGCCACTGAGTTACGGGGTACTAAATTTTGCATAATATATCTATGAATACAAGATCGTCATCTACATACATATCTATTATAACTTATCTATAACCTAGACACAGTGATATAAGTTACAGCTATAACTTATGCATAACTTACATGATAAAGATACAGAATGCGCCGATATAACGGTATCCAATTTTCTAGACGATTATTCTCCTTAGATAATAGACATTTCCTAGACGAATTTATACCTAAGGTTTATTCACACCGTATTAGTTATCAATACCTATATATTTGTTTATATATATATAGGTGACACATGATTATATATAAACTAAAATGATTAATTGTTTAATGAATCCCTAGTTTTAAATAACTTAAACAATATTTGGTTTTATTTTTTGTTTCCTTGCAGCATGCCAGTGTTCAGATACGGCAGATTTCTTAAAGGCCGGCAACGCATCTGAGACCCCCCTGGTGTTGCAGTTCTCCATGGGCATCGGTAGTCACTTAAGAGTACCGCCTGCGCGTTTGCCCCTTGTTATATAAAAAAAAAAACCATTGAATCCGCAACTTTGAAGTGGTCACTTCCAACTGCGCCAACGTGCCAGTCAATTATATACGTGCCATGATATATAAGCGAAGGAAATTGGTCGAAAGCGGTTGCATATAAGCGGATGCCAGAACTCATCGTCATTTTCATAATACGGGAGCTTCTCTATAATGCATGCGTGCGCCGGACGCGGCGTATTAATTACATATATCGCTTAATTATTGATTTTTAGCATAAATACACGGACATTTTGGCTTGGCCGGCGCGGATTTATGACTCGCCCGTAATGCACGCCGTCTAAATAGCTTTAATGAATGAAAATAGCACGGAACAGACCTTTATGAGATATTATTTGAAACGTTGCTTTCAACGCTGAACGCCCATTTAATGCGATTGAGTAATTTATGCGAATTGATTATTGCAATTTATATATAATTATATAAAGTATCATACGTAAATGAATACGTAAATAATTGTAAAATTTCACATTTCATAATTGATTTATAATTTTTGTCTAAGTATATGAAACTAGGTATGTCTTCGATTACTTTCTAGGTATATAAAGTATAAAAATGGTAGGTCATGTAATACGAAATTTTGAAAACCGCGAGACGTATAAAGATGAGATTTGACAAAGAGGTGATTTATAGTTTATATACATGTCCTAAGAACAGCTTTCTCGATAGGGCCTAAGGGCCAATTTAAATTCACGCGGACGAAGTCGTGTGAAACAGCTAGTTAAGGATAAACCAGCGAGTGGATCTTGGACTTCTAGATACATTCATCGCCTTTTCTCAAGTTAATAAGATATTATTTATATTTTTACAAGCTGTGTCCGCGTCTTCGTTCGCGTAAAATTAGGTAAAAAATAGATTCAATGATTGCGTGATGATATATATATATATATATATAGCCTTCGACGACGCATGGGCTATCTAACTGAAGGGACTTTACAAATCGGACCAGTAGTTCCTGAGATTAAAAAATAAAAAAAAAATAAAAAATCTTTATTTATAGGCATCTGGGGCCCACACATATTACAAAAAAAACTAATTAATTAAGAGGATTGCAAATTAAATTCCAAATACAAATTAAATATTACAATCAGATTAGCGAACGCGCTAATATGGATGGTAGTATAATTGAACGAATTATACAAACTAAGAAACTCTTCAGCTTTATATATTAAAGTATAGATTTTAATTCATGTTTACGGTAACCAATATCTGACGAATTTTGGCAATACCCTTACAGGGTCACATGTAATATTAAAATTAAATCATTCAAAAGTTTATCTTTGGACGATGTCCCTTTGCAGCAATACCTACAGTGGTTAATTTTCGGTGCCTTACATATGATGTCATCTATTCATGATTCTTTCAAGCAAACACTCAACAGAGCCTCATTAGCTCAACGATATAAGGTATGGACTGAAATCCGCAACGTACCCGGTTCAAACCCCACCGCCGTTGGGGTATAGTCGCACCCACTCCTAATACAAGCTTTTAATTTAAGCTTAGTACGTCTGTTCCTAAGGTAGAAAACTTAATGCCTGTGTTATAGGTAACAGACGCCTGTTATACACAAATATTTTTTTTAGAAATAAATAATTACGTACATATGGATAATACACCCAGACTCGAGGTGGGAATCGAACCCACGACCCCCGGAGCAGAAGGCAGAGTCACTTCCCACTGTAATAACTGGCCAGCCCAGTTATATTAGTAAGCAGTCAAAGTTGCATAAACTTTGGTTTTATCAATATAAAATTATAGCAAATTTTAACTTTGGCAGGCTCTCCTGTAAAGTTAAGATTTTTCATATAAGTAGGACCCATCGATCTAAAATTTGGTTTAAACAGATTAGATTATTTATTTATTCCACAATCGGGCAATTAAATTCATAAATACAGTGAATTTCCATTTATTTTTCTATAATAAAATAATAACCACTCTCCCTGCCGAAACATACGTGAATCTCAACTTTATTCACGCACGCAAGGAAAATTATTTAATCTGTAACTCAAGCTATTCACAAAAATTGCTATCGAATAACATTCCAAAAATAATACCCTACCAACTTACGATGTTAAAAGGCAAATTAGTTCGCGAATTACTGAAATTATGCGCATAAAAATTAATCTGCGATTCCTACACTTTTTGTTTTGCGAAGGGCCATAAAGGTTAGGTTAGACTTGAGAAAGTAGGCTAATCGAATTGTAATTTATTAATCTCTTTTTAAATTTAGGTTCATTTTTTAGAGAATTTTACGGAGTCTTATTCATATTATTATCTTCAAAGTCTAAAAATATTATATATAACAGGCAGATCTGGCACACGCGTTGCTGTTCAAATAGTAAGTTAATATGTTTAATTATTTTTTTTCTCTCATTCTTTCCGTTTCTTATTTCTCTTTTATACTTCCAGTTTATAAACAAGACGAAATCCGGGATGGACATCCTCTTCGTAGCAGCCATTACAGCGATGAGAGGGGCATAACGGTGGTAGATGGCTGTTGTATGGTTTTGTTTCACTACAGTATAGTCGCTCGCGGCAGTCGCTTTCTTCACGAAGTGACCAATTGCTTCGTCCGCGTCGTCAGTTTAGTAGACGCACTCCTTCCTGTGACGGGAGATTGCGACTACAGCATGCGAAAAGCTGTTCTGTCTCGGCATCTTCTTCTGTGTGCTTCTTCTCCTTCTGATGCGATTCCCTTCTCCCTCGTCGTACCCTCCGAGTAGATCTAAGCGTACAAGAATGGGAAGAGAATTCGTTTTATACTGTGTAAAGCTTTTTAAGATCGAAAATAAACATATGATATCTTACATTTTATTCTATAGCTCTCATTTACAAGAACGGGTCTTTAGAAATTCCAGTGGTGACAGCTGGCAGGAATTTGCATAATAAATCGATTGGGGCAGGGGTGAATACAAATCAATCCGGTCGACCATAGCCAATAGTTTGTGACCGCTCGTTATAAACTCAAGAGTCTTGTTAGCCAACCGCCTGGACGTATTATAAGCAACAACTGTGGATGTCCAATGATTAATTACTGTTTCCAGAAGGATGGAGATGTGGGTTCGGTATGCGTAACAGATGTTGGATCGTGACTATCGTGACTCAAAACTGAATGTCAAATGTGAACGACCGAGATAAGCGGCCCTTAATGACGAGTTTAGGCCACCGGGAAGTCTCACAAACCGAACGAAACGCGTCAACAACACCATCACTAGATGTGACAGCATTGCCGCCACTTCACGCCGATCTCTTGTGAGAAAGAGGTAAAAGCTGCTACTGTCACTCCCCCTATACCGTCCGTGACAGTAGTATCCCAATCCTTTTTTTCCTTTCCATCTACCTTTACATCCTTTTACTCCATCCCTTATTCGTTTAATCCTATCTATTTATCTAAGATATTCACTTGCGTCAGTAGTCACTTATCGCCTGCACGTTGGCCCCCTTGTAACGTAATAAAAAAAAACATATTTTCTCCGTTATTTAAAACGATTTACTGGTTGATAAGTATGTAACTAGTCCTATGAGAATGGTTTAATTTAAACAGACACAAATAGTGGTTGATAGTTGGTGTTTTTACAATCCTCTCCGCTTCACGTTTGTACATATATCGCCATTAAATTCTACCAGCCCGACTACTGGTTTACGTGTAGAATTGGAAATTATTGAACAACCGGTGCCAACAACGAGAGCTTAATTGCCGTTAAAAAATAGCTCTTATATTCAGCACCATAAGATTTATGACGGACATATATTCACCCCTTTGAAGTCAAACAATATTGAGAGGGTTGTATGTACGTGAATTTGGTTATTTTATACGATTTTATACTCTATCGCTAAAAGGATGGAGTTCAATTTATTTGTCGATAGAGGAAGTTTCAAAGGTTAAATTGTACAAATAAAGGTGTTGCAACATAATAGTGCAGTTTATGGGTTTAGTTTAACGACTTGGTTACTTGGCCTTTGAGCTATCTTAAAAGAAATAGGTTAGAGAAAATTTTATAGTAGTGAATGCAAGGGGGGATATAAATCTAACTCTACAGTCTTATTAATTCTAAGGGGCTATATAAAGCACGTGTCGGTAGAGGCCTTTAGTATTTTGCTCATAAGTTTGGTTATATTGCAATACGCATTATTAAGTACCTTATGAGTAATTTGTGACTAAAATTATATACACTTTTCATCGCTCATCGCAATGAGTGTTTGGCTGCTAACTTATTTTAGTTTTGCATTTATACCCAAAATATAGATTGCGAGTAGGTACTTTTCTTTAATTGCTTTCTTTAGATTTTATGGGAAACCGAAAAATAATTCAGATTTAAAAACAAACTTTAATTATTTTTTAAGGTTAAAATGTTTCTTACACGTGATAAAGAATTTGCCATTTTCTTAAAACTGTATAAAGCAAAACTCATTTTTACAGTGTAATACATAATATAAATGATTATATTGGACAATTGAGAAGAATCATCTTATATTAATAAAAAAGTTATTTTTTGCGCTTTTGAAATAGACAGCCTACGAATTCTTTTTTGAGTTTTAAATATTACCTCATATTTGAAGGATCCATTCTACCTAGATTTATCACATCTATATAATAGTAGATAATCTCCATCTATCATCTTTATGAGTCCGATAACTCTTCTCATTCCTCAAAGGCCGGCAACGCATCTGTAAGCCTTCTGGTATTGCAGTAGTCCGGGCGCCGGTAGTCACTTGAGTGAATTTATTTTTAAGAGTAAATTAAAAAATGACTTTAGCCGAATTTCAGTAGCTTCATAAAAACGGATTCTTTTTTTTAAAGAATATTTATTGGGAACACTTTTTAGGGGACCGGAGCATGTGTGGGTCAGTCATTTGAACCCAGGGCAGGCGACCGGCGCAAAATCGAATATCAATTTCTACGGTACATTGAAAGGTCCCCACATACGTCACCGGCATGCCGACGGACTGCCCGGCTGTCCGGTAAATCGTAACGGATGCCAGGCAAAAGTAACCAGAGCTCGTGAAAACCTTACAAAATGACAAATAATGTCAAAAATTACATATCGGGTCGCTGTTACAAATCGCATGCTATAAACGGATCCAACGACCGCACTGTAAAGCTCGAAGAAATTATTTCCTTATTGAATTTAAATGTACAGAGTCTAAGCAGCTTTAGTGAAGTTGCCAAGACTAGCTTCACGACGAGGGTTTCCCTGGATTATTTATAACACGTGGTATACAGGAGTTACGACTAGAGGAGGTCGCAGCTGAATCAGTTGTCGGCGTTTGAGTCGATCGCTAGGTTAAGCGGTTCTTACCGCAGTCCAGCGATAGATGGGTGACCCATTCTATTATTAGTTTGCAAATATCCGACCTCCGTGTCGCGAAATTACGTAAAACAGTGGGCCCCGATTACTGAGTGCCACTGAGTGATATTATTCGTGAGATTGCGGGTGTTCCGGGGATGACGTTAGAAAGCAGTCAGTCATCTTAACTCGACCAGAAAAGTCATACAGGAATTACTTTGTACAATATTAAATAGACTCAATTTTACCGTGATGATATAATATAGTCTATAGCCTTCCTCGATAAATAGGCTATGCTAGATTAATTTTTCAAATGGGACAAGTAGTTCTTGAGATTATCACGTTCAAGTAAACAAACAAACAATAAAACTCATCAGCAATATATATTTGATACAGATAAAAAAATTGATAATACAAGCCTTTGTCACCCTATTCCTAAACCGCTGGATCGATTGGGATCAAATTTTTAATGTGCATACCCAGGAGTATTCCAAGGGCATTTTTCATTATGATATACTATATATGATATATATATTATATAGATAAACTCTGGAATAGCGTCCCACTTGATATGAAGGTCCATATTAATGTCTCCGCTTGCCTAAATTATACCTATTCAATCTAGACTTACTTAACTAAATAAATAAAGGTCCTTCTTGCTTAACGAATAAAGGACTCTTCTTACTTAACGAATAATGGACTGTTCTTGCTTAACGAACAAAGGACTCCTTATTTAAAGTATAAAGGACTCTTCTTGCTTAACGCATAAAAGACTCTTCGTGCTCAACGAATAAAGAACGCTTCTTGCTTAACAAATATTGGACTCTTCTTACTCAACGAATAAAAGTCTCTCGTTGCTTAACAAATAAAGGACTCTTCTTACTTAACGAATCACTATGATTTACCGTATTGCATTTTAAAGATTTCTTAGACCAAGAAGTGTTTTGGAAATTTCACCTATCATACAATTAAGTTTAAGACAAGTGCTAAGCACTCAGCCGACGTGGCTTTTTATGTTCCATCTCAAACTAGCCAGTCAAGTTAGAAAACAATAACTAACCAACGGAATAATATACTCAAATCCCTTTATATGGCGTCACAAATAATACATTGATCCCCAATTTTTTTTAGCAAACATTAGAGCTGAAAATTCAGGAAGCTTTTCTCCGCTTCATGGCTCAGACTCTACAAGGGTATAGAGGGTACCTCATCCCAATCACGAAAGCGCCCACCGTTGGGACCACCGATCCCCACGCGTTGTTTCACATGGAAGCTTTTCTGAGGTCGAGAGATAAGGTAAACAACTCCATCTTTTTGTAGGGAAATCCGTTAGCAAACCTATTATCTACCTACAATACTATACTTACTGAGTCCTTTCGAAGAGGCACTACTAATAGGTGGAAAGTTTTCGACGAGGAATGAGTAGGAGGGACCGTAATGTCGATATGCTCAACCATCGCAAATGAAGATCTTCCGTGATCGTACATAAGAACTTCGCTAGCGTGAGTTAGATTTTGTATGGTACGCGGTAGCGCATTTGTACCGCACCGTCGACCCGTCCGTGCAGCGCCATCTAGTTTGCTTTTGTACATCATCGCCATTTCGCTAGGTAGCAACGGCTACATACTGTTTTATGATTTAGGAAATTTTGCTTATTCTATTAATTGTTATAGAATTTAGAATTTGTATAGCTTAAAAAGTGTACTTTAACTAAAATTGGGTAAGCAACTTTGTGTTGCTGTTACAGGTTGTCCTTAAATAAATTTCAAAATAGTACCCAAGTAGATACTTTTTTTCATTACCATCATAATGTTATGATGATAATAGAATGAATATATAAAGCTGTAAACTTTGTTTGTCTGTTTGCTTGAACGCGCTAATCTCAGGAACTACTGGTCCGAATTGCAAAATTCTTTCAGTATTAGATAGCCCATTTATCGAGGAAGGCTTATAGGCTTTATATCATCACGTTAAAATTGAATGTATTTTTCATCTCATTTTACTCGGACGAAGCCGCGGGGCGCACCTGTTTGACTGGTCCGTTTGCGCAGTGTGCAGTGACCCGGCCTTCCGCTCCGGGGGTCGCGGGTTAGATTCCCGCCTCAAGTCTGGGTGTATTATTTATATGTATGTATTTGTATACATATTTCAAAAAAAATATTTCTGTATAACAGGCGTCTGTTACCTATAACACAGGCATTATGCTGTCTACCTTAAGAACAGATGTCCGTGTGTCATACAGCCCCGTATATATTTATTTATTTCTTTATATTTATAACTGGTAGTGTAATATTTTTAAACGGTTCGAGATATATTTTTATACAGACACTTTTTGCCTCGCCCAATTTCTCTGCGGAATCAGTTGCCAGCTTCGGTATTTCCGGACGGATACGACTTAGGGACCTTCAAGCAACAAAGAGCATACTCATTTCTCAGAGGCGGCAACGCATCTGCGAGCCCGGTGTTGCTGTCCATGGGCGTCGGTAGTCACTTAGGCGAACCGCAAGCCCGTTTGCCCCTTGTTTTATAAAAAAAAAAATATATATATGACGTACACACGTATGGTATGATTCCTCCCGCAGACGCATCAACGCTTCTTCACGCTCATAATGCGCACGCAAATGTTCACGCGTTTCATAGAGGAGCGCTCGTTCGTGTGCGACGTGGACCAGGGGCTGCCTTAATCAGTTTCATGGCTTTCTCTGGTAGACAGCTGTTACTTTGCTTTTAGCTAAATAATGATTGTTCCGCACAAA
>JANCMC010048537.1:0-22237 GCA_024363005.1 Charaxes varanes | reverse complement strand
ATAGTATACAGTCTAATACAACTTTCTTATTTAAATTGTGATATAAAACCTAACCTTTTCCTAATGTCAAATAACACCTCTAACAGTTTTTGCAACGCACGCCAGAATATCTCGCAGATGGCAGAAAATTCTCCAACCAACCAATAATTGTATAAACTATATTATTGTAAAGTTTTATTAAAATCCTTCAGTATTTTTTTCTGTGAAAGAGCGGTAAACATATGTACATCCAGACATCTATACATCCATATATCAATTTGTACGAACTTTCGCGTTTATAATATTAGTAGGATTCTGGAGCTTCACCGGTTTTTCTGGCTGTATAAGCTTGTTGCCTACATGCTTGTATTTCCACCGCTTGGCTTCTTCGCTTCCTGTAGCATATGAGCAGTTAACGTATGAAGCACTCTCTCCTTTTTTGTATTTTTACGTCATTACAATTCAGGGTAAAGGTAGGATCTTACGGATATTCTGGTAAGCGTGACCCGTCGTACAGTAGATAATTCTTTTTTTAAATTACATATTAATGCATTCCCTCCGATAGAGAGCTGAAAAGTTCGTAATAAATAACTTGTTTCTCGACCTAGGTTTCTTTCTTTAAAACATATTGGTAATCTTGTCAACTATAACACAAAATATCAAAACAATTTAGCAAAATGTTGATATCGGCGACGGCAACCCTATTTACGCACGAACCTGCTGATAGCAAAACTATAAGAGGTGAAAATGCAATATCATTTTCTATTTAACAAACGAACACCTGTATTTACTGTGATTGTTAGTATTTATGACATATTTGAGGTTTTCAATTCCATATATGTTAAGCAGATATGGGCAATCTGTGTTATACGAAGAAACTCTTTTAAATATAATTGCTCTCTTTCACCACTGAACTCTTCACCATTGTTATAGATTTTATCAATACTATCATAATGCTTGAAATCGTACTAATTTACGTGCTTTAGATTCTTTTCTCTCGCGTGTATGACAAATGGTGAAATGATCTTCTTCCAAGGCTTTTCCATGCTACCTTTAATAAACCAAATAAATAAAATAATTTCAACGTTGAAATCTTTAAGGAACATATGATTTTTGTACATTAGATGAAATTTTGTAGCGTACATCGAAGATTATCTGTACTAATATAATAAAGAGGAAAGATTTGATTGTTCGTTTGCATTGAATAGGCTCTGAAACTATTGGACCGATCTGAAAAATTATTTCACCATTAGAATCCTATATTATCCGTAATAAACATGGGCGATAGAATATTTTCAAAAAGTTAAGGGATTCCTATGAAAACTTAGATAATGTTATACCCGTTCGAAGCCAGGTTGATCCACTGTTATTAAATAATATTAGAAGTAAACTTGTTTTAGGAGGACGACGTAACATCTATACGCTCGCTAGATATGGAGTTGTCCGAATATTTAACAAAAGAACAGAGCAGAGCGTTCCAATTTTATCCAGGAGTGGAAATGATAGATTACGAGTTCACGGCTGAAAGGCAGAATCTGTACTCAACCAAGTATGAGAAGAGATTACCAGTTTATTTGTTCTTCTTCTTCTTGTCGTGTCGATGGCGCATCAGACAGTTCCGTTCCAGAACTCAGCCACGCGAACAGCATCCTCTGTAGAAATCTTTTTACTTAAAATTTATTTTCTATGTAATGTGAGCAAAGCCTGAATCTGAAGGTTGCTATAGAGTAAGACATTTATGTGTTTAACTTTTTTTCCCACCTGCGAGGGCGCGATTTGGTCGTGACTTTTTTCTATTCTATTTTAGTACCTGACAAGGCTAAGTTGTATTCAGCCATGCTCAATGCTTTTTAGATAGGTTTGCAATCATGACAGATATCATAACATCGTTTCTTATCATCTGAGATTACTGTAATCTGCCGCAATGGTAAAATATAAAACACTTTTTGGTGTTTCCCACTAATGTATAGAGTACTACAACGTTTTCCAGCATGATAAGTTGACGCCGTCTCTTCCATACTTCGACAGCTGAAGTGACCTTAAATATGCAACATCCTTTGGGAATATATTTTGGCATTTTAAAAAAAAATTGTTTATTCACTTCAGAAAATGGCAGATTGAACCGAAAACATTACCATATTTTTCTTGAATCAATCGAATAATCGGTACATACATTCAAATCTGTTCTTTTTATAATATTCGTTGTATATAATATCTTTGCTTGTATTGTTCGTGGAAAAAAAAGGTTCTTTCGAGATAACCTAGAGAGTCGAAGTAACCTAATCCACCGTCCAATCTGGGTAGCTTACAAATATCACAATGGCTCTATACTTGCAATAAGGATTCGATATGCCCGAATTATTTTACGCACAGATTACTTTCTATAAAACAGATAATTTTTCTAAAAACTGTTTTATTTATACGTAATATAGAATAATTCTTAACCAAAACATAATACATTAAAGTATGTTCGCAGATAATGTTTGCCCATCACTTGACGTGACAGCATTGCTGCAACTTCAGGCCTCATTTAAGAGAGAGGTACTGTTACCCGGATGCTCCGACCCAATTCGGCTACAAGCATGGCTCTACCTCTAGTTAAATAAACCATTAGAGCCATGGCTTAAATTAATTCTAATCTCTTTATAGAGATGTTTTGGAACATTCATTGTTAAATGGCCGATTCTTAGATATAATATATGTACTTCTCAGCAGAAAAATCTAAACACCTAACCAGTTTATGTTTTGTGAGGATTATCAGAAAAATGTGTATATTTAGGAATATATGTCAAAAATATATGAAAAAAACGGAAGTGTTTCAATTTTCCTGATTAGAGGTATGTTATGTGTTGAAAGTGGATAACAATGGGGTAATTTTGGTGCGTCAGAGTGGTTTCTTATTTGTAGTGGAAAACCCCCCTCTATACGTAAAAACTATGTTTTTCAAATCATTTTTACATGTCTGTCCTCTTTATGTAATATTCTAGAGTAAACTCCAATCACAAAATTATTTAATACAGCCAAATAATGTGTTAAATTAAAGAATTAATCTGTCCAACAGAGAAAAAAGTCCTTGAAATAGAATTCAAAGTGCAATTTTTTTGTATAATAAGGGCAAATAGTCATCTGCGTTATCTGAATCACAAAACCCATTTAGAACAGTTCAACTAGAATATAAATAAATAATAATAAATATATACAGGACTATATGACACACGCATGCCTGTTCTTAAGGTAGACAACCTAAGCCTGTGTTATAGGTAACAAACACCTGTTATACACAAATATTAATGATTCCACAGAGGAATTGTGCGAGGTATGAAGTTTCTTGAAAATCGCACGGTTGTGGATTTTAGGACATCAAGGTGATGATCTTCATTTACTCTATCTGCAAAAGGCAGGGACCAATTAGCACTCAGTCGTAAACTACCTTCATATATTGGGGTATTTCCAAATCCAAGACTCATAGTGAATCTAATTCTCAATATGTATTAAAGGTTTGTCCTAAATCCACAAACGTAAGTCTGCTATACACTCCATCGGTTCTGTATTCAGTCCCGTAGCTTGTCCTTTCCATTTCCTAATGAACTTATTGAAACTAATGTCAAAGCATACCCGATCAAATAGTCTATTAGAAACAGCAGCTCCGGAAACGACCAGGTGTATCGAATCAGGTTCTCTTTGACCCAAAGGATTGTGCTAATAAATTTGGGCCAGGATAATGGACACCGAACCGCACGCTGACGAAGTTAAGTCTAGCGGTGTAGGGAAATGTTCATACACTAAAACTGCTCATTGTTTGTTTATTTAGGTTTACTTTTACTTCCTTAAAGTTACTACTTTCTTTGTTAATGGCTATTTTCAAATGTCGTATATATTAATACTTCGTTCTCTACTTAGAAGAAAGTAATAACCAGAGTCTACTTAAATTGCAGAGGATGTGGCTGTGGAGAAGTTAAAAAGACCGACTGCCATCTGACGACATCCGCGGAACCTCCATGATCTCTACAATCTCGCGATAAATACCACTCAATGTCATTAATCGGGACCCACTGTTTTACGTGTCTTCCGAAATATGGAGAAGGTCGTATATTTAAAAACCAGTGGTGGAATGGGTCACCCGGTCGCATTAAGAACTGATCAACTTAAAGATCGACTCAAATTGTTGACCACTGATTAAGCTAAGACCTCCTCAAATGCATATTTCCAAAGTATTACTACATACATATTGTAACAAATGATAATTTTGTCCCATAACGAAATGAACTTAACGAATAACCTTTGGTTGTATATCCCAATCTCTGAGAAATTATATTTATGAGAGAGATTTGCAACCAATAAATTTCAAATCACAATCGAGTCCATAATCCGTACCTGAAATATCCAAAACAAAGCAACGAACCATGTAAAGCTGTACATTTGCGTTATTTACATAAACTCGCCCCGGCCTACCTTTGGGTTCAATGTTACGCGTCGCGCCCTCGGGTTTTTATTTTCCCTTTTCAACAATCCGTTTCAAATCCGATTCAGTCGGGTATAAACCAATAAGACAAACGTATAAACCAATTTCAGTTCGTAATACCGGTGTTCCCAGTTTAAACTTGTTAGTTTCCAGTTAAATGAAAATCAACTTATGATTGCTTCTGTTACAAACATTCCTTTAGCTAACATGTTTGGAATTTACAACTGCACTTCGACTCTGTGTCTTTACGAATATGCTGCAGTACGTTTCTTGTCGATTTCTCTTTTTTCCTGTTTCTAAATTATCTTCTTCAATATTCTCACTAATATAAATCAATTTAAGATGCCTTTTGTTATGTGCATTCGTTTGAGCTAGCACCTTAACAATATAAATCTATTTATAAAGCAATGCGTGTGTTAACACGTGATTTTAGATGAAAGAGCAATAACTCAAAGGTTTTTGCGACATGCGGTATGTAATATTCAACGCAGTAAATCTATCAAGAGGCGTTCATCGAATTCATATGAGGTGTTTTCATTGCCTTCGTAATTTTATAGAAAATTTTAAATGTACGATGAATATGCAATGACTTTACGTATTATGAATGCGCTTTTAAAATGTGGGATTAAATTAAATTTGTTGTGTGTTTATTCGTCTGAGAGATCATGCTTTTAGGTGAGGTTAATATGAAAGAGGTAGATTTTAAATATATTCTATTAAAAGACTTAATTATTTTTTATGTGTATTTAGCAATTTGACGCGGATTTTTTTCTACATTATATATTATGGAATTGTGTAAGATATTTCTATTTTCTTTTTAAATATCTATCTTAACCTTCTGCTTTGAAAAATTTTCAAATTCAAGTTGTTTAAAACTTTTTTGATATGGCAACAGATACCTATTCTGCAAGGTTTTTAAATTAGACTATATTAGAGAATGGTACAGAAACAGGAAAGAAATGATAGCGACATAAGCATCTTAGGGGATTTTCCGAGTTCATAGCACAAATATACCCGGTACAGTAGGTCAACAGTTAGCATACTAAAGTTGATTTACTGCGTTCGTACACCTTTACCCATCTTCATCTCTACAGTCAAACAAGATATTTTCGTTTCATTAGTAATTTTATAGAAAATTTTAAATATACGATGAATATGCAATCCCGTTTCATTTTATATATGCACCTTTAAAGCGCACGCTTTTATTAAAATTGTGATTTACTTTTTCCTTTATGGTCGTAAATAGCAATATTTTAAATGTGCTCTGAGCGAATGTAATGAAAGTAATAAATATCAGTATCACTACTCATAATATAATGTATTATATGGTTACATATCGTTTACACCCGCATGGCTTTTTAGAAACACATTGAATCACTCCCTCCACACTCTTTTACTTGGCGATTACATCCAAGCATTAGTACAACCCTTATCATCAAAAGTGCATAAAAGTGCCCTCGGCTAGATTTTTCCTACCTCGCACTACATTTCTAAGGAAACAGTTCCTAGGTTTGATCTTTTAGTAGTAGCACGACTTATGGATGATTGAGAAAACAAAATACTTATTCTTCAAAAAAATTCTTTGTCAGCACATCTGCGAGCTTCCAGTTGTGCTGTTGTTCGCCCCTTATCGTATATAAAAATATGTATTTAACCAATGAGAGATATCAACAGACCTAGAGGCTGGTCGTAATTCGCCCACAAATCTTTAGATTTGGGTACTACATACATACATGCATATAAAAAGCTATACACAGATTTTAAATTCTTTGTAGAACGGCTCTGTTATGTTTGACAATTAATATTATACACACAGTCGTTATGACTATGCTTTAACACAATCTAATAAGTAGTAAAATATATACATGTGTGTACATCGTTTGGCATTGGTGTGAGGTTTTATTTTAATAATTTAATATATATATTTATAATGTATATTTAAAAAAATATTAGCATTCACGTATCCTCCTTCATACAAATTATAATTGTGCCAAATTTCGTACTCCTCCGGCTGAACAATTTTATTAATTTGACGACTGTAACTCACTCGGACCAAAGAGTATAAATATCTTTTTTTTTCAGGTAACGAGCAGTGATAGAAAAAAAAAAAAAAAAAAAAAAAAAAAAAAAAAAAAAAAAAAAAAAAAAAAAAAAAAAAAAAAAAAAAAAAAAGATTATGACTTATCCAAAATACAACGATAAATGTCAAGTAAGTAGAAGAAAACAGGCATCTGCGACCTATTCTGGCGTGCGCTACAAAAACCGTTAGAGTTACACGTACATAGTGTATGAAGGAAATGTTTATTAAATAGTTCTTAAATAGTTCTATGAAAAAGCCCGCCCGCTTAAATAGTTCTATAAAAAAGCCCGCCCCAGCATATATCTATCTTTCATGTTTAAGCCATTTGTGCCAAAATAGTAGACCATTATAAAAACGGGACCGGGAACGGGGACAATATTATAGGATAATAGATGTAGTAAATAGTAAATAACCCTACTTCAGACAGGGACAGTGTCTGCTGGGTCCGCTAGTATAATATATTTATAAAACATATTTTATTAAAATATAAGCATTCACCCTCTCCCCCCCCCCTACTCTATATATTAAGTTTAATTGTGCCTAAAGTCATACTTCTTCAGTTGCCATTTTAGTACCGACAGTTTTTGTTTCGCGAATTAATATATAGATTGGCATTCCATACCTATGCACATCATTTCTGCTCCTTTCACATATCAATAAAATGTGAATATTATTCATAGTCCGTCTGACATTGTTATGTTTTAATAACTTTTAACGTCAACTATCTGTGAATATACTATCGATAGCTACAAAAATATAGTCCGGACTGGCAGCTGGCACTAAATTAAGGTTGATAAAAGTTGTAATATAAATATTGTTTAATGTTATTTTGTCTATTTTATCAGTTATGATAAATCCTGTGGACTTAGAGGTAGTGTTAAAGACGTGTTTAGAAAAGGACGACTTGCACCGGTTCATAAGGAACGTTTTGGGGAATGGAACAATATTTGCACCAGGTAAGAGGTTTAAAATTTTACTTGTACAGTTTTAAACAAACTTTCAAACTAAATTCCACCCCTTACAATTTTTTTTACATGGTCCTACGTTTTTACAATGTCCAATCTATCTCTATAGCACAATTTATCAAAATTGGATCAGTAGTTTAGAGAGTTACTTTCACATATATATTATTAAGGATTTAATTTCATTTATTCATTCATTTTTTAGTTTCTATCTGGAGGCGCCGACGTAAAATACTCATTCCAGCTTTTAGGCCCAAAATTGTTGAAAATTTTGTGGAAGTATTCTCGAAGCAAGGCGAAATTTTTACTAGTAATTTAGTCAAAATGTGCGGATTGTCAAAATTTAATATTTGGCCATTTGTCAATACGTATACTTTGGATTCTGTTTGTGGTAAGTTAAAAAAAAAAAACAATCTTAAACTTAAGTATAGTTTGCAACAATTGTATGAAAAGCCGCGTAGTGTTGTCAGACACCACATGGGAGCGGAGTTCCTTATTGCATAAATATTAATTTAAAGTTCTAGTCGAGGTAAAAGTAAAATAATTATTCGGTTACAAACTTTCAGGTATATTTTTTTTATTATGATTTATTTTTATCTGTAAGGTATGCGTAATTGAGAGAGACGAATTTCTTAGCATTCCATGGATTCACCGTGCGGGTGCCGGGTCCATCGCGTTGCAGAGGAAGGAACACAGGCATTAAGTTGTCTACCTTAGGAACAGACGTCCGTGTGTCATATAGTCCTGTATATATTTATTTATTTATTATAACTTCCCCGAAAAGGTATCCGAATCGTTCGCTACTTCAGAATACTTGATATAAACTTTTGACCGACGAGAAATATAAAATTACTGTTTCATAAAAGATTCGGCCAGTTTCACGTTCTATGAAAAAGTCAATTTGGGACAATATTCTAGGATAATAGAATGTAGTAAATAGTTAGTAACTCAACATTCAAACAGAACAACGTCTGTGGATCCTCTAGTATTTCATATATCTATACTAATATATAAAGCTGAAGAGTTTGTTTGTATGAACGCGCTAATCTCCGAAACTACTGGTCCGATTTGCAAAATTCTTTCAACGTTAGATCGACCATTTATAGAGGAAGGCTATAGGATATATATCATCACGCTAAGACTGATAGGAGCGGAGCACCAATGAAGAATGTTTCAAAATCGGCGGTTTTTCCGCCTTTTGAGAGCTTTCGCCGCGTGCGCTGCGTAAACGGTTAAAGTTTTGCAAAAATCATATATGACGGAATTGTTCCCCTTTAGAGGTACTAAATAAAAGTCCGCGACAGCATATGTCTATCTTTTAAGGTTGTCCCCCTATAACTTTTTTTTTATGCTAATCAAATTTGTTCTAAAATAATGCATTATTTGCGAAGGTGTTTTTATAAGCATGTTATTGATCCTTATCGAAAACCAATTTTTTAGTCCCTTAGTGATAAAAGTGGTCCACGCGGAAAATGTCGCTGGGCACGACTAGTATATAAATATAACACAAAAGTCACCTCTACTGATATTTCAGTAAGAAGCAAATGTAGTAAGTTAATATGAGCGTGCCAGGGTAGGTATAAATCAAGCGTTCTCGAACGGCAGGGGAAACCTCTAACAAAGATATATAGCCATACATATTTCATACGTGAGGAGAGAATCTTTGAATACCCTCCGCTGGATTGGACTATGTGCGCAGTTATAAGCGATATATATTTTGTTTATATGTGATTTTTTTATATAAATAAAAAGAGACAGGCACTACTGTCAGACTCGCAGATCCGTTGCCAGCTTTGCTTTCTTATTTTCGAGTATTTTTTTTCTTTCTTCAATAACAAAAATATTTGGCAATTCTGTTACGGCCGTCCTTTAAGAAATAAGTTATTTTTCTTTTGGGGTCTATGATTCATATTTTAAAAAAAATGTAGATGGTAACCACATAGATGTAGAGTAATGCAGAAAAATCCTTGTAAATCACATATTTGTGGATTTTTGGAAATCATGGTGGTCAGAGTTGAAATTTCGAGCTATGACGCGATGTCCTGTGGAATTGTATGTTACTGTCTGTATTTTATTTTATGTTAAGATGTTAATTGGAGATTTACAGGACTATGTGACACAAGTACATCTGTTCCTAAGGTAGACAACTTAATGTCTGTGTTATAGGTAACAGACACCTGTTATGCGCCAATATTTTTGCAGAAATATATAAATACATATATATAGATAGAGAATAGACCCATACTCGAGGCGGGAATCGAACCCACGACCCCCGGAGCGGAAGGCAAGGTCACTGCCCACTGCGCCAACGGGCCAGTCAATTGACGAAATAGAAATAACCTGTACCTTTACGGCTAATAGAGGTTGCAGGTATTCCAGGAAGTTATATAGAAATAACTGAGTACCCCCCCTAACTTTTCCAAACCATTAGACGTAGAGACTTGAACTTTGCCATGTTGATAGAACATGCTAAAACTCATTAGGAAAATTATTTTGAACGAAAACGGACTACAACTTTTGAAGTTATTTAACAAATACTGTTTTCCTTATATAATGTACTTGCACTTGGGGGGAGGATGGCTGATCATCCTTAACCCAGGTAAATCCTTAACCTAGCTAGGATGGTCAGCCTATACTCCTTTTTCTTTTTATGTAAAACTTTCTAGATATTAAGAAGCTGAATTAAGCTAATGCAGCGTGAAAATTTTTTTTAAATAAAGATTTATTTATTTCATTGTGAATTGAAATTTTATAAATATACGATACATTGTACTCTTTGTATCAAACAGTCAGAAATTTTACCGTAAGGTTTTAAAACATTGTTACAATAGATATGGTTATTAATTATAAAAATAAATTATTAACTATTATTATTATTATTATTTAAATAGGTTCATTAAAAGCAGGACTGAGGAGAACATTTCGAACCAATGTAAACTTTATTTAGGATTTAAATGTTCGTGCTAGACCCACAAAACGTAAGTCTTAATCATATCAAGCTTTTAATCAATGTTAATTAAACCCGCCATGACGCTAAAAAGGGTCCGCTCTACGCCTTGCACGAACATTTTCATCCTAAGTAAACTAGACTCATCGACTTACTTCGGTTTGTAAAGTTCATGCTAGGCCTAACTCAACAACTAAAAAACTATATTTTATAACAAAGAGTGACATGTTATGGGATTTGCCTTCTGTAAATGAACTTATAACTTAAAAATTATGACCTTACTTTTACGACTTACAATCTAGAAATATATATAAAAATGAATCGCAAAATGTGTTGGTAAGCGCATAACTCAACAACGCGTGGACAAATTTGACCAATCCTTTTTTTAAGTGTTCGTTAAAGTCCAAGGATGGTTTTTACGACAAGAAAAAATCGAATAATTGCTGTCAAAACCCTAAAAACAGCCCTTTTCTTTTTCCCACACAAACGTTTTCTGTCTAAAACTATAGAGTCAATTTGAACTTTATTGCCATTCAATAAAGTTCATACTAAATTACAAGTACTCACTGCTGTCTAAGCAATGTAGGTGTGTTCCTAACGTCAAAGAGTCAATTTGCACTTTATTACCGCTACACAAAGTAGAAACGATTCGTAGTCATTCGTTATTTCTTATAATACGGGAACGAGGACAAGGACGGGAACGGGAACGGGAACGGGAACGGGAACGGGAACGGGAACGGGAACGGGAACGGGAACGGAGATGATATAGGATAATAGAAGTAAATAGTAAGTAGCCCAACGTTCGAGCAGGACAACGTCTGCCAGGTGTGCTAGTTTAATAATAAAAAAAGACTATAAGCCATAAAATTTAATCACATTAATTAGTTACAATTCACTTAATTTGCTTAGTGGGCTGCTTGATATCTACCTCCTACATCCATTGAGTATCTTTTAAAACACGTATTTAACTATTTTTTAAATAATTGTCAGTATTAATTACATTTTATAAATATATCGCCAAAAAAGTTTCACTTCTTGTCTGTTAAGCTGAAGTAACTGAGCGTCCTCGTGAATAAATGAACAGGGGATGAATACGGAATATGGCAACATCTGCACTCAGTTTGCAGCGTAATCAAATTACAGCTCGACTCATAATACTAAGCGTTATAGAGTGCTTTACGATGGAATTAGTTTTTAACTCCTAATTTCCACACCTTTTTTTACACCTACACTTATTTTTAGGGTTCCGTAGGAACAAGGAACCTTCATAGATTCACTCTATCTGTCCATCTGTCCGCCCGCAATATTAGAGGTAGAGATTTGGATTTCCCTTGTTAATAGGATGTTAATAAAAACTGGTTAGGTTAGGTAATAACACTTTTGAACGCCTTTCACAAATACCTTTACCGATACGGAACCCTTTTATATAAATATAAGCGTGTCTTAATACGCCCTTAGCCATTTTTATTATTAGCGTCATATTTTCGCTAGTTTTTGAATTCAAGACAAATTTAAATGTGAGTCATTGTAATTTCAACAAAATTTATTTATTCATGTTGACTTTTTGATAAGCATTTATGATTATAATTTTTTTTAACAATTCATAAATTCTTCTACCAAGTGTTATTCCTGTCTAGTACCAGGGTCTGTTCAAATTGCAAATAAATATAAATTTGAAAGAATTTAAAATATAAATTTGAAACAATTTATAATATCCGGGTAATATATTCGAATCAAAGGTAAGTTTACACACCTAGGTTAAGAAGAGCGCACTAAAAACTCTGTTGGGTATTTTTTAATATCATCTTAAGTTCAAACCAAATAAGACCAAAGCATCCCTCGTTTAATAACACCAACCTAAGCAAAATTGGAAGCACAAGGTTCGTTCTATCATAAATCTAGATTAAATGAGACGAGGAACGAGGAATTACATTCAATTGATCAAATTAAAATTGAACAGTCAGACTGTCTGTTCAGCTCAAAGAACTGAGCGACATCGTGAATAAATAAGGAGCGAGTGAGTTCGGAATTAAGATTCGCGCTGTGCAGCCATTTTGAAATTTGCTGCCATTTGCACTCTGTTCTAAATTACAATAATAGTTGAATTGAATAAGATTTGATTAAAGATATTTATGGATGCATTAAAGCGTTCGTTCAAATTTTGATTATTAAGTGAATTTTGGAATAAATTTTCATGTATTAATAATAGTTAATTATAAAATTTACTGTCTGATACGCAGTTGCTATTTTGCTTGCAAATTGCGATCAACGTTTTTGATTTTATACTCAGTTTACGAACTATCTTTGTAGTGTTTTCTTATAATAGTTTGCTTTCTGGGGAGCTTTTTTATAATAAACGAGCTGTACCTCGCGACTTCATCCGCGTGGACTACTTTTTATTTCAGTTTAATAAAATTGGTTTTGGATAAGGATCAATATCATGTTTATAAAAACACCTTCGCAAATAATACATTATTTTAGAAGAAATTTGGTTAGCATAAAAAAAGTTATAGGGAGCCAACACTAAAAGATAGACATATGCTGTCGCGGACTTTTATTTAGAACTTTCAAAGAGGAACAATTCCGTCATACATGATTTTTCCAAAACTTTAACCGTTTACGCAGCGCACGCAGCGGAAGCTCTCAAAAGGGGAAAAACCGGCGAGTTTGAAACATTTTTCATTGCTGCTCTGCTCCTATTAGTTGTGCCGTGATGCTATATAGCCTATAGCCCGCCTAAAGAAATTTTAAAATCGGAACAGGAGTTCCGGAAATTAGCGCGTTCAAACAAACAAACTCTTCAGCTTTACATATTAGCATAGATATGGCAATTTAATATCTTCCGATGGACCAACTTTTAACTCGCCGAAAATCAAATGTGAAAATTATTCCTCTGATCCCATCATTTTTCATTTCCAATGAACCGGAATGTTCATACATTTTTAAAAGCGGATGTCCGGTCAACGACCAATAATAAATTCGATTAATAGCCAGCTAGAGTTATCACAGCAGGTTCAGAAAAAGTTTTTATTGTACGCATCAACTCTTAGTTTACTTTTATTTTTAACTAACTTATATTTAATAAAAGGAATTATTAAATATATAGTTTGAATAAAGTTTTTATGCTTTATCTCCAAAGGAAAAAAGGAAACCTTATAGGATGACTTCGTTGTCACTCTGTCTTTCCAGTCCTCTTTTACTCGGGAACGCTTAGAGATAAAAAAATGAAATTCATACCAAATACTCACGTCAATGGTCCATTAAAGCTGTGAAAAAATCAACCTTCTAAGTGTAAGCAATAAAAAGATATAGCCATTTTTATCAGACATCCCATTCATTTGTAAAGGAAACCAAACCTATAGGGTACTACCTCTTCCCGTTGACCTACAACGGGAAGAGGAATCATGAAATTTGGCAAGAAGCTATATACTGTAGCACAAGTAAGGGAAATATCCCAAAAATAGTAAAGTCTGTTTGGATATCTGTCTGTTTGTCCGTCAAGGCCCTTGTTCTCAGAAACATTTATTGGTATGAAGTTGAAATTAATACCAAATATGTTGGAGAAATTTCGAAAAGTGTATATTTGTAGTTACGCCTTAAAAAATAATTGCGCTGACCCAATCAAATAAAAAAAATCTTATGAAAAGCCTAACTCTTTAAATAACCTGTTAAAGTAGTGTGCGATTATTCGGAACCTTTCGTGCGCGAGTCTGAATCTCACTTAGCCACTTTATTGCCATGTACCGTGTCTATTAATCAAGAATTTTAATTTGAGTATTGTCCAGACGTCTTGCTGGCTCTTCTAGGAGGCTCAATCTTCCAATCAGGAGTGTATTTATATTTTTTACGAAAACAAGTATTAAGGCACGATATAACGTCAGCGTTCAGCCAGTTCCTTTCGTAGTGGTATAGCATTTTATTTAGTTTTATATTTTTCTTGAGTTTATTCGCGTACATAAATATTATCCTAATTTAAAAGGAAGCAAAGTCTGGACAGCCAGATTTAGATTCAGACAGATTCTGGGGCAACCAAGGAAAACCGAATAACCACCTTTACAAATGGGGATAATAGCTTCACCACAATGTGACTGCGGAGCACCAGATCGCCAATAAGGTGCTTGTAGCTAATAACTGCAATAAATGAAACGACGGTCTCACTAGGTAGCTCGTTAATTACTGACCGGTGCACGCGCCGCATAATATACTACACAAACCCTTCACATGAAGTGAACGAGTCTCTGTCTTCGCTCTGGCGGCATATCTGAGTTGCACTTTTTTACACCATCAGCAGTGGCTTGGTTGAGAGATCTGGACTTGGAACTGTGATCCATGCAGGATGCTATACGCAATGACCTAATTAAAAATGTTATTGTTAAAATATAGTGTACGAACGCCCTTACCCCAAAACATTAGTATAAAATAATGGGGTGCTATTATTTCACAGCTTATCCAACAACTCACAAAGATATCGTTGATAAAACCGCAGACAAAGGATCTTAAATGAAAATAAATAGACGAGATGAAGTAACATTTTAAACCATTAGGGTCGGACGCTATAGTCCGAGATCCACATTTTAAAAATGTACAGTTATTTGTTGAAGGATTTGGTGTTTACTTCTTATGAAACGATTTTACGTTACGGAACGTTACAGGTTTAGTTATGTGCCATGTTTTAAGTTATGCGTTAATGTTATGACATGCTTCAGTTGTTAAGTCACGCGTTACGTGTTAAGTTATTTACTATGCCATAAGTAAGGAGTAAACTTAATTTATGCGTTGGAGCTAAAACACACATATTTTTTGTCAAATACGTGGAGTTAGTTTATTGTTTTGATCACTTGGTGAAAACACTAGACAAAGCTTTGAGTATTTTCTTTAAAGAAAGATATAAGTAGGTATATCTTTCAGTAATTATTACTTGGATATTTCGATATCATAAATGTACTTATATTCATTTTTAATATCTTTTACAACACAACGTAAAATGTTTGCTTATATGATTTGTTAGAAATAAAATTAATAAAATTTTAAAGGTTATTTTCCTTATTATCACAACCTATTCCTTTTATTCTATTAAACGGAAAGCTTACATTACATACAATGGTTTTAAAATAAACTTAACATCATTCGTTAAAATATTTCACTGAACGTCCCACTTAAAAGCTAACTTGACATGTATGTATAAAGTCCTTTATCTATAATAGGCCATAAATAGAATGCTAAAAATAAAATAAAGTACAAAAGTAATCAAGAATTACTTTTTTCATAGAATTCGATACGTGCGAATTCTGACTTCATTCGTGTTAACAGTATTTATCAACTAAATTGTGTAAAATGATAGCATTAATGTTTCATTTGACGTTCGGTTTCAAACGTAAAAGTAAGTAAAACTATCGAGAATGTTCGTACTAAACTCTCTGTTTACACCATTTACGAGAACGTTGTTGAATTTTGAAATTGATTTTTTTTTTTTCGGAAGAGACAGACAAGATTATACTAACGTGTGTTGTGTATAACGTAATGCATTTATTAAAATAATGTTATACGTGAAGCGAATACTTTTGTATGAAAATTAGCACAATTATACTTTAAATAGAGGAGGGTGTGCGTAAGTTAATAGTATTATATAATATGCATTATTGATACATTAAGTGAATAGAATAAAACCTCACGCATACTAATGCCAAACGATTTATACACACATGTATACATTTTACTATAAAATTGTATCAAAACGTAGTCACGACGACGGTAAAAGTATTAATTGTCAAATATTACAATATCGTTGTCCAAAAACTTGAATTGTGGCCGAATTTCGACCACCGGGCGATCTCTAGATAAAATAAAATTATTTAGACGCTACAAGCAGATCTTCGTAGTATTTATAATATATATAAGATATATAGAAGGGATGATCCATGATCGTTAGCTAACAAATGTTTATGAAAATGCGATCACATGTTATTGTTAATTGTGCGATTTGTTTTCAGATGATGACAGAAGCAACGCAGAGCAGCTGGTGCTGCGGAAGTAACCTTCGAATTAAGTGTCTTATCATTGGATACCTAAATTTGGTAAATTAAATACCTATATTATTATAAGAAGATATAGAATATTCCTCCCAGCTTTACACTCGAGCGTTACGAACATGTAAATTGCAATATTAACTTTCGTTATTTGTTATATTTTAGTATACAATAAACATCGTTATTGTATTTATATCATCATTTATTTATTTATTTAAACTTAATTGCACACATAGGAAAAAAATACAGGGGTAAGAAAATATTGCAACTTAAGTACAAAGTGCGCAAAGGCGGTCATATCGCTTAAAGCGATCTCTGACAGACAACCTAGGCAAGAGATAGCATTATTGGATATATAAAAATAAATAAAATAATAAAACTCCGACACGGTTAGGCCTTTTTGACTCCTGTCTGTTTTGCTTTATTGGAATTATTTCTGGGAAGCTTTAAGAAAAAAAGAAAGAAAGAAAATCTCAGAAGAATATTTAAAAAATATTAAAAAGTGCAGTAGGCCGCAACTTCGGAATACGCTCAATAGATGGCGATCGTTCAGAACCCTTCATTTGACCGTAAAACAGGCAGGACTAGGTCTGCCGGTTCCTTTATTGGTAAACTGTATTCAATATACAAAGCAGTCTGTTACAATCTGTACATCTATCTGTAGTTATAATAATTTACGTAGGGGGTATCGATGCCAAGTCAAGAAACTCCCATTCGTTTGTTCGGTCAGTTAACGATTGTAACATATTTGTTTACAGATAGCCAGCATTGTTGACATTGGATGCCACGTGCTGATCGTTTTTATTGCCACGTATGGATTCCAGTGTGACGTGGACAAAGATAGTGTGAGTATATTTATCTACTAGTTGTTACCCACCTGTTACTTAAAAATTGATTTGTACGTTTGAGATCTCTTCATTTGAGTAAAACTTGTTACGAACATCGTCGATATGCCTTCTAATTTGGTGTTTTCGCCACACCGTCGCCAAATGAGTTACCTATCCTAAATTTTAATATGAATTGTTTGGATACATAGCTGGCGACGTCGCCATGGCGTCTCAGTGAGGTAGGGCTCTTAGTCTTAGAAATAGACTGTTGAACTAAGCCATAAAAGTATTTTATTGAAGCTAAGTTCTGAAGATAGCGTTATTGAAGCCAAAAAAAATTAGAGTAGATAGCAATCTGTTTTATCATAGCGTGTTCTTCCTTCTAGTGAAGTTAAATAATTAAGCGTCCCATGTTGCTTCTAGATTCAGATGTGCAGGTGTTACTTGGAATTGTCTGCAGGAACACGTTTCTGCGCTACGACTCGATTTAAAGTTTCTTAATAACTTCTGTCTGTGAACAGGTGGAAAGCTTAAACTATTGTATATATCTATATATGTACAAATATAAAAATAAATTTAATAAATAACCTATTTCCTTTCGTGTCGACATCACGTATGAACGATTTTACCGATTTCGCTCATTCCTTTTTTGTTGTGTTTATTACTGCTAGAAAAAGGTCTTTATGAAAAAATAAATAAAAAATGTTGACGGCTTTGAAAATTTGAGAATACCCACTTAACCACCATATTAAATTTTTAGGAACGGGAACGGAAACAGGTGAGGAATCCGAA
This sequence comes from Charaxes varanes, assembly GCA_024363005.1. Taxonomy (NCBI): domain Eukaryota; kingdom Metazoa; phylum Arthropoda; class Insecta; order Lepidoptera; family Nymphalidae; genus Charaxes; species Charaxes varanes. Next base: position 4,162 of record JANCMC010048537.1, on the reverse strand, counting down.
CGGATATAATATTATAGGATAAGAAGAGAAAATGGAAAATAGTGAGTAAGCTAACGTTCGGGCAGGACAACGTCTGCCGGGAAGAAAATATTTAAATATTCGAAGTCCGAATGAATCAACCATCAAATGCTCTAATTATAATCTATATATACAAAAAATCAATCAGTGTTCGTTAGTCTCGCTAAAACTCTGATACCGAAGGACGGATTTAAATTCCGTTTTGTTTTGTCAGAAAAAATTATATAGATATTGTTCGTGGTCAAAAACTCTATTTTTGACTGATGCGCTATGTAATATTATTAATTCAAGTAACATTCGGCCAGTGTCATGCAATTTATGTTAAAGTAGATACTTATACTAGATTTATTGGCAGACGAGCCAAAATTCGGGCAAGACAACGTCTGCTTGGTCACTAGTAAAATATAATAAAAAAAATCATCTGAGACCCTTACGTGATGTGCGTTTTTTGAGTTTGCAACTGTTTTTACAACAAGTCCCTTTAAATATTTTTGTAAATGTTTCCTTGCGCTTGGAGAAAATTTTCGGGATGGTGAAAGAATCTCCTAAATCCCTCTCTTTATTTTCCTATAACACGCAATCATTTCACAAATGGAATACGTTTAAGATAAGCACAATCAATTGGCATTTCCCCTACACGCTCAAGCACCCTCGCAGATTGGCACAATTTAAATTCACACCGGATTCAATTTCATAAGTAGCCGAATCCGGCCCTGATTACAGTCACGTAAAAACACTTGTTACACTGTCTCAGAAGACAAGGCGTATCAATCAGCCGCGCCATGTTTAGATTGCTCAAATTACGGGCCTCAGTATAAGAACCCTGTCGAGAAAAATAATGATTATAGCTCCAACCCTACGTACGTTTGGATTAATATACCGCTACCTCAGAGAAGTATATCAATTAAAAGTATGTTCACTTTTAAGGTATTGAACTCATTTTATTTGGTTTCGAAGAGATAAATTGGAAAACTGTTATATATTTTTCGGATTTGATGATAAATAAATATTCATCAGTGAATATCGTAAAATGCGTGAGTTAAATATGACTACGATCTTCAGAATTGTACCACCTCCTGCAGCGAAATCACGTTCTTTGTTGGGTAATAAACAAAGCACCGCTGCGAGGGACTCCTTAATTCGCGATATGCCGCAAAGTCTCCGTCAGCTGTAATATCGGTGACAGCCTTTATAGCTTAACTCATTGTCAGCCGAACAATACTTACAAACATTATAAGAAATGTTCGTTTTGCATAAACCTCTTCAGATATTATAGAATAAGCTTCAGAAGACGTTAACAAGTATTAGAATAGGTCACCCATCCATTACCCGGCAGCGATAAGAACTGCTTAACCTAGCGATCGACTCAAATGCCGACTTAATATCTGTCTAAAATAGACTAACATAAAAAAAGGCATCTAAAGGCTTGTGCTATCAATCCAGAATGTTGGGAGGAGCTTGCTATTCAAAGGTCATCTTGGCGCTCTACCAAAACATTTGAGGAAAACCGCCACAAAACCCTAGATATAAAACGCCAAATACATAAAGAGAGACCTAAGCTGTTCTAGAAATATACATATAACTCTTCAGGTCAACTCTACTGCCATTTTTGTGAAAGGGTATATATGACTGAATTCGGGTTAGCAAGCCACATTAGGGCACATAAAAGATCTAATCGATGATTTCTTGGGTGGCCGTCATCGAAATCTATGTGGAGGACTATATAAAATAGAATACGCAAATAAAAAAGTAATATAACGAAATACACAGATTTAGTAGGAAGTAAATTCTCAGCTTATCTCTGATTTACGTGAAGTACCACTTGATTCTATCAACCGAATGTCAATATACAAAATTGATGTATCAGTCAGGCGTAAGGCTTAAAGCTTGTGGTAACGTCGTTTTCCCTAATGCGTTTGGAAAGCAAAAAGAATATAATTTTCCCTCATTGAAAGCAAAAAAAAATTCAATTTTCGCTCATTGCCGCGCAGTACACTTTTGTGACTGGCAAATTTTGACTCCATTTATTTTAGCGCCCCGAAGCAATTTTCGAAGACATAATGAGATTTGTATTATTTTGTTTTCTATTGTTATGAAATTTTTAATAGCTTCAGGGTTTCCAAACGTTACTAGATGCATTAAAATATTACAATTTACCTTAAAGCCTAATGTTTGGAAAGAAATAAAATACAATTTTCCCTCATTGCCATGTACTACTTTCGTGACTGGCTAATTTTGACTCCATTTAATTTAGCGCCTCGAAGCAATTTCCAAAGCTATAATGAGATTTATATTATTTTGTTTTTACTGCGATGAAATCTTTTGATAGCTTTAGTATAGAAACTAAAGCCCCAAACGTTATTAGATGCATTAGGGTATTATATAGTTTTCGCTAAAATCAATGATGGTTGTAAAGAAATAAAATACAATTTTCCCTCATTGCCACGTAATAATCTTTCGTGACTGGCAAATTTTGACTCCATTTATTTTCAGTAATTGAATTTGTGTTGCTCGTTTACCCTTTGTAACATAAAAAAAAACTTTCCTTACTTTTGCGGATTAAACCAAGTTCTATTTAGCATCCACGATCGAAGACGCCGCCATACCGTTCCTGCATCATCTGTCCGTAACAATATCACTTTCCACATCGAAAAGCGTAATTTCTACCGTAGTTCTCTTTGTAGTTTAAAGATTGTCAATTTAACATCACCCACGACTTGAGCTCACCGCCCACCTCTTGAGCACAGAGCGTCACGAGCGTTTTTTGAGCGTGTGTAATGACGTCATTCGTGACGTTTTCGACGCGACATCGACGATCACGGTCATCAAGTGGAACGGTTGAAGGAGCGTCTTTGGTATTGCGGTCGCTAAGTGGAACACAGCAATTGTCATTGCATATCGAAAAATAGACTTATTTTAACATTGAAGTGTCTTTGAGACTTCTATTTCATTTGTTTGTATACTAAAATGAAATATGTGACCATAATTCTTAAGACATGTACATTAGACCAAATAAAAAGCTGCATATTCCTTAAAAGTAAGTATGTCTTTATCTTCTTAAGATAGAAAAACGTGACTTAACTAACAAGGAGCCACTCTTGTTTGAATGTCACGAAGCTTTTAAAATTATCGTGCATATTTAGTTTAGTTTCGTTTTAATATTCGTGTGTTAACTTCCAAATTAATTTTACAAGTAAGTAAATACAATTTTAGATTATTAAAAACTAGCTGTTTCTAGCGTATTCGTTCGCGTAAAATTAAACTTGCGAGAGCCTTTAGGACTCCTTAACCTGCCCTTATCTACTAAGCATAGACTACCTTTTTTCCCCGACCGATTTCATGTTACGTGACCTTTAGTTAATATATATCCATGAGTTATGCTGCTAAAAATAACATGTACATAAGAGTAGTTATTACCCGCGACTTGGTTCGCGTAAAATTAGGTTAAAAATTTTAGAGTGATTAACATCACTCTATAAGCTTCCTCGATAAATAGGCTATATAACACTACATGAATTTTTCAAACCGGACCAGTATTTCCTGTGATTAGCGCGTTCAAGCAAATGAACAAACAAACTCTTCAGCTTTATATATAAATATATTTTATAAGATATGCATAATATTATTATAATTAGAAGAAAAGTCCCTTTGTGATATTAATCGTAAGGTTGTAGAGATCGTTGGGGTTCCGAGGATGACGTCAAATGGCAATCGGTCATCTTAACTCGCCCCGCAGCCAAGTCCTCTGCAATCTAAGCGGACCTTGGTACTTAACCGGGATAACGCTAGGAAGAAGAAGAAGAAGAAAAGATAATATGCATAGAGTCGAAGAGACATTTATATTGTAAATTGAACTTGTCCAATAAATAAACATCGATTTTATTTATTTCCTAGATGCCTAATGCAATTGTATTGTAAAGCGACCTCAGTACAAGGTAACATAGTATTGGTTGGCTATACCTAATCTTTTCGCATTAAGTTAAGTGCAGCACAAATTGATCACGGTCGATTGTCGCATTGTCGTGCGGCACAAAATCACAAATTAAATTCCCGTAGAGTATCTGCAATGTTTACTGTCTCATTACACTTCTTTATTTTATTTGATTTATTTATTAACAAAATAAATATTTTATTTGGTAACAGG
>JANCMC010048530.1:6765-31722 GCA_024363005.1 Charaxes varanes | reverse complement strand
TGTAAAATAGGCGTCCGTTGCTTGTAACACAGGCATTAAGTTGTCTACTTTAGAAACAGACACCCGTGTATCATACAGTTCTGTACATATTTATTTATTCCTTATTTTGATTGTTGCGGGTTTAGTCCAGGTGGTTTTAGAGGTGATCTTTTTTAATATATGTCTATTGTTCAGTAAACATATTTCATTACACATAAATTAAATGCAGCATTTGCAAGAAAGAAGCAAAGGTGGGTTGGTACCTTTAAGACCCATCCTCTTCTAAACCTATCGCCAAACATAACGCTTAAGGTATTAAAAGTTATACAATATGTACATGTTTCATTACGTTTAGAAAAAAAAAACGGCGCAGAAAATTGCTAAAGCACACATCAACTAAATTTTGCCAGTTTGTCACGTCAGCGAGTTAAAAGTTGTTTGTCACTTATAAACAAACAAGCGTTGATTACTTGCCACGTGATCGATAGGCGCGACGTGACGAGAAACTTTTAAGGATTTTCAGAGACATTTATTTTAGGCAAATTGACAACTGTGGTGAGGGGTGATCTATCATCTCCGTATTATTAACTCTTTGAGCAGGCGACACTAACAGTCGCTTCTATACATAGCAATTTAGAGCGGTATTACATTACATACAAGTATAAATTCGCATATTATGTTCCTGTTCAGTAACATTTAAAACTGAGTTGCTTTACGACAAATTTTTGACACCTCTCCTTGGCGCAAGTTATCAGTGCCATGCTTGCCAGTCACATGGGTTGAGAGGCAGTCGTCAGCTTTAGTGAGTATGTCATCTCCCTGAAGGAGGAGCAGGTATGTCCTCACCTCAACCCCACACTGATGTTAGTTTAATAGGATAGGAAAGTATTGTTAGCTACTGTCTGTAGGGCCATGGTAGAATGCGCGAGCGAACTTGTCATAACAGGAGTCTATTACCTATAACACAGGCATTAAGTTATCTATTTTAGGAACCAAAGTCCGTGTGTCATATAGTCCTATGTACGTATATTTAACCTAAAGAAAGACCAAAACCGTAACGATATAAAGTAATAAAGTCACCTTGAAATATTTGTTGCATGCAGTTTTAATATTTCACTCTGCACAAAGGCCAGCTCCGGCAATAGATGTGTGAAGCGTCATATTTTGGTAGTTCGAAGTGACCTGCGAGAGGTGCACCTGCGAATCGTCACGTGCCACGGGGGAAATGAGACTGCGAAATAATATTCCATCGTTGAATATATCAACTATAACCATATTTAGAAACTTTAACATAAATTTTAGTTTAACTTATTTACTACAGTATTCTTCTTTCTAGCGTTACGCCGGTTAAGTAGCAGGGTCGTTTTAGATTTTAGAGGATGTGCCTGTGAGGAGAGTTACGATGACTGAATGCCATCTGACGTCATCCTCGAAACCCCCACGACCTCTACAACCTTACGACTAATATGACATAGTGACATTAAGCGGGTCCCACTGTTTTACGTGTCTTCCGAAACACGGAGGAGGTTGGATATCAAATATAAATCATTGCTAGAATACACACGCGCTAGTCCGTACAGTACACCTATATACAACGTTTTTCAGATTACAAAGATTTAATACAAGAAGAATAGAACTGTATTTCTATTAAATGAACCAGGAGCCAGACACTTTTTTATTAAAGTGTTTGTACATTTTTGTCCTTGAAGACTACAAAGTTCTATAAAACTTTGCTCAGATACACAAAGTCCCCGGCCGCACTTCATGATCATTGAAATGATCATTCAAATGAAGCTGTGTCTGGCGCCGCTATAATAGAAGACGTTCGTACTAGACTTTTTGACTGACGTGCCATATTAAATTATTATTTTAATTTCTTATTATTTTAATTCTAAGTGTGATATGTGTTAGGTCGCTCAACGTACCATAAGCAATCTCAACTTTAAAAACAAACAGTGTTCTGTATGTTAGAACAATATACATTGTTACACCGTTTAGTCGCGCGCTTATATGGAGGTCAGTTAGCGCCATGGAAAACTGGTAGCAAGCCAAATGTGCACAGACCTAGCTTTAATGCCGTTAAATGCTAAATAGAAGATTTCGTTGCATATTAACTAGTCCAAACTGGTGAGGCAATGGTCAAGGATCAAGCGACACGTGAGGCAATATGATAATTTTTATTGGCATATTAAAAATGACACGTGACTGATAGCCAAAATAAAGCTCTGACATTGATAGCTCAATGTTATTGGAATCATAACAGTGAGAGGTGAGAAATGTTATATCCACTGTAGACACAGATGACCCTCTTGTAATCTGTGACAGTAGACTAGTGCTCGCAGCGGTCGGCAACGCGTGTCTCGCGTCTGTTTCGTTTCGAAAATAAATAAAAAATAATTAAAAAAAAATACATAACACGACCGCAACGTTTTATCGTGATGCACTAAAATTAAAAAATTAAATGCTTATGTTCTATTTTTATAATAAATTATTTTTAACCATATGGCCCATGACTGCCAAAAGGTACTGGCTCTGGACTAGAGCATCACAGTAAAAGACGAGATTTTACATGCCATGGACACATTCGAAAACCGCGAGACGTACAAGGATGAAATTTGCCAATACGATAGTATTACTATACATTCGCTAACAACGGATTTTCGATAGGGCCAGATTACCTTAATCAGTTTTAAGGGCTCTTGCAAATTTTATTTTCCCGGACAGAGTCAGAAATAACTAGTCATATATAAAATTTCCTTAAGCTCCCATGTAAGTCTACCCTCCCCTGTGGAATCAGTTGCCGTCTTTGGTATTTACGAATGGATACGACTTAGAGACTTTCAAGAAAAGAGCATGCTCATTTCTCAAAGGCCGGCAACGCATCTGCGAGCCCTCCGGTGTTGCAGTCACTTAGGTGAGTGCCGGCTGTTCGTTTGCCCCTTGTTATAAAGAGAAAAAGAAAGTATGGGAATTTGTTTAATTATTTAGAAGTATAACTTGAGATACGTTCGAGAAGCTGTTAGCTTGTCAACAGTGAGGCACCGTTAAGTGCTCGCTGGCTCAGCCAAAGTGGACGGTAATGAAATAGCAAATGGCCATACGTTAAAATGAGCATAACGTTCTATGGGTACGTTAGTGTAAGTTAGGGTTGGCACCAATTTTTTTTTTTTCTTTTTTTTTTTTTAAAAAAAAAAAGAATATTAGAAATGCTTTTTAGGTATGTCTAATATTCCCCTTTTCCCCTCCTACTAAGCTTAAATGAAAAGCTTGTATTAGGAGTGGGTGCGACAATAGGATCAACTCTCAAGTTTTCCAATAAAAGTTCGTAACTTAAACCCAATAAATTTAATAACGTTATTATTGAATATTATTGTGATGTACTTCCTTGTTACGACTGGACTTGTTCCAGAAAAAAGGACTGTGGGTAACGATGATAAATGTGTATTACCATCATCATTATATCAGCCAGAAACGATAACTTTTTTTTAAGCCTAGAAATTGCATGCTGGACATAGTCTTCATCCATAAATCTCCATAATGGCGATGTTGTGCCGCGACCAGCGACTTCCTACGACCGCAAAAAAAAACTTAATAATATTATACATATGTATGACGTTCATAAAAGCTTATTAAAAAGTCTATATGAACATAAGACTTTAACTTTGACCTGGACTAGATCGTCAGCACGACGAGGCGATTTTACTTAGGATGAAAATGTTCGTGCTAAGTCCATTGAAGGCAAGTCTTAATCGTGTCACGCGTTTAATTAATATTGATGCAACATTTTTGATGCTGAGGCCGGACATAGCTTAAAGTGTTTGTACATTTTTGTCCTTGAAGACTACAAAGTATTACAAAACTTTGCGAAGTTACACAAAGTCCCTAGCCATACTTCATGATCATTGAAATCATCATTCAAATGAAGCTACATATGTCTGACTCCGGCATAAGTCTTCCTAAAAAAAGTCGAGTCGTCTACTTACTTAAGATGAAATGTTCGTGCTGGGCCCACTAGTAGGAGGGGGTTACGCCTTTTGTTTTCCCGTATGTGGTCGCCACTCAAGGACCTTGGGACTATGTATCCAGCCCATAGACTCTTCAACTTGAAAATTTAAATGTCTATAGATCTCTATAATTAAAAAGACACTGGTGTCGTTATCTAATCCAGTACAGTAGTCAGTATGATTATAGTTTAATACCACACTCTCGGACACCCGCACAACTAGAGTTAGCAATCCTTCCAAAATTGCCGGAACAGTCCTGATAATGCGATTTCGCAACATCTTTCTTTTATCAAACAAATAAATGTAGGACGTAATTAAGGTACACGTATAAAAATAATAATAATAAATGCATAGAACTATCAACAGACGATCGTATATTCCCAAAGTAAGCAACTTAATACCTGTGTTAAATAGGTAACAGTCGACTGATACACAAATATTTTTTAATATATGAATACATACTTGTATACATATACAACCATACTCGAGGCGGGAATCACGCCCACAATCCTTGAAACGGAAAGCAGGATCACTGCCAACTATGCAAGCGAGCCAGCCAATATACATACCTAATATTTTTTTCCCGTCCGACTAAGCGTAGCTTTAGCTAGAAGTGCTTCACTGTATCATCGTAATATTGGAATAAAGTATAAATTGAAGACTAATGTAACAATATAGATTTAGCCATATTAAGTTTAAAAACTTAAAAGACGTACTTCTGGGTTTGCCCTATTGTAAGTAGGTACGACTATAACTTTAGAACCGCTAAAAATCAGCCAGGCCGCTTATTTATCACTTTGTCCCATTGAAAAAGTATTTTGTTCTAGAATCTATGCTAATATATAAAGCTGAAGAGTTTGATTAATTATTTGCTTGAACGCGCTAATCTCAGGAAGTACTGATTCGTTAAGAAAATCTCTTTCAGAATTAACATTAAATTCGAAATTTAAAAACCCCCGATACTTCGCTCGGCTACGTTCGTTCAATTCTAAAATTTAACTCCTACGCCATAACCCTTCTTTAAATACCCAATTTTTTAATATACAAATAGAACCTTTTCACTTGAGTTCTCCACTTTAATCCCCCACAACTTTTAAACATATTAACCGATTTTCATCAAACTTGTCTAAGAACACTTGCCCATAAGTCATCTTTAATGCAAAAAAAAAAATAATTGAAATCGTTTCGTCCGTTCGGGAGCTATGATGCTACAAACAGACACACACATAGACACGTCAAACTTATAACACCCCTCTTTTGCGCCGGGGTTTACAAATAACAGCTTCCTATGTGAAGACCACGACCGCTCCGCATAGCGTTTTAAGTTTCAAGCACATATTGTCTCGGCTCACAACATAGCCACATCAATTTCCCTCTCGGAGGCAGTCATTAAGTCCTTCTGCTTGCAGATGTTAGGCCTGTGGAATGGCACACTAAGATGGAAGGTGTTGCCCGGAGTGGCCGCCGTTGTTCGTCGGAAAGTGTATATATAACGATCGTATGTAGAAACTTTGCTAACGTGAGTTGGATTTTGTATGATATGCGATAGGGTTTGTACCGGGTCCGTGGAGCTGTCCGTACAGCGCCATCTAGTTCGCGATCTCGTTAAGTAGTGGCGGCTACAGCTCACGCAGGGCACGACAAAAGATGGATAAACAGGTCAAGTTGGTATCATTTGTGAATCTGCTTGATATATTTTTGTTACTTTTGACTTATCTATTTTCTGCTAGCAGTGGGAACATACATTACGCGAATTTAATAAGAAACTACGACGCTACTAATTCTTATGCCAGACATTATACATAGAGCATGGCGATTCAGTTTTATCGACGATTTCTTCTATTGTATGCATATTTATATTTACCGCTTGTGAGAATTTTTGTTTTGTATTAATTATAGACGAATACTCCAATCTATGGCCGCATTTCTTAAGGCTTAGAATAGTGCCACTCCTCTTTTCCCATAGATGAAAAAAGAAGAACAAAGAACTTGCTTTCAGTGGACATCAGATTTTTCTGTCTATCTTATATGTACATATGTATATAAAATTCTCGTGTCACAATATTAGTTACGGAGGACTATTCCTCCGAAACGGCTAGACCGATTTTGATTAAATTTTGTATGCATATTCAGTAAGTTTGTGAATCGGCTACTATCTATTTTTCATACTCCTAAGTGATAAGGGTGGCACACGCGGACGTGTGCCGCCCTTATCACTTCCACCAAGTCGTGGGGTACAGCTAGTAATTATAATAATGTCTTATACTGCAATCACCTTTTTCTTCTTCCAAGTATTATCCCGGTCTAGTAAGGGGGTCCGCTTATATTGCAGATGATGTGGCTGTGGGCCGTTTTAAGATGACCGACTGACATCTGACGTTATCCTCGGAATCTCAACTATTTCTACCATCTCACGAGTAAAATCATTCAGTGGCATTAAACGGGACCCACTGCTTTAAGTGCCTTCCAAAATACGGAGGAGGTCGGATATTCGGAAACCAGTGTAAAAATTGGTTGACGATGTACCACCCGGTCGTCGGTCGTGATTAGAGCTACTTAACCTGGCTGGTGGTGTGCCGGGCGCCGGGTCGGCGTCGCTGGGGTTTGTCCATCCGGTGCGGGATGTGGGGGTGGGGGGTGGCGAGGGGGGGGGTGGGGGGTGGGGGACAAAGTAAATATTGCCGCTGTAGCCGCCGGTGAGGGCGGGGAAAGTATATGTTGTAACGATGAGCGATGGTGCCTTATAGTTTTTTGCAGTCTTAGCACTCCATGTCGTTTGTTTGACGCAGCACGTAGAATTTTATATTATGGAGAACGTGGCAGTATTTTTTTGTGTCAAAAAACGACTACTTGACACTATTCCGTTTGTTTTGATCGACAGCGTCGCGCGTGGTAAGAAACAAAACTAAATACTTTAATATACCGCAGCATTACGTAGATATTCGTCAAATGTTTGGGCATAATATATAATGTCACGGCAATATACATTTTGTCTCCGGCATATTGCCTAACTGCGTGCGTTTTTAAACTAACGACCCCGTACGTAAACAGCGGAATCATACAAATTGCTTGCCAAATATATAACATTATATTTTTTTCGCAACTGAGACGTCACGGTGTGTAAGTAAAATGAGAACTCTAATCTGCATAACGATTACTTGATCTGCCCCCCGGCTTTATGCATGCTTCCTTATTATGGAGTATCAACTTGGTACTACTTGTATTTAAACGTAAGCTGTCGAAATAAGCTGTGTATTTATATATATGTGATAAAACTTTTCTCTCTCAATCTTTTAGAGCCGGTTGCGGAGTGAATGCCGGTTACTTCCGATACATGATTCGTCGCATTACTCACCATTTAAAGACATATGGGTCATATTTATATCCAGCAGGTAGCGGTACCTATGATATCTGCATGAGTTGCGTAGTGCGTGGAACGGTCGGGTATACCGGTGGGTTGCAGTAAATGCTAATACGTCGCTTAGTTCCGCTACATGCCGCGACCGCCGCGGTTACGGTCGGCGACGCACCGCTTATGCCACTATTATTCTACAACTGGATTGTTGTGAACTTTTTTGTTAACTTGATGTTTTTTTTTTTAATTTATGTTACCGTTACGGATGCAAATCCTTAGTCTGATTTAAATATTTTCAGTCTTATATTGTAGAAATCATATGAGTAGTCTCAAATAAATAAACTTATCAAAGATTCACATTGCAACTAAAAACCTTCTGGTAATAAAGGTAAAACGCTTACTTGAAATGAAATTAAAGATATTTATCTGTTACATCACACTATACAAAACAAAAACAATTACCCTAAATTAATCAAACTTAATTAAACAAACTTAGTGCTAATTAAAAAAAACCTATGTAACTACCGATTTAATAATATACCTAATTTATAATGTAAGGAATATTATCATATATTATGTATATTTGATCAACAGAGACAAAACGAAGATAATGACAAATAGAGAAAAAATACCAATACTGATTTGTAATGAACCTATAAATTATGTTGAAAGTTATGTATATCTAGGACATCTCGTAGCATTCAAATCATGCACGGACATAGAAATAGACCGAAAAATAACGAGCGCATGGAACAAGTATTGGGCTATGAGGGAAATTTTCAAAGGACCCCTACCAATACAGCTGAAAACAAAAGCTCTGAATATCTGCTTAGCTCCATGTTTGATTGTCTATAATTTAGTTTAAGTTCATATTGTATTACAGCCTATTGGTACCGTAAATAAATAAATTAAAAAAAAACTACCTCACTAAAATTCATCTTAGTACGACCCGCATCTATAAAGATTTCCTGCTAAGTGATTTTCTATACTTTGAGGTATGTCCGTGTGAAACTCAAATCGTTCTTGGTCACTGTATCATGGAAAGATTAAGTCTGATTTTGACGCGTGTAATGAAGTGTTATGAACTTTGATGTATGATATAACGGCATCTGATGGCTATACAACTGTTTTTAATACGATATTTGACAAGTACACAGATATTTCTATCGCCTTTTCATGTACAATTAATTTAACAGTTAGTTTTTTATTAAAAAAGGTTGTTTTTTTATGTTTAATATTTCCGTGTTTCTTTATTGTGGCATGATTAAGAATGGTTTACACGTGTGTAACGGAGTGTACTCTGAATATATAGTATAACGGCATCTGATTGAAGAAGCTGTTGATGTCCAACTGTTTGCTTGTTATTTCAGTATGATTTTCCATTAGTAAAGAATTCTAAGAACATTCTAGGTATGTGTAATAAATCCGTTACCCCTACTACTAAGGACAAAGCTTCAGGACATGGGAGAAATTAATTCAGATTTGATCCTAGTCCATCCCCACCATGAAACTATTAAGACAAATTATATAATATTATTAAAGTAGGGCGGGCAATATCAGCTAATAAATAATAATACACAAATAATTAAAGTAAACACAATCTACTAGGATAGATTTAAGAAATCAAGCATTCGATGTACCAGGCGCCCATAGACCATCTATGAGAAAGTAACTCCGGCGTACTTTCCTTTACCACCGCCGGGTCACGCTCTCGTGTCAAGCTCAAGGTTGTATGCGTTGACCCCTTTGCGTTTATAAGTTCCTGGTACCGCTAGTGTATTTGGGTCAGCTTTTGGGTCATTGGAGGTCATTCAAATAATTGTGATTCCTCTTTGTAGTAAAGTTTTTATTTTATTATTGGTATTATTAGACTTTGAGCACGGTTAGTAAAATTTATCTCCTCGTGCAACTTAATATAACTGTTTCACTCATTTTGCACTCGTAAATATCATGTATAAATAAGTGAAGCTGTTAGAAGCTCTAAGCATTAACTCGGACTTACTTACAAGGTAGAGTTAAAACGGTAAACATAGTGTTTATGATACACTCATAATTTATACTATACTATAATATTTAACTGACTACCAATTGAAATACACATTATCAGAGGGCCCGCAGATTTGATGCCGGCATTTCAGATATGTTAGATGCCCTGCAATAAAGCTTTATGGGTATTTCGCGGCAACAGTCAATATAACGCATCCGCATGCGAAATGCGAAAGTTCCAACAACAACGGGGTCAGTGGGCTGCAACGCTCACAATAGAGCAATTTTGAATTCAGTCGGATGCGTTTTTAATTTATCTCGCGCATTGTTCACTGTTGAATGTTATGTACATAACTTGATACCTCCATCGCCTTTTTATCATCGAACCAGCAGGAGCCGTGCGGGTTTCCATCCATACATTGTTGACATGCCGGCATCCCGTACGAAGCGTTTCGATGCTTCTTTCCTTATCCGAACGGCTAAGGCGTGGAATACATCTTAAGTCCCTATTAATGTAACTTGCTCACAAAAATCTTTTTGACCGACCAAACGAATAAGGTTTTAAACGCGTTTAATACAAGAGGTTCTCAATTCGCCGGGATATTTTTCGTTTCTTTATCTATAAATTGAAATCTTCTGAACAATAGTTCTCATTTTAATGTAATTTTCTATAATAAGAAAAATACTATTTCTATGTATATTCTATAAGTTTTTTATACTTGCGACGAATTGGACAGAAACATAAAAGTATATTTTGAAAAGGTCGTAGCTTAATCAGTGGCTGGCATTTGAGTCGATCGCTAGGTTAAGTGAATGTTATCGCGACCGGGCGATAGAGGGATGACCAACTCTAACACTGGTTCTCAAACATCTGACCATTTCTGTGCTTCGGAAGGCACGTAAACCAATGGGTCTCGATTAAGGTCATTGATATTAGTCGTGAGATTGTAGAGATTGCGGAGATTCTGGGGATGTTGTTGGACGGAATTCGGTCATCTTAACTCGCCGCACAACCACATCTTCTCCAAATTAAGGATCTTTGTACTAGACCGAGAAAACGCTAGGAAAAAGAAGATATAAGTAAAATTTGAAAACAAATGTGTGATGTCAAATAAACCAGCTAGTATACCATGAAATCCTATCTTGATTCGGACGCGACGCAATAAAGGGAAAAAACAGTACGTGAAAAAATGCATCGATTGTTGCAAATAACAATGACCATGTGTTGTGTGTGTGACGCGGGCTGAATGTACAAAGAGCTTCGTGTAAACTGCGCTATTGAGCAATGTTGTGTTTGTTATATAAAGTGATTAAACAGGGGATTATTTTCATACACAAATAACCATACAAACGCATAATAGTGTAAAGTTTTTTTTTTTAGTCTATAATGTCTCACTGCTGGGCAAAGATCTCCAACCAACCACACCTTCCTATCCTGGGCTACTTGAACCCATTTCTTTCCCGCAAAGGCGTTCAAGTCATCTCGCCACATCTTGGCACGTATATTTGGACCAGTTAGGCAGAGGCCTACCTAATCCAAATATAACATACAAAATTAACTAAATATAAATACCTTGCTCATGAGATTACTGTCATGTGGAATATTGAATTGTCTCAGTCAATGGTCATATTCCGAAGAGCAATATGATAAGAAGATAAACGCGTTACGCGCGACTATTGGATCAAGAGTCGGGTAAAAAATGGTATTGCTTGGGATGGTACGTATTGTGAGGAAGTTTCTCTATCTGAAGCCATAACCACCGGTTGCTTGGTTCCTGGCTCCGCTGTCGTCGTCCTCTTTTTTTTTTATATTTTAAAATGACGTCAGAGGGCAGTAACTCGCCCCACAGCCACATCCTCTACAATTTAAGCAGATCCTGGTAGTAGACCGGGAAAACGCTATGAAGAAGACAAAGTATTATTTACGATGCCTGGAAAATATTAGAACCAGTGCAAGCATATTTTATAATACAAACTAATAAAATTATTGATTATATTAGATAATTAGAGGTAACGCCACGCAAGTAGCCGAATTGGGCCGGCGCGTCCGGGTACTAAGGTTACATTCTCACATAAGATCGGCGTGGACTGGTAGCAGTGCTGTCACGTCAAGGGATGGTATTGTTGTACTTCAAAAGTTGTTGTCCGATTTCGTTCAGAATAATTTTTCTAATGAGTTTTTAGCATGTTCTATCAATATGGAAACTTTCAAGTATTTAAGTCTAATAGTTAGGAAATGCTAAGGGAGGGGGGGGGGACCTTACGGGCTAACAGACGGACGAACGGACAGAGCGTAATTGTAAGGGTTCCTTGTAGTACTACGGAACCCTAAAGGTCTTGTTAAATAAATAAAATAAATAAACATACGGTGACGATAATGATGAAGACTTGAAGATTTCACATTAAAAGGAGTTGTTTTGTCTGAATTAATTATACAAGTCGCGTATATGTTTATGATTAATATTATTCTTGAAAATAATAGAGTTTTTGTTGACAATGGCGACGTTGAGTAGACTAGCAATGACAACAACATTCCATTCTACGAAGGTACTGTTGTCTTACTGCAGTTTTGTACTATTGATATAGGTTATTAAATTGTTTTTGATACGAATTAGGGTACTTCGTATTAATACGCCATGCAAAATCTTTCGGTATTTTTGGTAACCAATTATAGTTTATAATATCAAGGCGGTTGTGCGAATGTTTGTATTTTTATAAAATATCCATCATTAACATGTTACATTTTATTATAAGATTGTGTCAAAGTGTAGTTATTACGACCTCGTATCTATATAAAATTTCAAATATAACAATGCCGTACAACTAATTGAAATCTTGTATACAGCTTTAAATAAGCATATAGCAAATCTATTTATGGACGAATTTCGACCAGGTGACGATCTCTAGTTGTATTAATTACGTCCTTCTGAGAGTAAAATGAAACTATCTACGCATGATGTTGTCTTTAACACCTTTGTTGCACGGGTGTTGTGCCACAGAGCGGGTCGGGTATAGAATAGGGTCTGCATGAGGTATGATTAGCATCTCTCACGGCTGACATTTCGCGCCGTGCAAATCTCCTCTGCGAGGCAGTTTACACCCACGCTGTTTCAATTTATTTCACAACTTCTTGTCGCTATTGAATACCCATTTATGTTTTCTTGACAAAAATAATTCTAGGAATACTGTAAGAGAATATTATGCCTTCTAATTCTTGATAGGGCCTAGCCTTAGAAGTGGGCACGACGCGCGAGTTAAGGTTGGTGGCCTTAGGATTTGAAATGAGAATACCTTTTCGGATTTTAGAAATCCTTAGGCGCTTGAGCTACCAAGGCCTGGTTTTTTTATATTTCTACGAAAACAATAGGTAGAACAATATGTAGGTAGAGTCCTTTTTAGGTATACTGAGTGATACGGTTTCCTCTTGTGCTAGAGGCAAATATGTTGTCGGGTGTACATCGCTCATTTTAGGGTTCCGTACCTCCAACGACAAAAAGAAACCCTTAAAGGACCACTTTGTTGTCCGACTGTCTGTCTGTCAAGACCCTTTTGAAATTAACACCAAATACTGAGATCTACGGTCCATTGAAGCTGTGAAAGAATTAACCCATCTCTATCTGACTCGCACTTGACTGGTTTATTTATACTCTATCATGAGTGTGGGAGTCGCAAGGCATGTTTTTTGCTTTAATTACATATTCGACATGTATGTATGTACATACATTTTATGGTAGAGTAGAGGTTCAATAACTACGTAGGTGATGCAGATACCGACATTTTTTGCGGGGGACTCTGTAATTCAATTGCCGCCGCCCACCCGAACCTTGGCGGCCGCTCTATATGGCAAGCATCGAGTGTTACCTTAATTATAATGTGGCACTGTTAAAAATTGATTGTTTGACACACGATGATATATAGTCGGAGGCTTGATGATCGCACTATACTAGACTAGCTGCCTCCTGCGACTTTGTCCGTTTGTTATTGTGTTTAACCCTAATTATTTTTCTATAAATGGTCTATTTTACTCCTTATAACATCAGCTATCTGCCAGTGAGAGTTCAATCGAAATTGGTAGAGCCGTTTCGTAGATAACCCACAACAAACAGACAAAAATGGTTTAATTGGTGTTTTTGTAATTAGTATCGTACATACAGTCCTACGCAATTAGTGATAGAGTTATATTTTGACGTTTCAAATAGACACTTAAAGTTTATTTATATGTATAGTATATGTAAATAAATAAACATATATTTATATCTAAGTGCTACGTGCAGTATAATTGTTTCGAGTTGCGCTTGCGAGCGTCAGTTTTTCACATGTTTTTATTATACTTAGTGTGACCTTCACGCATACATACATACAAACGCGCGCACATTTTAAGTTATTTTAATTAACTCATAATAACTCCTCCGCAGTGACTCATTAACCTAACTAATTACGGAAACACTTTGGCTTTAAAACCTGGAAGCGTTACCTCGGGATAATTCGTGACGAGTAGGGAAATATAAAATCGTGTGTCTGTCTTGTTCTATCTATTGCCTGTTTCTCTATGTGTGTCTATAGTAATTGTTAATTCGTAACTTTTCCTATTTGAAAGGATTTTTCTGTCAAAAAAGACTTATCCATCATTCATTCCCGTAGGCTGTGGAGCGAGATAAGATGTCTTCTAACCTCATCCCCGGAACCCCAAATCTCAGTGACATTAATCGGAACGCACTGTTTTACACGAACACAGGTAAAGGTCGGATATTAAAAAACCAATATTATAATTGCTCACCCATCTACGATCCGACCGCGGTAAGAGCTACTTAACCTTGCAATCAACTCAAATGCCGACCACGGTTTAAGCTACAACCTCCTCATAAGATATAGTATCTAGTCCATCCAACAAAACAAGATGAGAAATAAAGATTTAGCGATAGTTCAGAAGGATCGAATCAAGTACCACAAGAATTTTAATCTGTCCCTGAATCCAATGAGCTATCAATGTTCGTAACATTCACGATAAGATATTGCACTGACATACGCCTCGCGAAATGCATTGTAGGTATACAAGATAAGCAACCGTTTTTGTACATCTGAAAACTTATTTAAAGTGCCGCTTTAAAGTTCGCCCTTTACTCCTCCCATTAAGCACTACCTCTTCCTCGCGATTTCGACGCGTAAAATCAAACTGAATTGACCTCCTTAATCTGGTCCTATCGAAAAATCCGTTGTAAGCGGATGTCTACTAACCATAGCCAAATTTCATCTTTTTACGTCCCGCGTTTTAGAACTTTCGAGAAAGGTGACTTGTCACTTTTATAATAAATAGAAATAGAGTCAGGAGTGGATAATAGCCCATCCTATGTTAATCCTTTTTTATTTAACAACGGACAAACGGGCATGGTTCACCCAAGTGACTACCGACGCTCAAAGACAACTGCATCACCGGGAGGCTCTCAGAGAAGTTACCGGCCTTTGAAAAATGAGTATGCTCACTTCTTGAAGAGCCCTAAGTTGTATCGGTTCGTACACCAAGCTGACAACTGATTTCATGAGAGGCAAGAAGTTCCTAGAAGATCGCACAGATGTTCTCGGTGTCCCAAGCTTTCCAAATTCGAATCCCCTTGGACTATTATCCTTCTATTTAAAGAAGTTGTGCGAAGCAGTTAATTCCTTTCACGAACTCCGTCCATTCTTCCATGTTTGTTGAGCTATTTAGGCTCTTTTCATTCATCCAAAATTACGTCATTTGCTACAATACCATCAACTGTTCAAGTTGAGTAACTTATTTGACCAACGCATTAGCGGTTACTTAATGGCCGCGTTCAAGTAATATCTATATAACATTCAAGCAACATCTATATAACAACAGTATCCCACGAAATAGATAAAGAAATCAACTGAAAAAAACTACAACAACAACAAACTAAAATTAAAAAAAACCCGTTATAGCCGCCGATCGATTTAAAAAAATATAATTTCACGTGTACCGGAATCCGTAATACGAAAACACTTAAAGAATGAATTTTAAATTTAAATAAAGAACACAAAACAGCACACACACGCACACGTCGAGGTGTTCCTTGTATTTGGAAAACTGTTTTAGTGTGTTAGTTTAGTTGTGTTGAGAAAAGCGTTCGTTTTTCGAAATTCGAATTTATCAATTCGTGCGCGCGCGCGTGCGCCTCGTTCGGAAGCCGACAGGTGACTGGTGCGCGGACGCAGCCAGCATTCCGTGACGGTGGAAGGCGTCGTGGGCTTACGGCATGGTAAGGGCTATCAACCAAGCTTCATTTTTTTTCGGAGTGTAAACCTCTTTAAGGGCCCTCTGTGCATTTGTTTAGACGGGAAAAAACTATTAGGCTTGCGACGCCGTGACCGCACCGACGCGACTCTTCTGGTTGCGGCGCAGCATTTTGTATCCAGGGGTTGGATCTTGCTTTTTATCTGTCCGATAAACATTTGTTTCAAGTTAAATAAAAGCCTGTAATTTATTCATTTGCACTATCGAGATTTTAAAATCATATAAGGCTGGCAGCCCTAGGAGTAGTTCCCATTCATTACGGGCATTGATAATTGTCATGTTAAAAAGGTAGTCATCTTCGCGCTCTGTGTACTTTATATTTAAAGGCATTCGCATCTTTGCAGACTGTTTGTAAAAAAAAAACATGAGCGATAATTGCATACAATTTTGTCTGAAAAAATATCATAAATGTGACTTTCTTTGCTTTGCTCTTTTTTTCAATTATTTTACTGTTTTATCATCGCCAGCGTTTAAAAACTACAATTATCAGCAATTCTCTTTAGTACTGTTTCATAATTAATATGTATAATAATTTATTCATTCGGATCCAATGTACGAATATTTTGTCGGGAATACACAAACACTATTCACTTTTATAAACAAGTCGCTATTCGCTATATATCAGTCGCCCTTCATCATTTCGCATGCAAAAGTCACTTTGATAAGCATATCCGATATGTAAAGATTAAGATATGTGATATCAAGGAAACAGTAGCTTAAACATGTAGTAAGTACGTATGTATATACTTTGTAATTTCCAAAAAATATCATAGCAAAGGTGCGCTTTCATAGCCGCTACAGCCGTTTCGATATATCGTTGCGAAAAAACTGTGCAGTTTAATCGAAAACGATGTTTCATACATACGTATTCGATAAAACTTTACTTTTTTTTCTCAACGATTCATCTAAACGTGTGTAGCGGCTTTAAGGCGGGAATAATAATTAACATTTTAAGTCTATGCACGTATCTATATACGTACTAACGAGATATCGCCCGCTGGTCGAAATTCGCCCACAAACCTTTTTGCATACGACAGACATTGTTCTATTTACAGAAAAATAAAATTTGACAATTAACATACGGTTGTTTCGGTTACGCTTTGACATCATCCAATACATGTGCGTGTAAATGGTGTAAATCGAGTGACATTGGTTTGCCTGTGGTTCTATCTTAATTATTTAATATTAATGCATATAAAAAAAATATTAGCATTCGCAAAACTTCCTTTATATTATTTACAATTGTGCCAAATTTCATACTCCTCCGCCGGCGCAATTTTCGTATAATGATACGTAAAATTTTCGCTTCAAGTATTAATATCTATAATAAAATTATAAAGAGGAAAGATTTGATTCTTTGCCTACATTAACAGGCTCTAAAATTACTGGACCGATTTGAAAAACTCTTTGTCTATTTATACGCTTTATTGTACACCACAAAATAAATTAACAGATAAGAAAGTGACATACAGCAAGAAAAGAAGTACAAAAGGCGGTGATATCGCTGAGGAGCGATTTCTTCCACACAATCTTTAGGACAAGGAAATATATGAAGTGGTAAAGGAGTAAGTGGTGCTCTCTCACCATTATAAGGATCCTACATTATCCCTGATGAACATAGGCGATAGAATATTTTCAAAAAAGTTAGGAATCAGCATGAAGGCTTCGATAATGTAAGTGCCCGTGCGAAGACGAGGCAGGCATCTAGTAACTGATAATAATAAAAATGGTTTTCAAAAACCCTCTGACCTCCTCCGTGTTTCGGAAGACACCTAAAACATGAGGTCACGATTAAAGTCACTTAATGATATAGTCCTTCGATTGTAGAGATTGTGGGGGTTCTGGGGATGACGTCACGCGGCAATTGGTCATCTTAACTCTCCCTACAGCGTCACCGCTATTTAAGCGGACCCTGGTACTAGACCGGGATAGCGCGGGGTAGAAGCAGAAAATATTGTCTTATAAATATTGTTTTTTTTTTTCAGAGGACAGCTATAACCTGCATACAGCAAGCCCAATCAGCCGCACATTACTTACCCCTCACCGTGATACCATCCAGACTGGATTCGGGGCCTTCGTCTCAGGTACCAAAATATTTTTAGCACTCCTATGAATAGGGATATACTATGCTCTAATACCCTGGACTAGGGTATATCAGGCACCTTTGGTAGTCATAGCTAACGTAAGCGCAAGCTTGTATCTGAACGTCAAAGACCCATCCTCAAAGAAGACATAGTCACCCCTTTTTTTACTGACGCCGATTTTCCTTGAATCATAACTTTCTTCTGATCGTAAGAGGTCGTCCATAAATTAGGGAAAGGGAATAGGGAGGGAATAGGAAAAGAAAAATATTAAAAAAAAATAATTGAAATACTGTTTTTTTTTTCGTTATTAATAAACAAGTGCATTAATTACTTTTGCAAGGTGCGTTATCTACTTTTATTTGAACCACATAGCTGTCAATTTCCATTTTTAAAACTATCTTGGCTAAAAATGATGCACCAAGCTTACAATGCATTGAATGGGCGCCTTTAATTTTTTTATTTTCAGCCAGTATCTTTTGATCTTGGTATATTTATATGAAAATAAAAATAGTGCAGTAATAAAAAATTTCATACATTACTGCACTGTTTCGGTTCTATACAGAAAAGGCTTCCTTTTTGATCGGTTATGTAATGATTAATGATTAAATTACTGCGTCGTTGGAAACTAAAGACCGTTTTTATTTATATCTTGCCACGTGTTTTCGTTTTTCACATAGATTCCGAATAAGGCCAAGGTTCCCGTTTTGTAGGAAAACAACAGTAAAAGTGTACAAACATGTGCTAAAAATAAATCAAGTGCAAACAATGTCGTTGCGATTTCCTTGAGCCTGTTTATAAAATATTGAATACTATCTCGCAGTTCAAGGCTTCTTGCAGATTATTTGCTTAGAGACACGATCGTTGCCTGTCATTTAATGATAAATAAGCTGTGTAAATCTAATCAGATGAGTCAAAACTTGACGCCCGTCTTGAACTATTGCCCTATAGCAGTAACTATGTTGTTAAAAATAATTAACTAGAAGGATACTTAATCATAGTATAATCAGACAGACATTGACATTTTTAATCAATTAACTGGTGGGAATACCCATATGCGATTGTTGACAAAAACTTTCCTGCCAGAAGGCGAATTAGAGAAAGCGCCACGTTTGCGGTCCTTTTGGTCAGCAGCCAAATTGTGCCGATGCGTCGGGGTATCAGTACCTCTTTCTCATAAAAGAACAGCCTAAAGTGGCGGCAATGTTGAGTATAAATATTTTTGCCGTATTTCGTTCGTTTTGTGAGAGTTCCCGTTCTGAAGAAGTGGTTCCTGGTGGTGCTGGTATCCCCATGGGCGTTGGTATTTACTTAAGTTAGTGCCTTGTAAAAAAAAAAGATGCTTTAACGGTCTGCTCACTAAATATACTTTCTTTAAAGTTCCTCAGACCTTTTTTCATAAATATAGTGACTCTGATGCGTTATTCCAATGCTTGGTAATAAATGTTATAGCGTATAATCAAGTTTTCTGTCTCCAAAGTGTTTGTATGTTTCTGTATTACTAGTATGTAATATAAGTAAATTATATTCATTGTTAGAGTGATAAATGATAAAGAAATGTCTTCGATATTATACTTTGCTTCAAAGGAGCAGACGCAAATACACAAGTTCGTCAATATTATTGGCTTACAGCGCGTGGTTGAATTTAAGTTTACAATAATAACGCTGCACACAAACAAGCAAGGGTTGCAATTAATTAGTGGTAGGGGCGTGCATTTTTGGACTGAAACATCCAAGTGTTGTTGTGTTAAACATATTTGCCCCATATCCCTTTACCATTCTTTGGGGGTGAATGTGATAGATTCGGCTATTCGCGAGTATTATCTACAGTTATTTGGGCGTATATGGGCTATGGTAGCTGATGACCATGCTTTTAAAATCCCATTAATATTCTTAGTTTTATTAATGTTTTATGTTATAATTGTTTAACTAATTGGAATACCTATACAGAGTGACTGGTGAGACACATAGAATACTTTCGGAGAGTGTTCGGTACTCGAGTCTCGTTATAATTATGCATTAAAAATAGGTTCTTAATTTTTGACCAAATTTCCTTAAAATTTGACGAAGTTTGTCCTTACATTGAGTGGTTAATTTACATTTAAAAAAAGTTAGTCCGTAAATATATTTTTTCATCATTATTTCCCAGTAAAAAAACTGGTCAGTTATAAAAAAGATTTAATGACAGCTGTCAGTCGGAATTAAACGCAATATCAATAATAAATAAAATTATAATACATATAGTTCATTTTGATTAATTTTTCGACTTTTCCTTTACTTCTTTTCTTTTAAACCTTCTCTAAATTAACGGGAATGATACAAAACAATCAGAATTTAAACCCGCCCAGCTGTTTTCCAGTTTTTTGATTTTTTTATATATTGTTTTTATAAAATATATATTTTTTAACAGGAATCAACACTAAGCTACCCGCAGTATTTGAACACGGTTCGACTTCAAATCTCGTACGCAAAGGATATTCACGACACACTCGTTGCCGCCGCACAGAACATATCGCCCTCAGAGTAATAAACCATGGAACAATGAAACAACAGCAAGTGAAGAACATTATTATATTATCTGTACTAATTAAGCCTAATTTTAATCTAGATAAATTAAAGCATTATTGAATTACATAAGATTTTTATTGCATAACAATTTCCACTATATTTATTTAAATATAATTAATGTTAATATAAAAAAAATCAATCATAAAACATTTAATATTAAGGAGTTATTATGAAAATATTACATATACAAATTAAACGGCAAGATATGACACCAACATTATAATCATCCTTGAGATCAATAGAAAATGTCCTTAGAGCTTTTAATAATTACACTATATTATATTTATAATAAAAATAATAACAATATTTAATAATTTATTCTAATATATATGTGTGATGCTGATTAATTTGGAGCCGGCCTCAAAACAATAAAGACGAAAAGCCAAACAGTTGTAACAATTTTAAATCCTAAACTATATTTATCACAATATATAAAATACTATCAGTCTTTAAATCGGGTTTATTAAATGCCAGTTTATTCCGCTCGGGCGTATCTGTAAAAAAAAAAGAAATTTAGTCATAGACAAATTAGAACTTGAGTTAGTAGTAGAGAGAGTGGCAAATTTTGACTTTTTTTTGAAAATTGTAACTTTCAAATGCGAATCAAATAATTGTTTCAGCGGATGTCTGAAAAATTGTGAAGTATTCGATTTAGGGGCCTGTAAGAAAACAGCAGACTCATTCCTCAAAGATCGGTAACGCAACTACGAGCTATCTGTAGTGCAGCTTGCCATGGACCTCGGTACAGGCTGAACAGAGCCTCCTACTCGATTGTTGCTTGTTATATAAAAAAAGTCAAGTGCCTACATTTCTTTAGTCTGAAATACAATAAAAAAAGAGTGAGAATAAACGAACCAAATTTGCATTTTGGGTATGTCCACATTAGTATTTGTGACAGATTTTTTCAAACTAAACACTAATTAAAATTTCGCATAGAGTAATAGTAATTCTACAGATGTCAATGTACAATACAAGTTAGTCCTTGGGGGGTTGTTGATAGTGAGAAAGGACATAAATTGTCCTTATCTTCAGTCCTCGCTCCTCAACATATTATTTGTGTGCGTGACCCCAGATAAAGTTATTATTGTGACATAAATAACGTGTTGATGATGTCCCGTGGAATAATACGGGCCTGGAATAGGGTGTCCATGTTTTTAGGGGTTGATTTTGAAAGTCCTAACTCCAACATTTTATTACACAACTGTCTGTTTCCCGCGAATTCATCCGCGTAAAAATAAACTGGTCCTTAGACAACCTTAATGTCTACTAATCACAAACTACCTACCTGATAAATGTTATCTTTGTACGTCCCGCGGATTCCGAAATTTCGTCATATGAGACCTTTCGCTTTTATATATATAATTTCGTTAAAGATATCCATATCCTCGTCCCGTATAACATATTTTTTATGTTGCTCAACATATTACATATACTATTTTATGTTAGATTTATATTATATATTATATTAAACAGTGCTACGATTCAACGCTATATTGTACGTGGACATCAAACATAATGCTATTTGTTCCGCTTCGCATGTGCATAATATCTCAAGCGTAAAAACCTTTACATAATGAGGATTAGCTCGACTGAGTATAAAGTAAAGGAACAAATGAAATAAATTACTTAGTAGTGAGCAGTTCCTACTTTTTCCTATAAATAACTTCTAGTCGTGTACTAATAACATGCACAGATGAAATAATCTATAATTAAATTATTGATTTATGGCTCCTACTTATGCCAACAAGGCACAATTTATTTCGCCAATGTCACGTTTTTTTGACGACAAACAGACGAGATTGATCGGTATAAGCGACTATTTTAATTTTCTATTTTATTACACTTAAAAGAATCACCTTTCATTATAACCTTAATTACGGAAAAAATACTAATTCTCAATAAGTAGTTTTGACACCAAGAGATAAAATAAAAGCGCTTAATAACGTTACACCCTAACTAAGCAAATTAATGCTCTCCTGTATTAATATTATAAATAGGAAAGAATTGATTTTGTTTGCATACTTTTAGAGCCTATTTAACTCTGAAACTAATGGACCGATCTGAAAAATTGTTTACGATTGGAGTCCTACATTATCCCTGATGAACATAGGCGATAGAATATTTTCAAAAGAGCTACGGGTCCGTATGAAAAATTCGATAATGTAAAGACCCGTGCGTGACTAAAGCGGGCCGCCCGCTAGTCTATCTGTGAACTTCTATGTACAAAATGCATAGATAAGGCATCGGGAAAGCGCTCTCCAGAACGTTCTAGTAGAAACTAATGACACAGTCTTATGCCACTTCCCCCAACGTGGAGATAAACAATTTTGATTTGTTTGTTCAGGAAACATTATCACGTGTACAATTAAACATATATTTCTCGATTGACGTTACCAGCTTATGGATTTATGTTTTTTTTAGTATATGTGAAAGGATTTTTGATAACGGTTTACTTTGGATCCTACTAAGTTAGTTGTTACATTAATTTTTTAAAATTCCTTTATCAATAATAGCATCCATTAAACCGAACCTGCCGGACGTTCTACCTGTTGTTTTTTTTGGATCAAAACTACTTACCGGCATTCCATTATATGTCACTCAACTAAAGGCTTTTATGGGTCATCCATAAATGACGTCACACGAATTTTACGACTCTCCCCCCTCTCCTTCTCTTACACACCGCACATTTTCGAAAGCTTTAATGTGACATCGCGTATTTTATATTTTAAACACGTATAATTAAAAGAAAACGCAGTATCTATTTTTTTTGACATTTGACGTCAGAAAGCTTCTCCTCCCCCTTTCCTGTTCGTTGTAGTGTCACATTTTATTCATCCCCCCACCCCTAAACGTGTGACCTAATTTATGGACCCCCTAACAGAAATGATAAGAAAGCGTGGATCAATTGTCTACGTGGAGTTTTACTTGTCTATCATGAATGAGACCCAAAATATTATTTTTTTTAGCTTAATTCATTTAATTAAACGGCTTTTGCAGATTTTTTTACTATTTTAATTTATTGTCAAATACTAATTTATACTGATGAATAAATAATATTTTTAGATTAATTTATTTAGTTCAACGCAATTTATTAGCGTTAAGAACAAACTTTTGTAACTTTTTTAATGTGACCTTAGACCACCCAACTGGAGTAAAACTTTTATATATTAGTATGTATAATTGAACGTTAACATGTATTTACACTTTCATTAACTTTTTACGTAGAAAAGTTAATGTTACTTGAACAAATTTATAAAATTAATCAAGAACGAAATGAAATAACGAAATAATCAAGAAATCACCGTTTGCGTTACACATTCGCCAGCTTACTTTCGAAGTCAAGCGTGCGTAAAGAAGTTTTACTTCAAAACCATTAACTAATCATCAGTATACATATGAAACCCAAAAGTAACTGTATAATTAAACGATTATCGCAGATATAGCGTGGACGATCCCCCTTTTTGGCAAATCTGCGTGTAACCCGAATATTTCAGGAGTTCTAAAGTTACACGATAATTGATAGCATTGTGTTACCTAATAGTCCCGGTTGCTATGCTGATAAAAGCGGGGACAATCACCCTTAGCGATAGCAACTGTATGGAATGAAACCATTTCAAATTATCTGGTTGGCAACAGGCTGTTTTTTCTCTTTGGTACAATGTTGCAGACCCTTTTTTTAGCCGGCCTTTTTTCTCTGATAACCCTTGATAGCCCAGCGGCTAGAGCCATTTCAAATTTGGAACGTAAATTCCATAACGAGTATCCGAAGTAAACAAATCTAAGCTTTATGTTAATACATATTACAATTAATACACGTAGTATATAATAATGAGTCAACACAAAACTTTATAGTTTTTTTTTGTTATGTAATAAGGGGCAAAAGGGCATGTGGTTCAATGTGGTGACTACCAACGTCCACCAGAGGGCTCGCAGATGCATTGCAACTAAGAAAAACGTCATAATAAACATCAGGGGGGGGGGGGGGCTCACCCAAATGTGATTTTGTGTAACAACGCGAAGGGGGAGAGGGGTGGGGCTTCAAAAGCTTTGCGTTCAGAACTGCTGTTCTCTCTTCATAATTTGAATATATGCTAACTTGTTTTAGCAATAAGCTCCAAGTCGCTTCTATAAGATTTATGTTATTCGTACCAGTATCAATAAAGTGGCCAAGAGCGTGTCAAGACACGCTTATAGAAGAGTTCCGTCTCTGACAGTATAAGCTGAAAGGTATTCGTTAAACAACTGCAAAAGTTGTTGCCCGAATTCGCTCAAAATAATTTTAGCATGTTCTATCAACATGGAAAATTTCAAGTTCCTGCAGCTATTCGAAAATCCTAGGTTTTACGCTGCAGGTGGACAGACGGACGTTATAAGAGTTCTTTGTACGGAACCCCAAAAGGAATAAACAGTACTATTGAGAAACGTATTGGAATGTGAAAAAAACTTGACATCGGTCGTTCGGTCGTCCTTGTGTTTGTCCTTTAGCCATCGCTGAAACCTTCTGGGAATTAGTTTTTTTGGAATAAGTTTTACATTATAATGTCAGGTAAGGAAAGACGTAAGAATATATTTGTAAAGACTCTTTTTCTCAGGAATGCATAGAACTATAAAATTGAATTTAACACCAAATACTTCGTCTTCACTCCTAAGGTTCTAAGTGTATGCAATAAAAAGATATGGTATTTGATGTTACAT
>JANCMC010048523.1:0-22248 GCA_024363005.1 Charaxes varanes | reverse complement strand
AGTTGTATAATATTCTAATAAAAATGAGTGATTGACTCCTTTTACAATATTATGTGTTTTATTAAATATGATGAATGTGATTAGTTTAGTTGTCTTAATATTTATCTGTTTTATTGGTTGCTTTGAAGAGATCTCTGCCATAGCGATAAGGCCGTCCTTTGTACCATAATGTAAACTTACTAAACGTGTATTTCTGTAACTCGAGAACAATAAAGAATAATATACATAGATTTTTTTGACAACATCGTACCATTAATATTTAAAAGTTTATATGTATATAAATCTCTATCAACAGCAGGTGTAATAAATACGCATTAACCTAAGTTTGTATTAGAATTTGAACTAGTTTCAATGACTATGCATTCTGCATTAAGGTTTTATCCTAGTAGCATTACGATAATTGTGACCTACTAGGAAGTTGTCTTTGCAACGTTACGCCTCGGCCCCCATAGTTAATGGGATTGTTACGACATCTGTATATCTGAGATCTTTATCGTGTATAACAAACGGCTGTAAGCGTTATTTCTCCCGTAGGAAAAGTTTCCATAGCTTTATCAATTTTCTGCGTAGGTGTACACGTGCGAACGAGTGAGCCATCTCATATTGATTTTTATCCACGTGAATACACACAAATGACAAGACTCTTTATTTTTATAATGCCGACGCCAGACATAGCTCAAAGTGTTTGTACATTTTTGTTCTCGAAGACTACAAAACTTTGGGCAGCTTCAAAGTGGCCAGCCAGACTACTTAATCATTGATATGATCATTCAAATGAAGCTGTGTCTAGCGCCGGCATAAGATCTAGAAGATCTCATACTTTAATTTTATTCCCTCAGTAAATGAATTAACGCTACTGACGCCTTGACCGAATCTAGGCTCATTTATTTTTGATTGCAAATCAAATATTTTAATTAAACTATAATCCTTAATTAGTTCAATTATTTATATTTTGATTTCATTCATGATATAATCCTAATAAATGTATTTATTATATTAAAAATTCTTCTAATTTTTCATCAAGTAATAAAGTTCACTATTAAATATCTTAGAATTATTGAAAAAATTAGAGCAATTTCGACATCAAAAATTAAGAAAATTATTGTAATAAGAAAAAAATGAACGAAAAAATGGAATTCGAGGAATAGATTTAGGATCAAATCCGCATTTAAAATGGAAACATTTTTCTCGATCTAAATTAGATTTTTTTAGAAATTAATAAAAAAGTAAAAAAACAAAAATATTAAAGATAAAAAACAACGATGAAAGATAATATGGTTAATATAGTAATTATTTATATTAATAAGTTAAATAACCTTTTTGATTGGAAGTATACAAAACGAAAAATAGAAAATTAGCACGTAGTTTTTTCTCTACTCTGAAGTCAAAAATAGTCTGAAAAAAACAGAATTTTCCGGTCGCGTCTTCATAAGAACAATTTATAATTGACGCGACTGGCCCGTTGGTTTTGAAGACATGTAAAGATTTATATATATGTACATATGTGTCACTACAGATTTATGTACGAACTTTATCTATTTGAAGTATTTTTCAGTAGCGCCCAAACCTGCATATTTTATTTGCATTTTTTAATCATTCTTTTGAGTTTTCCTTTCCTTTATCTCCTTTTAAACCTAAAGACAATAGGCTATATAAATATCATAACGCTAAAATTGAATCCATTTTTTAACCTAATTTTACGCAGATGAAGTCGCGGGCACAGCTAGTAAACTATAAATGTACCAAATTTCATACTCCTCTGTTCGCACAATTTTCTTAAAATGGTATTAAAAGTTTTTGCTTCACATTTATCTAATATATAAAATTCTCGTGTCACGAGGTGCGTGGTTGAGAATCGGTCAACATCTATTTTTCCTACTCCTAAGTTATAAGGGTGGCCCAAGCGAGCAGAGTCGCGGGGCGCAGCTAGTGTATATATAGATATCACTCTGTAGCTTTAATCCTTATGGCTTCCAGTTATTCTGTTAATTTATTGAGACTCTAATTTATTTAGCACTGGCTTCACGGTCATAAAGTTCCTGCACGTTTACTAAGTGCATGCGAAAATCATTTTAAACGCCCTCTCGTTAATAATTTTAATGAACAGTCTTTACAATAAATTATGTACACTTTGTTCGAGTGAACGCATCGCAGGCATTTGTTAAATTAGATACCCACGGTGTAGTTTGCATGTAGGTTTATTGGCTGCAAAGAGTCTAGCACGAACATTCTCGATAATTTTACTTACTTTTTAGTTCGAACGAACGGATCGTTCGAAGAGTTGGAATGAACGACCGTGTGCTGATTAATCCTATGTATTTATTTATTTAAAATGTTCTTAACTTTTTTTTATACCTTTATATATTTTAAGTACAGCAAGAATATTAAAAGATTCGACATAAAAAAAATTGGTAGATACTAAAAAGCTCTATAAAAGTAGGTACATACAACATATGGCTTTATACTTTTTAAATCAAATAATATAAATACCGTTAACGCCTTAACCGAAGGTGACTCAGTCATCTTGAGTCTCAAAATATGCTTATTTTTTAAAAAAGGCATAAAAAATTCAGCACTTAACTTTCACAATAATTGCGCGCTGAAGGATACAATACGTGTTAAAGGTACAGTATATTGATTAAACCTTAAGGCCAATTTACACTGTAACCAGTTTGAAGTACCAGTTTACAAGCTGTACTGCTGGCTGGCTGGCCCGTTGGCGCAGTGGGCAGTGAACCCTGCCTTCTGCTCCGGAGGTCGTGGGTTCGATTCCCACCTCGAGTCTGGGTGTAATATCCATATGTATGTATTTATATATTTCTAAAAAAACATTTATGGATAGCAGGCGTCTGTTACCTATAATAGAGGCATTAAGTTGTCTTCCTTAGGAACAGACGTCCGTGTGTCATATAGTCCACTATATATTTATTTCTATTTCTATTTTGTTCTTACCTGTAGACAATAATTCTACCAGGTTCTGTAGTAAAATACCAAAAAAGTATCACTTACCACTTAATAAAAATATTATGCTACTCTATGGTCGCCCACTGGCTGAGTTCTCTACGTGCCGTAAGTTCATCTGCATTAGTTACATGCGACGCGACGGCTAGCAATGCAATGTGGCACTTTGTTCAGATCGCGTGGGAAACGTAAATTTGCAGCGAAATAAGAAAATAAACCTTTTTTTTTCAAGAATTAGAGCGAGCGAAGCGTGACCTGAATTTATATTCAAATTCAAAGGATGCTTTATTCAAATTAAAAATTAACCTTTTGTCAAAGAGAAGTCATGTTAATCTCTAGTAGCGATATATATGTATAAGAAGACGAGATAGATTCAGTAAGTAGGAAATGAAATGATATATCACTCGTGTATATTTAAACATTGCCTTGAAATAGTTATATCGCATCTTTAAAATACATTACAGTGGTAAGACCGGAGTAATATGTGATCCTTTTAAAGCTCCCACTAAAATGTTTTGAAAGGACCGGTTCTACTCCCGTATAACTAGGGTTTCCACATGTCCAGGTGTTCCCGGATTTGTCCAGTCCTCGTGGACGCTGCCCGGATGACCTCTAAAGGTCATCTGGGGAACGTCCGCGCGGGGTTTAATTTTTAGCGTGGACTTAAATTTAATTTTAATGTCTTTGGAAATAAACAACAGAAGTACATGGCGTTCTCATGAAGAAGCCCTAGTTCAGCAGCGAAGTGAAATGGCCTGAGGATGATGGTAATGCACATAAAAAAAAATTGATTTACGACATTTTTAACTGTTCGGTTTCAGGCCTCCATAATGTTTCATTCTTAAAAAAAAACGACTTCAAATGGTCTGAACTGGACCAAATTGATATGGGACCACAGGGGAAGCACCATAATAAAAAAGAATCATTGAAATCGGTTCACTTAGAAAGTTCTGAAGTAACAATTAAAAAAAAAAAAACGAACTGTAAAGAAATACAGTCGAATTGAGAATCTCGTCCTATTCTGAAGTGGGTTAAAAATCCGGGATTTTCACGCAAAATCCGGGATTTTCGCGCCTTTGTCCAGTTTTTTTTTTAATTTTAGAGATGACAACCCTACGTACAACCCCACCCGCATGTCTCGCCACGCCTCTCATTGTATAAACAACAACAATCGCGCATTATTGTTTCGAACGCGGTACACATTTCCTTTTTTACTCCAGTCTCCATGCAAAAACCATATCTTCGCACGCTTCAGTAATATAAATGAAATTAAAACGGGTTTTCAGTCAAAACGTAGGTATTGTTTTCGACATCGCTGTGACTTCCATATTGAATTGTACCAAGCGTAGTTTTGATTCAATTGTGTAGAAATATTTTATACTACTCTTAGTAAAATTACGTCGATTTGATATTAAAACTAAAAGGATTCCTTGTGTTTTGCTACCCTGATTGATGACGACATTAAGAGTGATTTTGTTTGAATTTGAAAGCAAACGTATAATAATGTAATTAAACGACACAATTAAGTTCTTGCTTGTGTATGTACGTGTATTTATGTTTGCGTGTTTGCATTTATATGTATTTGTGTGTGCATGTGTTATATCAAGCAACTAAAAGTATGTTACATGCATCGTCGTTTTATGGAGTTTCTCTTATTTTCGAAACTAAATTCAGCTTGAGCGTTAACAATTGAATATTAAATCTTTAACTATATCTATGAATTAAATGCATTCTTTAAACGTCATAAAATAAAATAACTTAACTTACTTTCAACGGAAATGTAAGATTATTTTAGTATGTTTTCATTGGCACACTCGTATAGCCGCACTGTAAATCATTAGCCGGATAGAGACTGCGGCAGACCGCACTCGCTGTTTGCATTTGTAATTAATACACTGTTTGCGTTCCTGATTTACGACGCCGTGCGCTAATGTTTAAATAGTTTTGTTTTTAGAAATATATAATTACATACATATGGATAATACACCCAGACTCGAGGCGGGAATCGAACCCACGACCCCCGGAGCAGAAGACAGGGTCACTGCCCACTGCGCCAACGGGCCAGCCAATTAACAATCAGCATATTATATTATTAAATTTGGCTGTTTTATAATCACGTGCTTGAATTCATTTATGTATACTAATCTAGAGATGCTATAAAGAGGAAAGATTTCATTTTTTGTTTGCATCAAATATGCTTTGATACTACTGGACCGATTTGAAAAATTCTTTCACCGTTAGGATCCTAGATTATTTCTGTTAAACATAGGCGATAAAAAATTCCAAAATTGTTAGGGATCCGTGTGAAAACTTCGATATTTTAATTTTAATTAAGTAGCGCCACGCTTGCAGTCTTTTTGGCCTGCAGCCGAACTGAGCCGGAGCGTCCGGATAGCAGTACTTATTTCTCACATAAAATCGGCTTGAAGTGGCGGCAATACTGTCACGTCAAATGATAATATTATTTTCGCGTTTCGTTCGGTTTGTGAGACTTCCCGGTGGCCTAATCTCATCTTTAAAGGCCGGCAACGAATCTACTAGTCTCCAGGTGGTGCAGATATCTGTGGGTGTTGGTATACACTTATGAACTCTACCTGCTCGTTTGTTCCTTGTAAATATCCACGCGAAGGTAGAGCGGACTGCTAGTTCGTAATAAGTTTATTAACGTGTTCAATTAGTATAAGTACTATACAAAATTATCATCAAGCGGTAAAAAAAGCTGCAACCGATAATGATAAATCTATTCTTCTCTATTACTGACCCAGTTTGATAGAGATCTTTCTATATCATTATGTATACTGAAATGACGAGCTTAATTTTAGATATGTGAGCAACTGAGCGTTGTTTATGTTTGTCTACGCAAGGACAATACGAGGGCCATAAAGGCGCTGCCACAGCGGCGGATATCAGCCGATCTGCGCGGCTCAATGGAGGTTATTTACATAGCAATAAGGCGCAGATAGCGTCGCGTCTTTATAGTATCTTATAGTCCAAGAGATTGTGACTACATCCTTGAAAAACTAGTGGTGTTTGTGAACCAATTGTCTAGAAGTAGCGGTAGCGTTACAAGTATTTATTTGTATAAAAATCGTGATAGCTTTGTATAACCAGATGTTAACGCGGTGTGTATTTCGGGGACATGTAACAGAAAGTTCTTCTAGGTACTTTGACAAAAGAGAAAATACGTCAATTTTTGTTAATTATTAGAAAAAAATTCTTGTTGAGTTCTGCGATGATATCGCTACCAAAATTCGTCGAGTTCATTAGAATATTACTTGAAAATCTGATCAAAGTCTGTCTAGGCACAATTACTGCAGTCGGTAGATATTGATTCTAATTATGTTATTGCGTTTTTTTTTAACTTTATTTATTTCTTATTTTTAGGTATCACCCCCATAGTGACTTTCAAGGTAATTACTAGCGACCAATTTAATATAACAATTGCGCGTCATCACAATTGTACGAGGAGCTGAAAACCAAATTACAGACAGCAAAATCGAAACACTCACCATTTCTTTCAGTTGCAGTCTCTCTGCTGCGTTCCGAGCACATTCTATAAAAAATGTTATTGTAGTTTATTATTAACTATTGCAGCAGAACCTGTAGTACGTATTTTGATAGATTGCGACGATACGTTCCGATTATGTGTTCTTACATACATACTGTAATTCCCCCTATAGCAAGTTAGTGCTCCGCGTTATAGGAAAACGCGTTGTCGGAGTGTTCTCGTACAACGCTGTTGTACTGCCACGAATGCGCATAGTATAATATTTTATACATGTATTATCATATTATATGTTATAGAATAATATTAATGCCTTATAAGAACACCGCGTTATAGGAGGGATTACAGTGCATTGCCTAACGACGTCTAATATATCAA
The DNA here is from genome assembly GCA_024363005.1 of Charaxes varanes. Lineage (NCBI taxonomy): Eukaryota > Metazoa > Arthropoda > Insecta > Lepidoptera > Nymphalidae > Charaxes > Charaxes varanes. The sequence continues at coordinate 15,404 of JANCMC010048523.1, read as the reverse complement.
TCAAATGAAAATTCATTTATTTACTTAGGTCTTTTACAACTCCTTTGAAAGTGAGTTTTAGCATTTCTTTTTTTTTTTTTAATGTGTGATATTCTGATGATAATATATCGACTAACTTTACGACGCTTCCCCGCGCCCTGGTCTGGGACGAACCCATGACAAACTCAGTCGGGTATATTTTTGATTGGGGCCATTTCACATAAAGTTAGATACGGTTAGAACAATTTACCCCCAATCGTTTTGATCATTCAAATAATCCTTTACATTATAAATTAAATGGGATTGGATAGGATTTTCGACTGCGCTTTTGCCTTTAATAAAGGTTTTCAATTTATTTAAGGACATTTCTCGAATATCTAATGGAAGTTTATTATAAAAATGGTCAATAGACGTGTGTAAAAGACTTTTAAGTTGAATTAACGTTGTCGTTGAGTTAGTTACATGCTTTTGTTAGGCAGTGTATAGCAACTCGAGATCGTCGGCTCGTCAAAATTCGACCACAAATCTTTAGATTTGCTTTCTCTATATACAAAATTTTAAGTCTTAGTACAACGACATTGTTACGTACATATTTAGAAATAGTGTACATACGGTCGTTATGACTACGCTGTGACACCATAGTAAGACCTATAGATGTCTGTGTAAAAAATCATTTGATCTTGGTGTGTGTGTGGTTTTATATTAATAATTTGGTATGTTTATAATAAATATTTTATAAAAATATTAGCATTCGCACACCCTATTCTACATAAACTATAATTGTGCCGAATTTCATACTCGTCCGTCCGCGCAATTACGGTAAAATGGTATTGAAAGTTTTCGGTTTACATATTAATATAAAGCCACGTTTTGGCGTAAACTATTAAAATTCGTACTACGAGAATTGCTGAATTACGGAAATTAGTCTAACTCATACTGAGCTGTTCATTGTGAAAAAAATTAATTAAATATAATGAAATATTGAAATCGCATGAAAGATCTTAATATTATACTTGTAACACTTAGAGGGCAATGCCGCGTTGACGCGAGTTTTAATGTGAAATTTAAAACATATTATTTTTGATAATAATCATAAAAATAATTATATTTTTCCTATAAAATGTCGCCTACAAGGCGTCAGATCGTTTACGAGAGTGCATAATTTTGAGATCTTATATGTTTTTATTGTGGTCACTGTTCGTGTCGTTTCTACTCTCTTCGAAATTAAGACTTAGATGCAGTAAAAGCTTTATCGTAGCGAAATATATCGTATTAGCCACGATTGGGTACTTGACTGTCGATAAATTGTTCACGCTACGACAAAAACGTTTACGTAAACGTTTGGTAAAGAATTCCTTGGTAACTTCAATTTTATAGCTCTACGCGTTCCTGAGAAAAAGGGTCTTGACAGATAGACAAACAACGAAGTGACCAAAGGATTCCTTTCTTTTAAAGCACGGAACCATAAGATAAAGATATTTAAACAAAATATTTTCAATGTGTATATAATCTAAAAAAACAGCAATTATGACTTATTACAAATTAATTCGTGCACAGAAAACAACACATGAAGGCACGGCAAAGTTCAAAACACAATATACACGGAGTCCAAAACAAGAATGCGGTTAGATAAATACAAAGATGAGCGAAATTACGCATAAAGTCTAATAAACTTAAGCACTGTGGGTACATGTCTGGACAAATGTGATAACAAAACAGACATGGTGTTTTTCGCATCGTATGTAAAAGTGCGTGCTTGCAGCTATGACGAGCCTCGTCATCTCGTCGTGTCATTCTTCGTTCTCGCATTCTTTTCTTCCTTTGATATTCTGCTCTTTCTTTTTCCGTGTTCCCTTTGTTTGCAAATAAAGTATCAAATACAACATTATTTTCAATTTGGTCACTAATTACAGTAAACCCCTCAGACTGAAAGGGTTTGATAGCTTTATCAGATCTATTTCTCCAAGTTCTCAAAAACCATTCCCTTAACCTTTTCAGCGATGCCTCTGGGTTAGATGCTCGTTTTCGGCAATAAACATAACTGCCAATAGGATTTGTTATAACCTTAACCGCCATTATAAAAACATTTTTCATGGATTGAAATGTCAGATTCACTATACTCGTTAGAAAGCTAGAAATGAAATTCTCGTGAGTTTTTTGAGCGAGTTGGAGTTTCGTTATTTTCTTATTCTCCTTAATAATTTTTTTTTCTCTCACTGCAAATGATTTTTCTTCTTTTTTAATTTTTCTTTTGCATCGCTTTCTTTTAATTTCCAAACATAACCATATGCGTTCTGATAAGGGAATATTTTTATTTCTCAATACCGAAAAGAAATCCTTTTCCGAACGAGGACTCTTTTTGCAACACCTTGAGCGGAAAAAACCAGAACATCTCTTCCTTCGGGGGTCCTTAGACCGCTCACGCCTTTTCTTTTTACCTTTCTTTGATTTTTTCCTACGTTTCTTTTCTTTTATTCTTTCTTTTCTCTCTCTTTTCTTCTTTGTATCTAAAAAAATTAAATCTTTATTTTAATAAGTTATTTTAATAAGCACATGATCTAATGAAACCATTGGTGAAGATGCATTCATAGACTGCTTCTACTCTACAGAGTTACAAGTCTTTGTGACAATAAATAACGATTAAATTATATACTTATTAACGCCATGTTTTCATCTGTTAGTGTAAATAACATCATATACGCAACAGCACTGAACCCACGGGCGATGGAAATGCTTTGGAATCTGATTATTATATGTAAGATATTGAAAATATTGTGACGTAAAGTATGTTATGACGTTATCTTACGATTTTTATAGTATAGTTCTTACAATTAGTAATATTATTTATCGGTCGTTAAACGTTTGATCATTAAGAACTTTTAACTATAATAGTTGAGTTAGATTTTTAGAGGGAGGAGGCCTTTTCCCAGCAGTTGGACATTACAGATTATTAAAAAAAAACGAACATTCTGGTAATCCCAACAGAAGTAAAATGACACACGGACGTCTGTTCCTAAGGTAGACAACTTAATGCCTATGTTATAGGTAACAGCCGCCTGTTATACACAAACATTTTTTTTGGAAATATCTAAATACATATATATGGATAATACACTAGATACGAGGCGAGAATCGAACAGAAAGAAAGTACAGAAAGTTTTATATAATTTTCACCAAATCACTACCAAACAACCATAAATGTTTCACTATAACAAACAAAGAAATGCCAACGTTAATAAAACCCAGTCACAACTCAGATCCGGCTTGGTAATTTGCATTTCTAGCCGCTGCGGAATTCTTTGCAACATCGAGAGCGCTGTTGAGAATTGTAAGATTAACTGGCTGTGCCAACTCAACTCGCTTTGAGCGATGGAAATCTTGGGGACATTATTATATGGATAAATGAATGCACAGGCAATTTGTGGGATTGTGTATCTTTCTTTTGTGTCACGATGTTTGTTCGGGATAACCTCTAAAGGTGGGTTTAGACCAAACGAAAATATAGCTAGAGATAAAACAAGAGCATACTTTCTCGATCTTTTAGTGTTAAAGAAATATTGTTCTTATCGTTTACACCAAAATACTAAAGAGCAAAAAACTAGAATAAGAATTAGAATGTTTGTTAACGCAGACAGATCTACGAAAGAATTCTCTACGTCTATTTAAACTAAAAGAATTTGATATTGCAGGGCTAGAAAGAACATTCGCTCGTCAGATGTAAATCGGGGTTTAAACTGAAGCGATCTTGATGAAATGGGGCCAAAATGTCTAATCTAAATGACTTTTTTATGTTACAAGAGGCAAAATTAAAAATCAAAGAAAGAAAAAAATTATTTGTAACTGCATATATGTATGAAAGTACAATCAATAAAATTACATTGATAAATATAACAGCAGCATACAAATAAGCAAAGCAGCTCAGCGAATCCCGCGTGTCATAAGAAATCTTTGACACGCAGCGCTGATTTTCAGCTGCAGCCTTTTATTTTAAGTGACGTCACGGTTACACAAATATTAAAAGAGAACAACTTTTCTTTCTTTCTTTTGACTTTGTCAATCAAATGTAAATAACTACACCCGTAGACATCCGCACCACCAGAAGCCTAGCAGATGCGTAGTCGGTCCGTTTATAGAGGCTTAGGCCACTGGAAACTCTCACAAACCGAACGAAACGCGATGACAATACCGTAACGTGACGTAACAGCATTCACGCCGATCTTATTTGAGAAAGAAGTACACGTATCCGGACTCGCCAGCTCAAATCAGCTGTAGACCAAAAAGAGTGCAAGCGTGGCGCTACCTATAATTTTTATGCTATGGCGTTCCAGGAATATTTTAATTTTTTTAACTATGTTCGTATGCAAGACAACGTTAGCGGGGTCCGTTAGTAGCCTGTACTGGTTAATTAGCAGAGCCTTGCTCGCTTGATTTAAGACATGGAAATTGTTAAGGGCATTTATTCTAGATTGTTATGTGGTGTCTTTTTTTTTTTAAGAATATTAGCGATACTTTTTAAGTTATTTTCTAATATTCCCGCTTCCCCTTCTTCCTTCTAAGCTTCAATTAAAAGCTCGTGTCAGTAGTGGCTGCGACAATATCAAAGTGTTTGAACCGGGTAACTTCCGGATTACCTAATATGAACTCTTAATATAGGTGGATTCTTTGAACCCTTATTAAAACTCGGACACGTCAGATTAAGATAAGATAAGTTAATCACACAAGTTTACATTTCAATAATCTGACGAATTCATTGCAATAATAATATGGGAGAATAACAAATTGTTAAAAAAAACGTCCGCTCGTCGCTTGTCAAATGTTCGAGCGAGATTATCCTTTCAATTATGAAGAAAATCCTTTAAGAATGACGGAAAGAATATTATCTGATGATTTTCTCCTCGCAATGAAGCTAAAACTGTCAATAACTCCGGAAGCGTACGCCCCAGGCGTTATTAACATCATGATCTAACTTTAATGGAACATTGTTTAACGTAACATTTTTGCATCTAATTTGCGTAATCCAATCGACACGCACAACGCTTTAGTGACTACAAATTTAGCATCGCTGCCTCCCCTACTAACAGAAAGGCAAGTTACAACATTTTTGTCGGTCTGACCATACTTTGCAGGTGAGCTCTATACATATAAATCACAGTCACAGTTTTTACAGTCGAAATTAATGTTTTTACTAGCACTAACATCTTTGTATGTCTATCTGTCTGTGACTGTTTGTTCCGCGAATTCTCCAGAAAGGGCTGGACCTTTTTGGGCGAGACTTTCACTGGTAGATAGCTACTTTTACAAGGAATATCAAAAGTTAGTTTACTTTAAGCAGAATAATTATGGTTCCGCAAAAAAAAGCTCAAGATTTACCAAGACAACTAAGTTCACGCGAGCGAAGTCATGGATTACAGCAAGTATTAAATAAAATCCCTATTCTATTATACGAAGCAATTAACATTTCCACGAGGTAATTTGATCTAAAAATATTCTATGCGGCTCTTAGTGAAGGACTTTTGTTGTCCGCCCAGTAGAGATGTAATGGAGACGACAGACCACTTGTTATGGACGTGATATTATGTACTGGATGGAATGAGAATAGGATATGCGGTAAATTTTGAAAAATAGGTTTATAATGTTCTCAAATATCTACTATTGCCAAATAAGTTAATATTTCTACGGAAACTTACGTTTTTATAGCAGAAAAAAACATTATAAACTTTAGGATTCAAATTCCCTTCAAAACAGTCCAAGTTGTCCTGACGTCACTTTATATTAACAGTGCGTTCCGCTAAGCGTCACCTCGACGTTTTCGCCGCGACCATAACGATCACAGTCGTCAAATGTCGGATATCTGAATGAGCACTCAAAACGTTGCGATCTCTTATTGGAACGCACTCTAACATAAAGTAACGTCATACGCCCTGCTGCGTGTGGGCCATGGAATCTTAACTTCAAAACATGCAATCTTAACATTAACTTCAGTAAAGAATAATTCTCCTTCTCTACTAGAAGAATGATGTTGAAGAATAATGACGCGTTTCAATTATTTTACACTTCTTCTTCATAGTGTTATCCCGGTTAAGTACCAGGGTCCGCTTAGATTGCAAAGAATGTGGCTGTGGTGCGAGTTAAGATGACGGATTGCCATCTAACATCATCCTCGGAACCCCCACGATCTCTACAACCTCGCGACTAATATCACTCAGTGACATTAAACGGGTCCTGTTTTACGTGCCTTCCGAAACACGTAGGAAGTCGAATATCACGTGGTAGCACCAACACCATCCTAAAAACGCTAGTGGTAAATAGGTGGGACTGTCCGATGCTGTAGCACTGAATACGCCATCAGTGTAAATGAGAAGATGGCGATTATTTGATGTCTTTCTGTCTCACCTATATCAATATTAATTATATTATTAAAAAAAAAGTGTATAACAGGCGTCTGTTACCTATAATACAGGCAATTAGTTGTCTACCTTAGGAACAGACGTCCATGTTTCGTATAGTCCTTCATATATTTATTTTTTATTATTATTTTATTTTATTATTCTCATTAAAATCAACATTTACTTAGAAAATAAGACTAAAATGTTTACTAACCCCTTAGATATCATTCTAACACATATACGGGCTGTAAACTTTACAAAGCCTGAAATAAACAATTTGAATTTGAATAATAGTTAATGTTCCCCAGGTTTCTACCGCATTAACTATGACAAACAAAACTGGAACTTGCTTATTAAAATTCTAAACGACCAGAAACGATTTGAAGAAATACATCCGATAAACCGAGCGCAGATAATCGACGATGCGATGAATCTGGCGCTCGCTGGACGTCTAGATTATGGAACTGCTTTGGACATCACCAGCTACCTGTCTCATGAGAAGAGCTACGTACCCTGGAAGGCGGGATTAGTTGCCCTTGGGTACATAGACACTATGTTGTCCAAAGGGGCATACTATTTAGAATACAAGGTTAGTTAATACAATATTATATTTGTTATGCTGATTTGTTTTTATTAGGTTTTAAATACACTAGCTTAGTACAACAGTGTATTGAAAAGTTTGGTCTGAACAGAATTGTATTGGATTAATTCAAACTGCTCTTTCAGCTGCTATTATGCACATTTCATTGGCCAATTTAGATCCACATCAAAATTGGCCAATGAAATGTGCCTAATAGCAGCTGCGTACTTGTCAAAATAATTACAAATTTAACCACGTTATAAACTTAGACCAGTTTAAGTTATGATAGATTTGGCATGACATCAGTTCTATATACACTCATTATGCAGCATTCCATGGCTCTTTGGCAAACTTTGTTTTTTTTTTCATATATCATTTACAAACTTTGTTCCTAGTATCACCTACTAGTTGTTATCCGCGACTTCGTCCGCATAAAATTAGGTGAAAAATTTCAGCGTGATGATATATAGCTTTCCTCGATAAATGGACGATCTAACACTGAAATGATTTGTCAAAAAAGGACAAGTATTTCCTGAGATTACCTCGTTCAAGCAAACAAACTAACAATCAAACAAACAAACTCTTCAGCTTTATATATTATAGATAATATATAAAGAATAGATTGTATAGACTTGACAAAAGTGTTACAAATAAATTATTGAACAATTAAGTAACAGTAGAGTTATCTCAAATATTGTACTGACTTAAACGATTTTAGGCGCACATAGAATCCTATTATAATGTTTAAAATATTCTTAATTCAGTTGAATATTTTCATGGTCTTCCATTTAAATATGACAGGGTAATAAGAAAACATAAGTAACACTATTTTTCAATAGTTCAATATAAATATTAAAATTGTATTTCCCACTATAGTGATGTTATAAAACAACTTTATAACCTATAAATAATTCCTAAGCAGGTATTACAAATATAAGCGGAAGAGTTTGTTTCTGTGTGTGTTTACTTGAACGCCCCAATCTCTGGAACTATTGGTCGGATTTGAAAAATTCTGTCAGTATTAGACCGCCCCTCTATCGAGGAAGGCTATATATCGTGCGCTAAAATTGAATCTAATTTTTTAACCTAATTATGGGCGGATGAAGTTACGGACACAGCTAATAAAAAATATTTTTGCTGATGTGGGTGATCCAACCCATGTCCATAAAAATAAAAAGTTTTTTTATAAACTGTTATTTCAAATATCGTTACGTGTTTATAATTCAATGGGCGGCTACCTGATATTTTTTTACAAATTTCCAGATTCTGATGCGAATGTCATGTTTATAAAACGATGATATTTTTGTGGGTGCCACATTAAAACGATACTTAGCGGAATTTAAAAGCATTCCAAAATTTTATCGTTTGTTTTATGTTTTCTGTTGCATTTGTTTAGTTTTTGTGACAAATTAAATAAAATATTTCGGTCATTAAAGTACTTAAATATATTTGTTGGAATAAAAAAAATATAATTTTCGTTGTAGTCAAATCACAGGAATCGTTACTAAAACTAACAACCCAATATACTAAAAAAAATAAATAAAAAAACATGTTTTTTTTAAATAAACCATATATATCAACAAATATTTTTTTTTTAATTACTTATTTATATAAAAATTAACATATATTTTTAACATTAAAAAAGAGCCGTCAAACCACATAAGGTTTGTCTCGGATTATACAAATGGAATACAGATATGGTTCTGCATCGTATAAAAGAAAAGCTTTTGTAAAGCACTTAACGTTTATTATTTTTTTTATTACGCGTATTACGAATCCAAAATTGAAGCAAGTACTTTTCCATAATCAAAAGGATAATTCCTTAAATTGGCGTACAGTTATCGAAATTTCATTAGTATTTGAAAGCGGATTAATCTCACTAATGTAAGGAGCTGTCCTTAAAAATTGCTTCTAAACGACCCTATATGAAAGTATCAGTTCAACGACCCGGAGCTGGCAGTGAAGGTCGGATATAATTCCTTAATTTACATCCCGATACTCGTTACTCGTAAAAAGTTCTTGAGACTTGTTGGGATAATATAATGGCGTGGACCTATTTGGCAATGGAATGTATCGTAACGGTCATAAGTTATTTGGGTGAAGAAGCAAGTGGATAAGGCAATACGCAGTGCAGCACCCGGCAGGATCGCACTGCGTCGGGCACAGTGGCGCCGGCTACTTGGCACTGCTCTCGGTCAATGTCCCCCGCTCCCATAAAAGCCTCCACAAGCTTGAGCCAAAACAATTTTACCAAATTTCTTACTAGTGCCCCACTATCCATGACTCTACAATTTTCCGGTCGCCGTTTGTTTATTTGTAACTACATTTGGATTTATGTGAGCGATACACAAAGTCTCCATTCAAAGTGTAATGTGTATTTCAAATCTAAGATTTTTTCTAAAGACCATATTAACGTTTGTAATAATATTTGAAACAATTTGTGATATTTTTCAATTAGAGGTAGCGCCATGCTTGCAGTTCGTTTGTTTGGAGGGAAATATTAGCATTCGCACACCCTCCTTATAGTAAAGGGGTGCTAAGGGTAAGCTATAATAGTATGAAATTTTATATGCTGTGCTTTGGTGGCGGATTCGGTGGTGTAGCTTTCGGGTTGCAGCATAACACCGATTTTCCCTCGTATTCATTCGTGGATTAAAGCAAAGTAGTTTAGTTTCTCATTAAAAGTATTAAATTAAACGTGATAATAAATGATTCCTATTAATTTTTTTAGCATTATTCTTATCACCAACTATTCATTACTTGATGATTAGACTGACAGCTTTTAAGATAATTGATTCAAAAGAGCATGAATCTGATGTAAAAGTCTACTTGACCAAAACGTCTTTTCATTTCATGGAAAATCCCTTTTAAACAATCGCCACTACCGTATGTTGAAATTATTTATATAAAAAAATAAGCAAATTAAGTAAGTAAGTTTGTATGATCAACTATGATTAGTATGACTTTTTGTAATGTTATCTCGATAAAAATTATTTTATAGCTAAGTGATTGTGCTGCTAAATCCTAGGTCAAAACTTATAGTCACTGATTTTTACTTTCACGTGCCATTTCATATTTTTACTACTTTTTTGTTCACTCTTTCTACAATCTAAAAGTAGATAAGTTTTTAATGTAGTGTAAATAGTCTATATTAGGTAAAATCTGTCAACGTTTACGCTATCTACAATTTTTTTTAATTTCTTTTGACATTTTTCTAATGCCATAGCTGTTTAACGCTAGTCGCCTATGACTTGGACATTAACAAATATCGTTGGCTTAAATACCGTGGTTCCCATGCTACGCCCCGCCCACAGTGGAGATTTGTGTGCAGTTTTAATTGTCGACTGCCGTGTAACCAATCAGTGTGGCCTGCCACTTACCATGTGACGTCACACGGCGTTACAATGCGCCGCATATATTTTATCTTCCAAGCGATTAGCGTTTAAAAAACCCATAATTTGAAGTAATTACTTTGAGAATGACTGCATTTATTCATTGAATATAATTAACTATTCTATTCATATACATTCAGCTATCAATTCCTTGGAATATGTACAACATGGATTTGCAATATCTAAGAATAGGACAGGAAATTTTTGAAATTCCAAATGATAACAAAAATTAAAAATTTCAGGTAACAAAGCTTCCCCTAAAGTGCTGAACCAATTTCCGTCAAATTGATCATCCTGATCAAAAAAAATTTAGGATTTTTTTAAATTGTTTAGGTCCAAGATGATTTAGATTTAAAACAAAATCCAGATATAATAATGAGAAGAGTGTAGTTATTTCTGCCACTAAGCTTAGGAATGTTAGAGCACACGAACGTCTAAAGATGGGTTTAGAGCAAACGAACATAGAGTTAGAGCATTCTATCTCGATGTTTTAGTGTAAAAGAGAACTCGTTCTTAGTGTTTACATCAAAATATACCAAGGAGTAAAAAACTAGACTGGACTGATTGCGCTAATTCTTATTTGTTGTGTTTATTACTGTCAGGTGAAGGTTCTTATGAAAGAATAAATTAAGTAAATTGCTTGTCAAATTAGAAAAATTAAGAATACTTCACCACCATATTAAATTATTTCTTGTGTAAATTTAGCGCTTTTGACAATTTAAACTTTTTTAATGTAACGTTACGACGGGGACGGGGATGGCGACGAGAACAAGGATAATATTATGGAATAATAGAATGTAGTAAATATTGAGTAACCTAATGGGACGCAAGACAACGTTTGCCGTATGTAGTTACAATATACAATAGAGAAGAAATCTATCAAATATTTCCGACAGACAAATGTAACAATAGAAAACTACCGCTCCCGTTATTAATCCAAGCGATCACAAAGGCATACGTGACAGAACAGTAAACAGTGAGTCAGTCAGTTGGTACTGCAGATAAAGGGGATCAAGTTACCTTCCGAGTACAGCACGCAGCGAGGCCGATATTGTTGCCAAGAAATATTAGGAGAGGCCGCGATCAATTGTGTTAGCGGGCAGCGTAATAAGGACAATTTACTTTCAGGGAATGTGGAATTACTAATAGTAACACCGCTGCCCTTTATTTAACACGTGGAGTAATTTAAACCTTAATTCATGTCTACTAGAACTTACACCCGATTATATATATTATAATAATCAGTACTCTCTATTGCGTGCTCTCACATATTGCCATGAGTTACTGTTTTTCGAATTTTGACTGAAGAGAATGCTCTATGTTCTCGGTTTCAAACTCTTTTTATAACTGCCTTGTATGTTGTATTATAGTATATATAATAATATATAATATTACAAGAAAACTCTTCTCTGCAACTGACTTTAAAAAAATTAATATCTTAAAAATCCAAAAGTCAAATTTGTTCTGGAATACATTGTATATTTATTTTCTACAGTTTGTAAGGGCATTCGGGATTGATTTAAAATAGCAATTGTTTAATATAATGTTCCATCTTTTATTAAAGGTGTGCTCATATTTTCACGTACGACTCTTGTCACTTGCTTATTCGTTTTAAGTTGTCTTCTTTTTTTTATGTATTATTTAAACATTTATTCTCATTTTTAGTTTAAGTTATTATTATATTATGTATTTGTAAACTTTTCACAATGTTTGAATAAACACTTTTCTTTCTTTCTTTAAGAGAAGTACTCGTAGAACATTTATAAACGTCCTATTGTAATCCAAACAAACAATAAATTGCACGCCATTACGGTTTCTTTTGCTTTCAGCGCAATTTCATGGCGTCTAATTAAAATCGGTTTAGCAATTCATGAATCCACGGGACTCCTTCCGTTAGCAAAGTAATTGCTGCTGAGAAAAAGTTGAAAAACGCCGTTTATCAGAGGCGTGCTGATATTGTCCGTTGTAATGATATGCATTTTTTGCAAAAGGAAAACCGACATTTGGCGCTTTCACCGACACAAAATTCAAGCAGAGTGTAAAATGATATAAACGTCTGTAACATTCCTCGGTGTTCCATCCTTGAAACCGATACAACATTTTCCCGTATTAATTACACAAAAGTATTGTGTACCTTTAAAAAGGTAACAATTAAAAATTAGTTCGAAATTATGCCTCAGCGGGACACCTACATTGAATGTATCTCATCGTGACTGAATGTTTGGACAGACATAGTTACTGCCGAGTTAGTTTTTATGCCTCGAACAGCACATCTTTCTTGGCGGCATATTTCTTGCTTGTAACCAGGCGCTTGTTAGTGCTGAACGTCATTTATCGTGTTTTGCATTGTTTGGTTTGTTATACGTTAATTAAACCTACACAATACACATTTTTTACCGAACACCGAGTTAACTACCACATACACAAGACTTCTAATTCAAAATGCCATATGGCGCTTTTTAATTGGTACTATACACATCGCAGAACTCAAGTTAGAAAGATAACTCTAATTTAAAAATATAACTTTCGATAAATTATAATTATTTTTATATAAAAGAGGCCAAGAGCATGACAAGACCACTTGTATAGAAGATTTCCATATCTGAAAAGCACCTTAAAGATATTTGGTAAAAAACCTCAAAAGTTGTCCAATTTCGCGCAAACCCATTGTCTTAATGAGTTTTTAGCATGTCCCATCAACATGGAAAATTTAAAGTCACTATATGAAATAGTTTGGAAATCTTAAACTATAACGGTTCCTTATGAGACTAGGGAACACTAAAAATCACATCGGGATTAAAATTATGTTTAAAGAGTTTTTATAAGAGTGCTTTATGAGTACCATAAGTCTCCCCTACTACACTTAAAAACAAAGATTTTGTTTCGCACGTAGCACAATTAAAACAAAGTCCTAATTAATCGAGCACCTTCCTGATCTGTATTACTGCCCTTCGATCGTTGAGGTATTCAGGCTTCATTGTCAACCAATAAAACCAAATAATCAACATTTTGTTGTTTTCTATGTAGGTATGTCACAATCGCAAGTAATTTGTTTTATGCCGAAGCCAGACATAGTTCAAAGTGTTTGTACACTTTTGTCCTTGAAGACTACAAAACTTTGCGCAGCTCCACGGCCACACCACATGATCATTCAAATGTATGGCTACGGCATTAGAATAAAGTTCTTATTGGAGTTGAGCTATCGAAATAACAGGAGTCGACGTCTCGCTGACAGTTAGCGGCCAGTCGTTACTTCAAGTCTGCGTAAGGCCGTAAAGAAAACATTGGACTTTAATGGTAGAATTTAAAATCACTTCATCAAAAATGTTTTATATGTAAAGGGCCGGTGGCTAGAGGCGTTGGAAGTAAAAATTTCAATAACCCTTTTTATCTCCGGGCAGAACAATGCCGTCGCGGAGGCTAACGATGCAATTAAAGAGTTTCGGAGATTTTGCACAACAAAAATTGTATTGGGAACTGCCTTATGGCTTATGCATATTTATATTCACGATTCCTACATCTCACGGTCATTGGACCAGTAAAGGGCTATCGGCGCTTAGAATGTAAAATGTTTTATTTCTACCGATATTTTATTCAACACTGAAGTCATACCTAAGTAATATAAGAATATAAAAGTGTAAAACCGATACTCCTTTATGAACGCCTCCAAGATAAAATTAAAAATAAATGTGTAAAAGAAATTTAGACACGGGATTTAAAAATTTTTAAGGGTGGAATTTTCAACACCAGCAGAAGTACAAACGAAGATACAAAAAATTATGCTATACATATAGCTTATCTGTTCCCCCAATTATTGGAGAACACAACATAGACTAAAACAGTATTGAATTAACAAACGGTTAATTAAAATTATAAACAAAATTAAAGTGAGAATAAAATTGAAATATAAATATTAAACATTAAATTCAAGTAATAAAACTAAAATTCCATGAAGCTCAAAATATTAAATCTTCTATGTCGCGTCGCTGGTAAGACTGAGCTCAATTGATAAACTGATAAAATTAAAGAATATCAAAAATAAAATTGGCCAAGACCGTGTCAAGACTCGGTTCCGTATCGGATACGCGATAAAGTTATTTGTTAATTAACTTCAAAAGCTGTCTGGTTTCGCTCAAAATTTATTTCCAAATGCAACATGTCCTATCACCATGGAAAACTTCAAGTCTCTACGTCTAATAGTTTGGAAAATCTAGTCCGGCCAGACCTTGGAAGCAGAAGAATGATATTTTATTCTAGTAGACTTTTTCAAAAGAGCTTGTAAAATTTTATTCTAGTAGACTTTTTCAAAAGAGCTTGTATAAGTCTACTTGAATAAAATATCATTTGAATTTGAATTCAACGGACGGACGAAGAGAACGAAATTATAAGGATTTCGTGCCCAATGCAACGGTACTGTAATATTTTGCAGCAGTAAAATTACTATGTGTTACGTTACTCGGGAACATGTAATAATATGTTCACTATTATTATAAATTTACAGTAATCTTATCGATTCAATTCGGCGTAACGAGCGACGCACGAAAAAACTGTATATTCCAAAAAGCAACAACATTGGTCTGGACATAGCTCAAGAAAGTCAGTACAGGAAACCTACTTTAGAATGAAAGATAACATATGTATTTATAAATTGTGCCATACATATTGTCATACCATATTATACACCCGGTTCCCTTTCATGACTTGAACAATTTGATCGGTACTTTTGAAGTAACAGAGACGTCTAGGAAATACATTGTCAAATTTAGTGTTTGGCACAACCCAAAAAATGGTTACAAACTCAGCATAAATTATGTATGCCTTGTAAGCCATACAGAGCTGAGTTGAAACCTAGTTTTGGGTGACGCCAAGGCGATTAAAATCTAAAATTATTCAATAAAAATAAAATTTTAATTTAATTTAAACAATATTAAAAAGTAAATTATTTTTAAATAAAAAACTCCCTGCACAAAACACCAAGGAAATATAAAGGCTTAGGTGATGGACCGCTTACTCATTGGTCCCTTGTAATGTATATAAAAAAATCAAACTTTGGAATTTTTTGCTCTG
>JANCMC010048509.1:120300-208893 GCA_024363005.1 Charaxes varanes | reverse complement strand
TTACAAATGAGAAGGTATATTTCAGCCGCTATACAGATGATCACAATACGACTTAGTTTTTATTGTTTTTTTTTTATATTTTGTATAAAATAAACACAGAGGAGTTAATGATGGCGGCGCGCAGGGATATCCTACATGGGTGCCTGTGGCCAGGGGTTCGATCAGACGCACCAGGTGGGCCGCTGCATCTATATCCACCCCACTCTCTAGGTAGGATAGACCGTTGACTCTGTAAAGTGGAAGTTATTTTTATAATACAAGGTAAACGGGCAGGCGTTTCACGTAAGTGACAACAAATGCCTTTACCACCAGGAGGTTTGCAGATACATTATCGGTCTTTAAGGGGATAGGGTCACCGGGAACTCTCACAAATCGTACGAAACGCAACAACAGTACCATCACTTGACCAGACAGCATTGCCGCCACTTCACGCCGATCTTATGTGACAAAGAGGTGAACGTGACCCTACTTCTAAAAACTTACAACGTTCCTAGAACTTACCTATGCCCTATTGGTATTATTACGAGATCTTAGAAAAAGTTCGTGGTTGTTTTTCAAGAACGCGGTTCACCCGAGTGACTATCAACGCCCATTAACAACTGCACTACCAGAAGGCTCCCAGATGCGTTGCCGGCCTTTAAGAAATGATTGTGCTCTCTCCTTGAAGGTCCCTAAGCCGTATTAGTTTGGAGATGATGCACCTGGTAACTAATTCTACTATTATAATTAACTCTTTAGCAATAACTGATTTTATACTCAGAATTCTGGTTCCCTCACCACAAACTTCTTAAGTCTTATACTAAAGTAGCTGTACCCGCGACTTCATCATCATAAAATTAGGTAAAAAAAATTAGATTCCATTTTAGCGTGATGATATATAGTCTATGGCCTTCCTCGATAAGTAGGCTATCTAACACCGAAAGAATATTTGAAATCGGACCAGTAGTTCCTGAGATCATCGCGTTCAAGTAAATAAACAAACTCTAGAGCTTTATATATTAGTATAGACTAGCGAATTCTTTCCCGAACTTCTTGCCCAAATTTTGGCTCGTCTGCTACTAGCCATATAACCAATCTCTGTATGACTTTTCCATAAATATTTTTGTAGGAAATATTATATTGTTTGTGTTGGGATATGGCTGCAGTAGAAATATAAAACGTGCGTTTAATTCGAAATCTGATTTAATAATAAAATTCAAGTAAGGTCAGACATGTTTCGACTAGAGAGTATTCGTTATGAGAAGGCTTGAATTTTTGCATTACACCAACAGTTTCTTCCCCTAATAAAATAAAATGTAACATGATGTTTTATGAAATAATAATTCAATTATGGCATGGCACGGCAATCAAAATTTTATCTAAAGTATTCTGAAGTAGCAATCAAGTCTGCATTTTTTAGTATTCGTCTTTCGACTTTTCCTCTATTTATTTTCTTTTAAATCTTCCCTGATACAAGGGGGATGAAAAAAAACAAACCGAATTTATATAGCGGTCCAGCGGTTTTTGAGTTTTAGCGAGACTAAGGGACAACGAGTGATTTCTATGTATAGAGATATAAAGTTTAGTTTAAGCAACAATAATATTCAGTGTTCTTCAAAACACACTATAAGTAATTGAAATTGTTGTAAAATATTCGTGCTACAAGCATGGCGCTACCTCTAATTACGATTAATATCACAAAGTGACATTAATCGGGTCCCTCTGTTTTACGTGCTTTCTGAAACACGGAGGAGGTCGGATATCAAATATAGACCAGTGCTAGAATGGGTCACCCATCTATCACCCGGTCGCACCCAGTGCAACTTAACTTAGCGATCGACTCAAATGCCGACCACTGATTAGGCCACGACCTCCTCGGTACTAAAAATTGTTCACATCAAGAAATGAAATATAAATGACAACTTTATTCGTAGGTGACTGTCATTGTCGAATGAAATGCTCGCACGTTATTAAGAGCACTGCAACCAATGAACCGAATATTCGGAGCTCGTGTTTATTGGAGAGCAGATGAAAAGCGCCACTGTGCGTTGCTCACTTTCAAATGTGTACCTGTTGGACTGAAACGCATATTGAAAATCGACCTGCATTGACAAAATGCGATGTCCCGACGTTATATAGGGCTCTTTTCGTCTCTTTTAATAAACTACCTGATAGCCTATCCAATATGTAAAAAAAAAATTAAGTGGAGAATGTTAAAATGCTGTCCTCTTTTTACGTGACAATGGACGATTAATATACCATTCTCTATAGTCTATGTTATGTGTCAATTCACACTTGATGAATATGGAGATTCTAATAAGGAGTAACATCTTCTATGAGGGTCTAGTTGAAAAAGTGGTCATTCATAAACAGCAAATTATCGTGCGAAGATTCACCAAAATGGCGCTGGTGTAGGATGATTCACCAAAAGCCTTCCAAAACGGCGTGGTATGGTGTGAATGTAGCTGTTAATCGACCAGTATTAACCTTAAAAATTGTTCCTCATTCTGATGTGGCGCCCCCATTGTTTGCGGATTTTGACAGACACTTTTATACATTGAGATGGTCCTCTAGAATCTCCATATTGATAAGTAGGGATTGTTGATGCTCATAGACAACGCACTGTCGTCTATCAGGAGGTTCGCAGATGCTCCGTATACCAATGAAAAATGAGTACCGTGCTCTTTAAGGTTCCTTTTAATACATATAGTTGTGAACTCTTTGGCATCGAGAAGATGTGGGTGGTATTTCAGATACTAACGCGATGACAATATTCCCTATCATACCTGCGGTAATGCTGGAGCTAGACATAGCTCAAAGTGTGTACATTTTTGTCCTTGAAGACTACAAAGTTCTACAAAACTTTGCGCAGCTACACAAAGTCCCACACACTACATGATCATTGATGTGATCATCAAATGAAGCTATATCTGGCTCCGGCATAAAATATGTAGATTAATATGTCGTCCAAGTCAATCACATTTCCCTCTGTGTTCAAATATCAGTCATCCTTACAAAGAATAAATTGCAGTTTAGATGAATGACATTTGCTGTCGTTAATTGTTAATGACTTGACCAGTAGAGATTTATAAGTTGGTTAATTAATAAAATTTTGTTTACAAAGTGTGTGTCCAAAGAAATTTGCTTCTTTATAAATTTCGTATATACGTTGTTAGGACTGCAGATAAGGTGTAATACCGATAATAATGTAATAAATACTTTCCGATACGTATAAAAATATAACCTACTAGGCGGCTGGCAAAGGACAGTTCTGATACACGTATATCTTTGTACAGGTCGTGCAGATGTCCATGGGCGCCGGTAGGCACTTCGGTGCCTGCTGCCTGCTCGTCTGCCCCCTTGCAACATAAACATTTAAAAAAAAGACATTAAAAATGCAGTCTAATTGAGCGCCTCCTACTTTTTTGAAGTTGGTTGAAAATAATTTTTGTCTCAATTTTTTTTAATTTTTTGCTAATAGAACCAGAGAATTAATACAGCCCCACTTTACTATACAATATATACATACATTTGTTATTAATTTATACGCGTATTTTTATACCATACATAAATTTTTCTTTTTCTAATACAGAGACATACAATTTTTTTATCAAATACACGTACAGCCAATTATCCAATACACATTTTTTTGTAAAAAAAATACACATAAATATATACATAGTAGCAAATGTAAAGGAGGCGGTCATAGTTCAAACAGCGATCGGTATTTGAGTCGATCGCAAGGTTAAGCAGTTCTTACCGCTGCCGAGTGATGGATGGGTGACCGATACTTAGACTCTTTTTCAAATATACGACTTCCTTCGTGTTTTAGAAGACACGTAAAACAGTTTGTCCCGATTAATGTTACTGCGTGATATTAGTCGTGAGATTGTGGGGGTTCCGAGGATGACGTCAGACGGCAGTCGGTCATCTCATATTATTCATACTCGCCCCACTTCAAGCTCCGCAACTCACTTTCTAGTACCAGTACCAGTCCGGTCTAGTACCAGTACTAGACTGGGATAACGCTGTGTAGAATAAGCAAATATAAAGAATAAATCCAGACTCACTTCGCTACTCAAGAAATAAATTATGTTATAAAATAAAAAACAATTTTTGTAATGAATTTATATTTTTTGCAGACATAGGTACACTTATATACAGTTTACCTGTAATAAATTCAAATAGAAGCTTGTTACAATATACATTACAGCAAAAAGATTACGCCGGTTCGCATCGGTACTTACAAAATAAATTTTGTAATGAATTTATGTTTACAAAAAAACTTGCACATAAAAATATTATGCGAGAGGAGAGAGAAAATGTCTGCATTATAATTTCTCGCAGTATCATAAATAACAGTCTTGTAGACTTAACGAAGTGTTGAAAAAAAAATAGAAAAATTTTCCGCTTTGAAAATGTTTATATTATAAAGAAATAGTGGCTTTTTCCGAGCTTTAAACTCGTTAAATTTTTATTGCGCATTGTTTAATTTGTCTTTAACATCTTTACTGTGTATTATAATATCATAATGACTATGAATTAACACGCGGAAATATTCTTTTCTAGCATACACCCTTACATGTATCGTCTTTTGCAAATATTTAATTGAAGTTATCAAAAAATCATTACTATAGATGGAATAAGATGGAACATAATATTATCTCTATGTATAAAAATAAATTTATATTTCCCTTGATCACGCCATAATTTTTGAACGGCTGGACCAATAAAATAAGTTCTTTATTTAAATATAACCTGAGGTCCAAGAGAGTTTAGAAAATAAATTATTTAATTTAATGCGGATGAATTTAAGATGAATGATTTAAGATAAAAAATAAAAATTTCGTTTACACATTATATTTATCAAAGCAAACATGTCTCTAATGCCGGCACCAGACATAGCTTCATTGGAATGATCATTTCAATGACATGTAGTGTGGCTGGGAACTTTGTGTAGCTGCGCAAAGTTTTATAGTACTTTGTAGTCAAGGACAAATATTTACAAGCACTTTGAGCTATGCGTGGCTCCGGCATAAGAAAAATTAAATTGGGCCTAACTTTTACATTTCATACGCGTATTGATGATTAATTCCACTCTTAAGACAGATTAGTGTGCTATTACGTATTTTCCGTATTAGATACGTATAATACGGAAAAATACGTAATAGCACACCGCGGGCGATACATGCAATTTTATTTATCTTAAAAACAATAAATTGTGAGAATAAAGGCCATTAAGAGGGCTTGGTGTTCTGATTTTTATATAATCAATTCTTACTTAAAACACAAAGCAGTCACGAAACTGTGCACAGAAGTAAAAACTTAAAATTATAAATAAACAACTTAAACTGACCTACATGGATTTACTCCCCATACAAACCTTCCCATAGAAGTTGTCACTTCAATAAATTAAATAATTTTTTTGAAGGTATGAAATTAATTATCTTTAAAATGGTATGCAAATTATCTTGATTCCTTGAACTAAGAAAGCGATAACAGTAATAAAGTGGCAAAAGTACGTCAAGATGCCCTTATATAGAAGAGTTCTGTATGTGATAGGCGATAAACGTATTTGTAAAGTAACTTCAAAAGTTGTTATCAGATTGCGCTGAAAATTTATTACCCAATTTTTAGCATGCCCTATCAACAATTGAAAATTTCAAGTCCCTACATCTGATATTTCGGAAATCCGAAAGGGGGACTACCTTGTGGACAGACAGACGAATGGACGGCTGGACAGAGTGAAACTATAAGAGTTCCTTATAGGACTACAGAATCCTAAAGATAGGTGCCAATTTGAAGTAAGAAACTTTCAATCGCAAAATACTTCATGTAATGTCACTTAATTCACTGACGCTATTACAAATTGTCTTTAATTCTCTAACAAATATAGCAAATCTACGTATTTGTATATTAGTTGAAAGTTTCATTGAAGTCTAAAAATAACGATTACACGATCTATTTTGGATAGGACCAGACGAAATTTAGAAAGAGCAAGTCATTTGTTATCGTCAACGCTATTTGTAGCCGATGCGTAAATGTGCAAAAAAATTAAAGAAAACGTATGTAGTGTTTTTGATACATCTGCCTACGCATCGCCTCTCAACATCTCTTTTAATTAAGTACCTATAGAAGAAAAACTCGGTGTCGGTATCGCATTGACCTTTTTTTTGCTACATTAGCAGATTCTTTTTTGTATAGTCTGTGAATAAATTGACGTTCCCGAGAAATATGAACCCGGCTGGTGTATAGGGTATCTGCAATTGTGTTCTCTGCATAGCAATGAATAACTAATACGTCGTTTTTGTAGGGCATTGATATAAAAAAGAAACAGAGTTGGAAATATAACATAGCCTTGTGGGACACCACCATTGATAGATCCGAGGTTTAAAAATCAATGACGATAACTTTCTTTATTCTGTCAAAAGAACTGATGATCCATTACTTAGGAAAACATATATGCTTTTTTCCCAAATATCATCTCATCTGTGGACCGATACTTAAAAGCATTTAAATGAGTGCCGTGTGAGACGCCAGACGTTTATTTATAACCCGAGCCGGATCTTTGTGGGTACTGCGTGAAGCGCAAATTTAAATATTGTATTTTAGTAACTGTTAACACATTTCACAATATATATAAGCTACTAAACCCATATATTTTATTACATGCAAAAGACAAGGGCCAAGCAGTGATTGGAACTTGTGACCAGGTGTAAGCTTAAGTATTGTATTAAAGATTTAGTTTGTTATAAATAATTTTAGGGTAGAAAAGTAAAAAGTATTATATGCTTTAAGTTAGACTATATTACAGATATTTATGAAATTTTATCAAAATCGGTTCAGTCAATCAGAATTCAATTGTGACTGTCATACATCAGGTAAAGTCTGTCAGTGTTGAACTCACACTTAGTCATACATTATGAACACTTTCATTAAACTAGGTGGCGCTGTAGAAAATTTCTCGTTCAAAAACTTTGTGAAGTATCACTACAAAGCTTATATCATTTGCAAAGTATTACTTCCACAATTTTATCATCAATTTATTAACGATGTAGTAGACTACAGATACTAATTATTGAAATAAAAATTGGGTGTGGCTGTTTCATGGACACGGCCGTATATTGTACGTAAAAACGCTAACTACAAAAAAAAGTAAATTTATTTATTTAATATAACCATAGTTACAGTGAGATGAGTCCGACGGTACCCGCACTAGGTATTCCTGTAATACGGATACCAGTTAACATTTTTACAATTTAAATTTACAGCCGTAGTTCGGTTAATAAAAAAAAAATACGTACAGTAAAAAAAAAAATTTGAACATAAAAGTATTTGTTGCACATTTTGTACATTTTTAAATTTAAATTATTTATTAAGATTGAATACTGGGAATCGTAAAAGATTTTCAGTAGTATCGTAATCTAACGATGAAAGCCATGAGATAATTTTAGTTTTGGCTTGTTTGATGGAGCAATGTTTTATATCACAAGTACCGGCTACTTTATTATAAATAAAAGAGTCTGCGGGACTAAAACGTTTAGCAAAATTTGACTTAACTCTAGGTAAAGAGATTTTAAAATCCCTACGTTTGAATAAACTGTTGTATTCAGACGGTGTTGTATAAAATTTAGATATCAACGATAGATATGAATCTGCAACAGCAAACTGTATTTAAGGATGGATTCACGTCAAAAGAAATAATTTAAGAAAATAATAGAATCTGTTCTATTTGTTACAGATACGTAGAGCGTAATCAAAAACATGGAGCAGTTCGAGTCTCTGCTAACATGCTGTGTTTGCTTGGACCGGTACCGGAATCCGAAGCTGCTGCCATGCCAGCACAGCTTCTGCATGGAACCGTGTATGGACGGCCTCGTCGACTATGTACGACGACAGGTATGGTACTTTTGAACTCAGACTTTCGTAAGCGGCATTCATAGTGAATGATATATAGGGTTGTCGGTTCGTAGCGAACTCGTGAGGAAAGACCCTGAGGAATAATAAAAATTCATCCAATGAATTATTTATCATAGATCAAAGTTCACAATCTGAACTACTATATGACCTATTTTTTCTAGATCCAATCAAATTTCATTAAAAAAATCCCTTAAATTTTTTTACAAACTATTGTGAAAGTCATTTTACAATCAAATCAAAGAGTTTGTACATTTTCGTCCTCAAAGTCTACAAAGTTCAATAAAACTTTGAGCAGTTACACAAAGTCCCCGAAAACACTACATGATCATTTAAATGATCATTCAAAACTGGCTATGTCTGGCGTATGCTGACTTTCCTTAGGCTATGATGTGATAAGGTTCAACTCAGTCGGGCGATATTGGAATTTATGTCCAACATATACAAAAACGGTTACTTAAAAAATATTGGTCCCTTGCATTTTTATCATTATTTATTTCATCTGTAAGTATTTGTAATAAAAATAAAAAGTCCCTTAAATTATATTTTAAATTGTAACAAATGCTGTAGCAATTTCAGACCTGCTTCGAGTAATTTATTCGTATTCAAGAAAGCTGTATAAGAAAAATGGTATTTTGAATAACTTTATAGACAAAGAACGCTGCTGCACGAAATGTAAATGGCAAGTTTCTTGTTCATCTACCAACACGATTTTAATTTTGCAGGTTAAATGTCCAGAATGCCGTGCCGAGCATCGAATCCCTTATCAGGGAGTGCAAGGATTCCCGACAAACGTAACCTTGCAAAGATTTTTAGAGCTACATGCTCAAATAGCCGGGGAGCTTCCTGACCCGACCGCTGGACAGGTTATGGAAAGGTGCAATGTCTGTTCTGAGAAAGCGTATTGTGCCCCATGCGCCCACTGCGACAAAAAAGTATGTGAAGACTGTAAATCCGCCCATATGGAAGTTCTCCGAAGAGAAATCGCCCGTATTAACAATCAAATACGTCGCGGTGTAAATAGACTACAAGATATTTTAGCCATAGTAGAGCGAAACACGTCTAATCTTCAAACGAATTGTGGTGCGGTAGCGGGAGAAATCGACGAAATTCACAAGAGACTTTCAAAGGCTCTCAAAGACCGCACCGATTTTCTACGAAATGAAGTAGATCGTTATTTAGCAACCGAACTTAGGAACTTGACACATCTTAAGGACAATTTAGAATTAGAGTTAAGTAATATTCAAAGCAATAGTGATCTCGCAGACTTACTTCTGTTCTTGTTCTATCGTCCAAGACCTATTCTATTACATACAAAAAAAATGGTACGATCTATATCTCATAGTCTCAACCCACCCTTAGGTATTCGTAAGTTATGCTTCGAGCAAGACTGCGAGCCGATATGGCGTGCTCGCGACGAATGCGTGAAGACCATTTGTCGTGATCTGGGCATTGGTTGTCGGGAGCACGTCTCCCATACTCTCTGGGATCCGGACACCGTCATACGAGCTAACGGAGGCATCCCACCCCTCACTTATCAAATGTTTCTGGTGAGTATTGTGTTCTTTTTGCAATGCCTAGGCAATTACATAATTACATTGCATATTTTAAATGGTAGAAATTAACTAATTAACAATTTTTGTCGCTGCTACTGGTACTACTAGTAGTGCCTTTGTCTGTCTGTATAACTTATATAAGACACTATAGGCGGTAATAAATCATTTCTGTAGCAACTCTTACATACAATTCAACCACACAAGCAACTCATAAATACTTATGAATAAAATTGTTTTTGACTCCCCAAAATCTGCAGACATAGTTATATTTGATTTGTATCCTGTGCCCAAGCAACTCTTTTTATTCTTTTTGACCTTCTTTCTCATTTTCGGGTTTATCTGCACTTGTACAGATTTGGTAAGCAATTTTTTCAGTAAGTAGTAAAATAGTCAGAAATCCTTCATTGTGAGGTTACGACCGTTTCTGAACAGTATAAATTTCCACTTACTTGACGTACAAAAAAAGGTTATTTGAATATGGCTGAATAATTTGATTTTGCGTACGTATTTTGATCCTTTCTTCGAACAAACACAGGAGATAAGATGATTGGATTTATAATTTCTGAAAATATTTTCAACATTGAATAAAAACGATTTCGAAATTTGGGATGATGATTTTGGCTCTGAGATCATCTATCGCTGTTTCAGCATACTGTAGCTATCATCGGTGACCCGCCACGTCCAGTTGATGATGTGGATTTGAAGGGAATCAACTTCGGATCTCTGCCCGAAAGCTTTTACCAGGAGTTTACCATTTTCGAAACGGTACGTTTACTAATGTTCTTTTAAAAAAGGAGACGGAATTTGGTCAGATGTTAGTTTGTGCTGTGTAAGGTAGAATTTTAAAGTTTGTCCATCAACGAGAATTAAAAAAAAAAAAACTTCTTTTGGCCTATTTCGGCCTGTCGAGAACTCTATAACATTTTATGGTACTATTTTATTTAAAGGCACCGAAGCCTGAAGATTTGGGGGTGTTTTTGGAAAATGAAGACATTCGTATGATACGCTGGATGGGAGGTGAAACTGCCGCTCTGAACCAGATGCAAAATCGTTTGGCCGTTGAGTACGAAACCTTTTGCAGGTAATCATTTTGACCAGTGTAACATTATTTATTTGACATTGTTTAAATAGAAAAATAAATATCTTTTGCAAACAGATTTTTAAAAGAATACTAGCACGTGGCACGAATGGGCCCGCAAAGGTTGGCCAATGTTGCGACTTTATGGACTCCCACCACCGAAGACTAGGTAGACCGAGGAAGGGGACCAGATTAAGGAGGTCTATGGGGCTCTCTCAAGTATAAATTAAATAATACTTTCCGCTTCCGCTTATACCTTGAGCGGTCGATGGAATAAAAATACGCCATAATCACTTCTGTGCCCTTTGAACCCTCATGCTTATTAAAATTTCGTTAGAAAGACCACCCTTGCAGTCCTTTTGGTCCGCAGCCGAATTGGTTTGGCGCGTACGGATACCAGTACCTCTTTCTTACATGAGATCGGCGTGAAATGCTGTCACGTCAAGTGACGGTATTGTTTTCGCGTTTCGTTCAGTTCGTGAGACTTTCCGATGGCCTAATCTCGGTATTAAAGACCGGCAACGCATCTGCTAGCCTCCTGATGGTTCAAATGTCCATGGGCGTCGGTAGTCACTTATGTAAACCGACTGCTCGTTTGCCCCTTGTAACATATACAAAAAATTGAACAATCTTCTCAGTGCAGGGTTGGAGAAACCTCCTTAACTTGGCCTTTAAATCGTAAATTTCAGTACTAAAATATTAAATAATGACTTTTAAAAATGTATCTATATGTAAATGCGAAAGGTTACCTATGACAAAATCTCGAAAACCGCAGAACGTACAGAGATGCATCTTGACAAGGAGAGAGTTAATAGACAGCCGCTAAGATCGGATTTTTCGATATTGCCAGATTAAGGCGGTGTAATGGCGGATGAAGACGCGGCAAACTGATGGTGCTGTATTAAACGATCACAAGCGCTTGTAAGGATGTCTATAATATTAAAATTATTTATTTACGTATAACAGTTTACAACTTTTAGTACTAAACATGGGACCTTCTATAGAAGGTTCCGCTCTTCCATGACAACAATTTTTAAATATTTTTTTATCAACCTGTTGTGTTCCACTGCTGGGCAAAGCCCCCCCCCCCCCTCTTCTTGATCCACCTTTTTCTTTTCTGGGCCAATCTTATCCATAACTTCCGCATACGCAAAGGTATCCAAATCGTCGCGCCACCTCTTCCTCGGCATATGGGTCGTCAGCGGCCATTGGCATTTTTAAATATACAATACAATTTTACAGTTCTAAATTCTTATTTCTGCGTGTATATAAAAGTCTAAGTGTAGAAACAAAATTAAATTGCTTAATTTCAATCGGATAAAGTCAACGTCTTAAACTTGGTCAGAAATTTAAAACAGCACCAGAATATCGAGGCCACTTGAAGCAATTAAATGAGTGAACTCCAGCGTCACAAAGTTGGCCAAAGTCTCCAGCATATTGGATTATAAGCCAATCTGAGTTCTAGCCGAAGTTTAATTAGATGTTGCTGACAGTCAGTATTTGTTTCTCTTATTTAAAAAGGACTGAAAATTAACTGACAGTATAGTACTCGTTTTTCCCGCATTTGTTTTATCCCCTCTTAATACAATACAATACTCAGGCCTATTTAACGTACAAAAAAAAATGCAATAAAATAATTGCTATCTTATTTAAAAATAGTATCATTTGGTTTGAAAAACAATAGTTATCTAGAAAGCTTTCTAGGAGTTTTGAAAATTGGCAATTTTATAGAAGTCTCATAAACCGAACGGAACGCGAAAACTATACCATCCCTTGACTTGACAGCATTGCCGCCACTTCACGCTGATCTTATGAAAGAAAGAGGCACTGGTACCCGGACGGGCCGAACTAATTCGGCTACAAGCATGATGCTACCTTTCATTAAAAAAGACACGAGTAAGGGAAAGAAAATAATTCCGATGCTTCACACATGCGGAGCGTCCTACGTTAGTTAATTTTTTTATGTAATAATAGTATAATATATGCATGACTATATGACACACTTGACGCCTGTTCCTAAGGTAGACTACTTAATGCCTGTGTAGGTAAGTAGGTACAGATGTAGTATAGTAGTAGTAACAGGTGGCTGTTATACACAAAAAAATTTGTAGATATAAATAAATACACCACGACCCCCGGAGCGGAAGGCAGTTTTATGTGTCTTTGTGTCTATTAGGTCTGTGTAATGTTCCTGATCTTTGCACAGAACCGAACTTGTCTGATTGTGTACTAGCCGTAAAGAATCCCTCGGAGTGGGTTCTTCGCCCCTAAACAGTAATACACATAAAATATTTTATGAAAATAAATGATTTTCGTTTTTGCTCTCTTAAAACTAATCAAGCCGTTTTCAAGAAGAGTTTAGCGGATAATCGAAAGTAACAAAAAATACATAAAATAATTATTTCGTTCCATATTAAATATGTTAGCTGTCTTTTAAACATACTTGAACGAATTTGATTAAGTGTTCAGTCAATTTTCCAAATCTCTTGACATCGCTTATGGCACGCTGAACATTCCTATTAGAATTGATCAACTGAATTCAATTATAGAGCCTTTATAGCTCAACGGTGCAAAAGATTGACTGAAATCAGTAAAGTAAAGCCCAGTTCAAGACCCGATGCGCTTGCATCATCGTCATATTTCCATATCACTTTGCAATTAACTGTATGCTTGGTTGGAAAATAAACGAGACAGATGTGAAATTATATATATTAAGACAGCTAAGAATGCGTTTAGCTGTTTTAAAAGCTTTTGTTAGGAACGGGTACAACGATAGTCCAGTCATGGTTTGAACTGATCATCCTTACGGTTACGATCATCTCTTCTACTATTGAGCCATCGAGGCTTCTAATGGGTTTATTTTAATTAAACCAAATCAGTTTACAGACAATTTCTTAAAAGTTTTAAACAAGTGAATTAAAACAAAAAAGCTCAAAGAAAAGAGGACTAAAATAAATTAGGGTAAAACAATACAGCTGAATAACCCATTGTGTGGATTTTCGATTTCTTCTTAACAATTTTAAGGTCTTTGTTTCAACAGTTCAAAGATTTTAACAGAATACAATTTATGACCGCTAATAACTACTTCAGGCCTAATTATGAGAAAGGGATTCTGCCCGGTATTTCTGGCTGCCTTGAACATAACATCTTACCTGGTGAAAGTCTAAAAGATGCCAGATCGTACGAGAGAAAAATAGCGGTTTGCCGGATATATCTAGAGAACGCATTTGGATCTATTCAGCACGAGCCACTGCTATTTGCTTTGAGATACAACCTTCCCCCCTTAGTCAGCGACTTAATAGCGTCATACTACTCTAAATTAAAATTTGTAATATATTTCAAGAGGAATGTCCAGGGATTCAAAATTCGTATATCTATTCTTCTTTTGTCTTTTTTTTTATAAATTGAAGAATTAGTAATAAGAAAGATCACCAGGTATACTCTAAGTGTACCTCCTATTGAGTACGAAATATTAAATTAATTGGATAAAACCTAGGAATAAAACGACGCAAAACTACTGCAATCTTGTAATTTGAACTCTACAATATTGCTCACGGAGGATCTTCTGTTGATTTAGCAATTTTCTCTCTACATTTAGCTGGAATTTCTTCTATTTTAGGCCATCTGTCTACACCAGCACCATTTTGGGCGGTTTTTAAACTAACATCTGAGCTATAATGTTGATACTTTCAACTTTCCTCCCATAAAGGAGGATACTCCTTATTGTATTCTCCATATTTTATTTGATCAAAAATAGGAGGCGTATGAAAAGCCTAAATATAGTAAATTAGACATGTATTTTCAACGACATCTACCCTTATAAAAGAATGCAAGGTTAATTAAAATTTGAGTCTCACAAATTACATTACATTTGGAGGGGGGGCGGAGTTCGCTAAAAGTGTGACTGTGTGACAACTGGCAGAGGGGGGGGAAGGCTTTGTGACGTCACATGACAAAATTAAAAACATCGAAAATATGAAACTGCTGTTTTGTTCTTATTTTTTTACTTTTAATACACGAATAAAATTGAAAAATATGTGACGTCACACCTATGGGGAGGAAACGAAAATGTGACAAGGCCGGGGAGTTGGGGTTTGAAAAATCATAAAATTTGTGTGACGTAATTAATGAATGGCTTTTTTCTACTTTTTTTTAATCAATTACATCAAGTGTGTGGAAATAGTTGGCACGATTGGACGTTTTCGCTGTAGACATCTGTGTAATTGGTCAAAAAGCTGTTAGGCTTCGTTGAAATTTTATCTATGCAACCCTTGAAGTTTTGCGGGAATATTTTTCTAGCAACAACATCTTCGTTAGCAACGCCACCTGAAAATATAAAAAAAAGAATAACATAATCGATGTCATAATTAAAATATTTTCTATTAAGGAATAAAATGCTCAACGGTATAAGGTATGGACTGAAATCCGCAAAGTGCCCGGTTCAAACCCCACCGCCGTTAGGTATTGTCGCACCCACTCCTAATACAAGCTTCTATTTAAGCTTAGTAGGAGGGGAAAAGGGAATATTAGGCATACCTAAAAAGTATTTATAATATTCTATAAAAAAAATGTCAGAAGAAAAAAAATTGTGTGTACATATTTGCGCTTACTACAACTGATCAAAATATAAACAAAATCCAACACCTCACATGATTTTCCTTGCACGTTTGGCGTGAAATGCCCCATGTATAAAAGTTAACGGACACCTAACACAAAATCTCGAAAACGGCGTGACGTACAATTATGAAATATGACAAGTTTATTAGTAGACATCCATTTAGAAAAGCGCTCTCCCTCTTTTACGCGGACGAAGTCGCGGGAAATAACTAGTATAATAATTCTTTAAAAAATAAAATACCCTTTTATTTCATGCTCATATTTACAGCACAGTTTAAAATTGTTTTACGGATAAATTTACATGAACCTCTCTCAGTGGAAGGTAAAGGCCTCCTCCAGAGAATAGTTCTTTAACTTACCTATAAAAAGTTCGAAATCTTCATATTCCCGTACACTAGAGCACTTCTCTTCCAGATAAATCTTCTGATCTACCACCAAAGAGATTTTTCCCTCTAGTGTCACAGTGACAGAATGCCACTCTCCATCCGCTATAAAACCAGCCTGAACCAACTTAGACAGCAATTTGGGGAGGATTACCTCCTTTTTTAGGATTTTTCCCAAAATTATACTACAACACAACGTACAAACAGAAGGATAGACAATACAAATATAAGTACAATGTTGCAGTATAATCGGCGGTCCCGTCCGTCCTTATCAAATCTTCGAAACCCTTTCTTCCTTCATATGACATTACATATTTTACAATTTTATGTATTAATATTATAAATAATTGAAAGAAAACAGCAGTTTAATTTCTTTTTTTCCATTTTTTTCTCGAATATGTTTAATTTTGACATTGTGACGTCACAAAGCAATTGACCCGTTGTCGCACAGTGCCGTCACGTTTTAGTGACACCTCCTATCAACATGAGACATAATTTGATGAACCCTTAGCGGAATTTAAAAAGAACGTGGACTATTACTAGTCGTCATAGAGTGTAGAGGCGCGTATGTTGCAGCACACGCAGCGCACGCAACACGCGCAGAGCACGCAGCACGCGTAGAGCAGGCAGCGCACGCAGGGCACGCGGCGCACGCAGCACGCGCAGCACACGCAGTGCATGCAGCAAGCGCACAGCACGCAGCATGGCGCACAGCGGTGGCGCTCAGTCCACGCCCGCGAATCCCTGCGACCCCTCGATGGCTTTCACCAGCTTTTCGCGCAGCTGCTGCAAGGTGTCGTACGGCGGCAGATCGATGCGGTTGAAGCTGCAAGCGATGACGTCACGGTCAATTAAATGTATTTATAACTAGTTGGATACAAGCGGCGCAACACCGCCATTCGTGGAAATTGATGGAGAAGGCCTACGTCCAGCAGTGGACGCACCCAGGCTGAAATGATGATGATGATGAAGATGATAACTAGCTGTACTCTGCGCCTTCGTCTGCGTGTTTTCAGTGATTTTAAGGGGTTCTTATACTTTTGTATGAAATCCCAATTATTTAGTTAAGAATAGCCTGTGTTATTTGTTGTAAAATCAGCTATCGACCAGCGAGAGTCCCGTCCAAATCTCTCCGGCCGTTTCGGAGATCATCCGGAACAAACAGACAGGCAGACAGAGAGACAGTCAGACAGGCAAAAATGTTTTAGCTTGCGTTTTTGCTATAGATATTGTATTTATATAATATTCAATAGACAAAATACCTGTATGTATTCAATAAATAACAGACACTTTTTGGCGGGTCAAGGCCGTGACCCTAGGCAGTTTAATTTTACGCGAACGAAATCGCGGGAAGCAGCCAGTTTGACATAATAAAAAATGAATAGAAGGTCTCAACCTTTGCATATACTTTGAAAATTAAGAAAATGAAATAAAGTTTGAAATTATTTATTTATTTAATAAAATGTGAATTAAACTGAAAATTTTATTAAATACTCACCAAGTATGAGCTCTAGGATAATTGTCCGGCGTTCCCCACTTCTCTATGGTGAACAGTTGAGGCCCGTTGGACCCGTACAGTTCCTTAAACCCATTCATAGGTACCCGCGACGTCCCCGTCACGAATTGGAGCAATCTGGATCGCATCTCGTTGGAGAAAGATAGTACAACCTGTTGATAAAGATATATTCATCATAAATATGGTCAGCGTTATCCCGGTCTAGTACCAAGGTCCGACTAAATTGCAGAGGATGTGGCTGCGGGGCGAGTCAAGATGACCGACTGCCGTCTGACCCCCCCCAAACCCCCGGCACCCCCCCCTCGGAAAAGGGTATTTTCTTTGCCTGAACTTCAAGTACTTTCCGTCAGGGTTGGCACTCTTAAAAATAACACAATTACCTTCATCTCAATAGAAAATAAAGGTGTGACGTCACTAGGGTGTTCGGCATGCCCATCGTGCCCATCACTAAAAGTGTGACGTCACCAGTATACTAGGATGCTAGGCATGCCCATCGTCCCAATCACAGTGGATCCGCGCCTGGTATTAAGCATATAATTAAAATTGTTCAAAGATAAAGATTCCGCACACTTACGTCACAGAGCACAGGCACACAATACGCGTGTGTGTAACACTGTAAAAACAATGTCGGCCAACTACCTTGCCCCAAATAAAAATACCGAATTCGCGTTCGTAATATGCAACGTTGGTACCATTCGTGACAGTGGTATTGGATCACGTTGATATAGAGTTATGTATGTGTTGTCGATTTTGTATCAAATTTGCAATTTCATGCGATACGTCTAGCATAGCTTGTAGTATTGATAAAGTATTGAAACACGTTTTACATAGAAATTATAACAGTTATTATCACTTAATGTGTTCAACTATCTATGTATATAAAAGCAAAAGATCACCGAATACGAAATTTCGAAAACCGCGAGACGTACAGTGATGAAATTTTGCAGGGAGGTACATAATTTATAGTTAGTAGACACGCGCTAAGAAAGAATTTTCGATAAGGCCAGATCGCAGAGTCTGGGGAAACAGCTAGAACACAGATAAAATTGATGTCTCCGTTTACGATGCGTTACAAAAAAATTTAATTCGATTTTGAAACCACAGCATATATCACAAACCAATGTACCGGTTTTGAGGCAATACAGGCTTCCAAACAAAAAATCACTAGCAAGCAAAATCGCTCAATTTGACAACGAAAGGCTGTTACAGCTATCTACTCGTATATATTAATACGTAAAGCCAAAGCTTTCGGAACCATTTTAAAAAGTTGAGCGGACAGAGGAGTATAAAATTTTACAACAATTATAGTTTTAATATTTTGGTGAGAACGCTAATATTTGTATAAAATATTCATCATTAATACATTAAAATAAAACCATACGCACACCATTGCCAAACGATTTATACACACATGCATAAATAGTACTATAAGATTGTGTCAAAGCGTAATCAAGACGAAGGTAAAATTATTAATTGTCAATGCAATGGTCTAATATAAATTAAAATTTTGTATATATATACTAACCATATAATACGCAAATCTAAAGATTTGCCACTGAATTTCGACAACCAGTTGATCTCAATAATCCAATCATTTGGTCATTTTGCCTGGAGAGTTATTCGGGAATTTTGAAAATTGGCTATTTTATAGATTTTGATGTGCTCTTTCCGAATTTTAACTTTGCCACCTAGTATTTCGACCCCTTGCGCCGCTATATTGAAAAAATGGCGTTTATAGGCAGTTTTTTGACAATATCTTCTTTCCGCTTCATTTCACGGTAAAAACATGCTAAATAAAAAGGAAACTGCTGTTTTCATACAATCAATTCAATCAAAGTACAATATGAAATCAGATAATTTATTTTTTATTTATTTATTTATATAGGAAGCCAACATGATATACAATGTAAACTTAATTAAGATATTTTACATTTCTTAATATGGATAATACACCCAGACTCGAGGCGGGAATCGAACCCACGACCCCCGGAGCAGAAGGCAGGGTCACTGCCCACTTCGCCAACGGGCCAGCCAAAATTTTTACATTATTTATCTACTAACTTAAATTTATCCTTACAGGCTAAGACTAATACCAAAGATAAATTAACTAAGGTATAAAAAATGAACGTAACAGATACAACAGGAGTGTTTTTTAATTTTTTTCTTAACAGTTGTTTTTATTTTTATTTTATTTAATCTCCTTTTAGAAATTGAGGCATCAGTCGCTTCTGCTGCTGCCCTAAAAGAATTTTTGAGTTCATAACAGGTACAGGTCCATTTTTTATACTTCAAAGAGTTCCCCAAGGGTATCTTTTGTGGACTATTGTATTGAGTATTTACAATAGTGGTTCTAAAATAGTTTTTATATTGTCGTCATTCGTGCGGAAATAGCCAGATAAATTAAAATCTTAATATTGAGTAATGTAGTGCCTTTAACATTTACCAAATTTCATTTACTGTCCTATGTAAAGTTCAATGTGAATTTGGCCAACCTTATTTTTATTTTTCATTTTACCGAATGACATTTGTTAAAACGTTGTTGTTACTGGGTATTTACCTCTTGTTAGTTGTTTACTTTTATATTACCCTTTTCCTTTTAGTTATATTCGGGGCTTTTTTGTGGGGGCACGTGAGCGCTCGCAGTGCCCTCCAGGAATTTCAAAAGTATCGATTTTTTTTTAAATAAAAACCTAAAAAACAAAAGAAATTTCAAAATTAATTATTTGCTTAATACCCTGTCCAATCGGTTGAAGTCACTTATTTTTAAAACTTATTTACACAATTATCATAATACGAAAAATTTTTGCATTACACCTTTCAAAAACAACGTAAGGTTTAACAGTGACTGCATTTTTTCTGTTTTATATTAAAAATTTCGTCAAGTAAGTAGATTAAAAAGATAAAAATACGTGAATAGTGTTTGCAAGAATATTCAGCCATTATGTTATTCGACACCTGTCACAGAGAGACCGTCTATATTGACTATTGTTATTGACAAAGAGTCAATTTGCTGTCCGTCCTGTACCCAAATCAACCTACCTGCTTTTTTGTGGTACTGTTAGACGTTCTGCGTCTTGCGTGATTTATTCTCAGAGAGCATAGAATTTTTAGTGTAAGATAACATTTTTTTGGAATAGCCTTGTTAGAGTCTTTCTCCTAAGAATTTCGAATGTTTCCAAATTTGCTGAAAGTGCGTGAAGGAACTTTAAATTTGAGCATTGCTACACTTTGCTCTTTACTGCTTAAGAATGTAATATAGAAAAAGAATGTAATATGTACAATATTACAAAGAGTATTTAATGTATAAAGTATGAAATGTCATTATCCAGTTGGTCTTTATATACCTATACTTATAAAGTAAAGAGGTTTAGCTTGATTATTTACTAATCGGAACAAAGAGTAAATTTGTATAAATAAAAGTGAAAAGTTATCCATCACGAAATCTCAAAAAACCGCTAGACGTTCAAAGATAAAATTTGGTAAGAAGGTAGTTTTTAGCAAGAAGGTAGTTTTTAGCAACTAAATAACTAAAGAATGGATTTTTCAATAAGGTGCTGGCTAGGTTTAGGGGGTCTAGAACTCCTAACATAAGATGGTTCTTTAGAACCCTTATTGGGTGTGTCAGGTTAAGATAAGGTAAGTTTATTGCATGGTGATGAATTTATGTTTTAATTATCTAACGAATTCAACCTGAAATAAGAAAATGGGAGAGTCACAAAGTAGTAAAAAAAAAACTCCTCACTTGTCAAATATTCGAGCGCGATTTTATTATTTTTTTATTAATGTAAACGAAAAACCAAGGATTATGTAATCTGACCATTTTCTCAAAGCAATATAGCTAATACTATCACGCGCTCCATGAAACCACGCTCCAGGTGTTATGTACAATATGACTTTACCTTCAAATTGACCTTTTTTTCGTTTCTGCACCTAATCTATGTAGTACAATTGCTCCCTACCACGCTTTAGTGGCTACAAAATTAGCATCCATCCCTCCCTACTATAAATTGGTGACGTCTAAGTTCATTTGTATGGTGGAAATATTATGAGCATTTTATGACTTTTGATATGCATTTCTGAACTCGAGAGTAACTGAACAAAAATCTTACAATAATTTTTATACATGTTGGAGTAAATTCTACTTAAACAAGAATAAAGTGTGTGCTCAAAGGTATAACAATGTAAAATATGAGATAGAGTGGCACAATGCTTCATCATTGTCTAGTATGAACGATCGGTGTACTGATTTACACATTTGGCACGAGGGTACACGGGAGCAACAAAGGAGGACACGAATTGCGGATGTCTACGTTCATTTGTTTAGTGGAAATAAACTGTTTCATATGTTTCAGTATAATGCTCTCAAACCGAGGCAGTGGCGTAAATGTAAATGACTCAATTAGAGCGATCGGTCTGTGTGCTATTTGTTATGTTATATGAATTAATATGTCCTATAACAGCTATAACGTATTTAGATGGGAATACCGGCACTCCAACAATTATGGACTTGTTTGTAAATTAGAATTGAAATCTGACGCCTAATTCTATCCAGGCTTTATGTTATTTGTCATGGATTTGCAGCTAATGTATAGTAATATATAGTAATTTGTTATTTAACTCCGTGTCCTATTTTCGGTGTTAAGATCATCTCATTACTGTATAAATATCACAATAATGAAACACTGGTATAGAATGCTTTAGGTATGGCTAATTCCGTTTTACCACTCCTACTAAACCTTAGGTTTCTACCGGAGTGGGTGCGTCGGTTAAAGGAGTGCCTTTATCTCTTGACGTATTTAGCCGAAAAAAAACGAATCTGACAAGTGATTTCATGTTTTTGTGCAAGGCAAGAAATTACTAATCGCATACTTTTTAAGGTGCCGTAGTTCTACAAAGAACCCATATAGTTTTGCTCTGTCCATCCGTCTGTCTTCCCGTCGGCAAGGTGGTCCCCAAGGATTTTCAAACTATTAGTCTATAAGATTGTCTCATGTTAGTTTTGGGTCTTTAATTGTAGTCACCCTGTATTTCTTACAGTCGCTAATAAATGTTGTTTTTTACTTTCTTTCTTTCTTTCTAGAAGTAGAGACTTGAAATTTTCCATTTTAATTGGACATGTTAAAAACTACTGGTAACTATGGTGCTGTTGTCGCGTTTCGTTTGGTTTGTGAGACTTCCCGGTGGCCTAAACTCGTCATTAAGGGCCGGCAGCGTAGCCGAATTGGGCCGGCGCGTCCGGGTACCAGTACCTCTTTCTCACATAAGATCGGCGTGAAGTGGCGGCAATGCTATCGCGTCAAGTGATGGTATTGTTGTCGTGTTTTGTTCGGTTCGTGAGACTTTCCGGTGGCCTAAACTCGTAATTAAAGGCCGGTAACGCATCTGCTCGCCTCCAGGTCGTGCAGATATCCATGAGCGTCAGTAGGCACATAGCTTCCTGCTCGTTTGCCCTTTATAAAATAAAAAAAATATTATTATTATTTGGACGAAAGTCTTAAGTGTGTGCCCATAGAGTTTATTGTGACCGGTTTGGCGTGTGCTGTGGCATCGGGTTTGAACCGGAAACGATCTGAACCAAACTGTTAGCACTCAAAAGACACCTCAATAAATATTTAATCAAACTAGATGACATTTCCTCTGCAACGGTATCTCTTGTTTGATAATGAATTGGACAAAAGTAAGATTTGATGAAGGGGAATTTTTCATAATAAACTACGAAAAAAGCAAACATTTTACCAAATTCAATTTTTTGTGGCTATGGGGCCCGATGAGATGATCAACTGCTGGCTGACGTCATCCCCGGAACCCCCACAATCACGAATAACTCAGTGATATCAATCGGGGCCCCCTGTGTTACGTTCCTTCCGAAACACGGGGAGGAATGGATACTTGAAAACTATTGTTAGAATGGGTCACCCATCCATTACCCGGCCGCGGTAAGAATTGCTTAACCTAGCGAACGATTATCTTGTGCCGGCCATTGATTAAGCTATGACCATCTCAAAAAGCCCTTCTTATGATAGGGAATAAGTTGATATTGCATTAGGCAAAATTAAGATTTGATGACATCAAAAAGAAATCTATGGAAGCCATTCAAATGTCATTCAAAACACATTAATGTCCAATAGTTTATATTAGTGCGTAAGGAATTTATTATATTGCATACGTCTCAACCCATGCAACAAAGATCCTTAGTGTCTTTGTACCATGACAAATGTAATTCTGCCCAAGCGT
Organism: Charaxes varanes; assembly: GCA_024363005.1. Classification (NCBI taxonomy): domain Eukaryota; kingdom Metazoa; phylum Arthropoda; class Insecta; order Lepidoptera; family Nymphalidae; genus Charaxes; species Charaxes varanes. The sequence continues at coordinate 185,613 of JANCMC010048509.1, read as the reverse complement.
TTTAAAAACAATAAAAATATGCTATCACACATGGGAAATTACCTAAAAAGTATTGTAAAAACATCGTATTGTAAATACATCGACAGGTGATTTCGGTTACGGTAACGGTAACAGTATCACGAGTTCAATGGTTCTTCCCATTAATAATGCCGAACGCACCTAAAAAAGTTTTCACTTCAATAATAGTTGTGATGTATAGATAAAAGTGGGTAGTTGTTCATAAGGGTATAAATATAGGGACACAGCTAAAAGAGGTCAGTCGTGTCGCAACTGTTGACCTGGTAACAACTATCAGAGCACATTGTGCATTCTAAACTGTATCGGCTTAATGTACAACTGTTAAAATTTTTATAAAGAAAAAGTAGCATATTAGAAATTTATATGCCATGACATTTATGAATAAATATGAGATTAGGCAAAAGTTACGGTTTCCTTCCGGTCGCCCACGACCGCCCTCGCGTGCCCTACGCCTCCGTCGTCTCGTAATATCAATCACCGAGTGAAACAGACAGCATTAGTATCGCAGATACTGAGGGTAATAATAGTACCTCTTTGATATAGGATTATCATTTACTTCAAACCATTTAGATTCTCTGAATAACTATTATAGACTATGTACAAAATCTAATAACTTACATAACTTCAAATCCGGAACATTCTCAGATATTGTTATACATTGCTTCAACGTACAAGGTTATTAAGATCATACATGCAAAAAAGGAGGGAGAGATCCTGACGAGGAATACACAGTTATTATTTTTAGACATTTGAGAATTCAACGCGGACGAAGTCGAGTGTAAGAGCTAGTTGTACATACATATAATTAAGATGTTGCATTATGCACCCAACCCTGACAGTGACACATCTATCTTAACATCTCTCCGTCTGTCAGTACCGCTAATGTATTATAATAGGTGACGATAATGGAGCTGTCTTTTACCATAACTGTTGTTTGGAGTCAGGAAATCAGCGGTTTTAGTAAGTCATCAACATCGGAATTCGTCAAAAAAAATTTGGCGGACAGCTGATGACTTCTACAGTCCGCAGCAATTCCCTCGTATCCTCGTACCAATTTTTCCACTGTCTACCAGGAGAACGTTTTCCGTGAATTTTGGCTTCCAGGCTCATCCTAGGGAACTCTTAGAGGGATCCTCTCTGCAAATACCCGAGGAAAATGAAACGCGACCTTTCTTTGCATTACGATTACCATCAGCCTCTTATTAGTAAGGCTAAAAAGTCATAAAAAAATCGTTAAATGTATCCCTTAATATCATTACATCTATGTGAAACCCGTTGCCTTGCACTCTTGTTTATCAGTTGAGTTTGATCTGTGAAGCTTCTGGTAGTCCCTGGGTGACGGCAATATTGAGGGGTTACCTACATACACTGTAAAAAATATAAAGATTATTTTCTTTTGAGACAGAATACCAGGAATACTTGGCTAGAAATAATATTCCTGTATCTCTTCTTTGTATAGCGGGAAAACTAACTATAGTGTTTGGCCTGAGGCGTTAGCCCAAAAGACGAGGCCCAAACGTAATATAAGGACCGCGGCATGTACTTTTTCTTCTCACAGCCTAACTTGCCAGTGCTGTGGACGCCGTTGTGAATCCCGTGTGGGTTTGTTTAGCCATAAACGCAAGTACTTTTGGATTTGACGTTGTTGATATCATCCGTCACAGATGTTTAAAGCCAATGACGATGACGACCGTTCCTTTTAAGTTTAAAGCTTGCGTCATTGGGTGTGAAAATAACCCAGCGGGGTCCGAGTTTGAACCGCATTTTTGAATAGAAGTTTCCATAATCGCATCGTCTTCAGTTATAACACTGCTTAGACATCAATGCGTTTGGTCACACGTTTTTACAAACTAAATTTGCTCGCATCGCGCATTGGCGTTCTATTAGGACAATGCGCTACGTCTTATAGGTGTCCGACCTTTCCACCATTGAGATATTGGTAATAATCTTTCCCTCGCTCTCGACTTGTGTTCTTATATCTCAGACACGCTTCTGACGCTTGTCAATAAAGTAATCATGTTATAAAAGTAAGTTAGATAACGTTGGAACGTAAGGGAGTTTCCGAGTGCCTAATAATAAAGTTGGAGCCGTGGCATTAAACGACACGCGTCAGATTTCACACACAAGAGAGAAACTTTAGACGTTTTAAAAACTCTTAAGGATTAATTTGATTCTGAAAAGAAACTGTACAAAGACATATTTTATAGATATAAAAAAGTTATAAGTAAAATAGTTAGTCGTTTTTTCTCAGTGCCTTTCCTTGACCCGAAGTTAATTAATTATTTTAATATGGCACTTTGAGGAATTCTGTAAATTCTATATCAGAATAAAGTGAAACATGGATACGTCAATAAAAAACCTTTATCTGACAGCTAGTTTCGTGGCTACCGCGCCATGAATGTCAGGACGCGCGCTAACCCATTACTAAAATTGACACCTGAGTATCTGATTCCCCATTATGTAAGCGTGGCTCACTGGCTACGACGCGATGTTTACGGTGCCGTGGCGCGAACGTATAAAATATAAATTTATACTCCTTTAGGGTTCTTTGCATTCAGATTATATTAAATAAATAGTGATATTTAGAGTACAGAAGAATATATATAGATGTGGGAATGGAAAAAATGATATAACTTACTGCTAGTTTGATGACTCCCGCGATCTGAACGCTAACCAATTACGAAAATTAACACCTGAGTATCAGATAAGGGAGTCGCGTTGATAAAATATCCATCTTTATATTAGCCTCGATCACTTATTCGTTCGTTATACTAGCTTGTTATAAATAAAAGGTAGTTGAAAACAGAATTGTATGTTTCCCAAATATATCAATAATTAGTAATTCAAATAGACTTTTGATGCCGTCATGTAGTATCGCGCTCTTTAGCAAAAATCGTCACAGTATCTCAGTTAGAATTTATAATAGACCGCCTGAAAAGGTAAAATAATCAACTGTAAGACTATTTAAAAAACAATTGTTTACTTGCCTTGTAACTAAATGTTTTTACCACATACATTACTTTATACATATTAATTAATTACTGTGACATTCTATTATAGACATTAAAACTTATAGTTGACATTGTCTACAATAAAGACTATAGTATTAATTATTATTCTTCATTCGTTAATATTATAAACCTAAGTACGATAAAACATTGTAGGTACTATGAGAGTACCTTATGTGTAATAGTGATTAAGATTAATTCAAGTTGTGTATACATCAATGTATTTGTATGTCAAATTGACGAAATCTGTACAAGATTTCAAGCAAATAAATAGATACCAATTATTTAAAAAAAAATTGTGTGTGTCGGCTCCGACTTACGACTGAAGTTTACTACTAACACCTTCGCCCTCTTTAGCCCACCATAGTCCACCTCGGTCCACTCTCGCCCACCTTCGCCCGTCCAACTTTTCCCTTCCACTATGCGTTTGGTACAAGAGAAGTGAGGAGCATAACACTGGAAAGCGTATCATTTGACACATCCGATTTCACTACCGATATTACATTCATACCACGGCCTATATATAACGATTAAGAAACGTCTTTTAAAATAAAAGCAAATAAAAATATTAAAAAATAGTTTGTATATCTAAGTAAATTTGTTTATATGTTACTCGAGCTGCGTATTCTGTGAAACCGGTCCATACACCTCGTAATTTATCTTAACATGAGGATGTTAAATGAATTTGACGGCCTACGCGTGGGATACGAAAGGCACATATAATTTTGTCTTCACAAAGGCTTCAAATCATAATTATTTGAGAATACAATTCACAAGACCTCATGAATGGTTAGGTGATATCACGTAATGACAGTGTGATGTCATGGTATACAGGCGATTCCAAAAATATAGCGCGACAAGACGTGATTTTATGATAAACAATCTGACCGCCCACTTGTTTTTATTTTTGCGTGATTACGCATGAAACGTCTACTATATAACAATAGCTCACCTGTGAATTATATATCCTTTACAATAACCTGTTCTCTCTCTATGCTTTGTGTACATAATTAATAATATTTATAATATCTATTGTATTCAATGGCAATCCAAGTACAGAAGGAAAGATCAAGTGGAAGGGGACCTGAGCCAGCTTCTAGCCATGCAATGGCATGAGACGGCACAGGATCGACGACAGTGGCAGCTCTTAGCTCCGAAGCCAACACCCGATTGGGGTAGCTGCGCCATTACAGCTAACTATAATATTTAATATCGAAAATTCTCGTGTCACAGTGTTTGTTGCCAAATTCCTCCGAAACGGCTTGATCTATTATTATGAAAGTTGGAGGTACTGCCACGCTTGCAATCTTTTTGGTTTACAGCCGAATTGCGCTGGCGCGTCTCGGAACCAGTACCTCTTTCTCGCATAAGATCGGCGTGTATTGGTGGCAATGCTGTCACGTCAAGTGATGGTATTGTTGTCGCGTTTTGTTCGGTTTGTGAGCCTTTCCGGTGGCCTAATCTGGTCGCTAAGGTCCCGGAAACGCATCTGCTTGCCTCCTAGTGGTGTAGATGTCCATGGGCGTCGGTAGTTACTTATGTAAACCGCCTAAATTTTTGTGCATATTTGGCAGATCTGAGAATCGGTCCTAAACTTTTTTTTAAACCGCTTAGTGGTAAAGGTTGCCCTCGCGGACGAAGTCACAGAGTACAGCTAGAACTGATATTGAGCACGACTTAAGATACTAAGATGCAAGGATATTACATGCAACATTATAATCGACTATTTGTTACCCACGACTTCGTCCGCGTAAAGTTAGGTGAAAAAGCGTGATGATAGCTTTCCTCGATAAATGGGCTATCTAACACTGAACGAATTTTTAAAATTGGACTAGTAGTTTCTGAGATTACTGTGTTCAAGCAACCAAACTTTTCAGCATTATATATTAGTACAAGATTACCAGGAAGATATAATGTCTACGTTATAACGAATAGAGTAATTTAAGGTAATTAATAATAGAGATCTGTCATCATAATGTAGTTATGTTTTTGGACCTCTTTTCGTTGGGTGACTCGGTGAAGATACAAAGGCGGTCTTGTTCGGTCGACAACCCTCGTATATCAACGTGTCAGCCACCTCGCTTGGTATTTTACGTAATACCCTTTCGTACGTCGCTGGATAATGCGTTTTTGCACCCCAATGCTATATAGAGGGGGGGGGGTCTAGGATTCACTGACAACACAAAACCCTAAACGTCCACAATTGAAGAATTAGATACGTTGTCGTTTTTGTATACGTAACCTTTTGCTATGGGCACATATAGGTTATACATCACATAAACGGAACAAATAACACATTACATTGTATTATAAACGGTAGGTTTTGTGGATCACTTATTTAAATGAAGGACACAGGCTTCCCTTGGTGTTGACTCATAAAATGACTCAAACTTAACCTTTACGTCGTGACGTTACAATTATTTATTGCTGCAAGACTTTCACAGATAAAAATCGACTCCATTTTAATATTGCAAACCTTTTTTATGCGGCGCCGTGTTTTTACTTGTGGTTCGTGTCGGTTTTACGAGTTCAGCTTGTGTAGCTCGTATTAGTGGAATTGTTTTTCGATTCGGAATTTCAAATTTAATTAAATAGCCGGTTTTTTTTTTAAACCGATAAGGTTTCATGTTTAATTTAAATAAATTATTTGTGAAAGTTTAAACTAAAAGTCAAGTGTTCATGATGACATATTTCCATTTATTTTCTGCGTTTGTATTACATAAAAGAAATTTGTATTTTTCTAAATCAACTTTTTTTCGTTTCAATTCTTCGTAATTATGTTTTCGCAATATTTTGTTGTGTGCGTGTAACTTTTGATAATAACGTGTACTTTATTGTCGTTGATTTTTTTAACATTATAATATTTCCGGTTCTTTTGGAAACCGATACTGCTTTTGGTTCCATTAAAATAAATTGTGTTTAAAATTTTAAGTGTTTACATGGAAATGTTTCCAATGAATTTTGACTCGTTATTAAGGAAAAAAAAACATCGAAAGATTTACGTAATGTTCATATTGGATTTTTTTTTACCGCTACGCTCTTTTTTGCAATCGCGTGCTTTGATAATAATCTGTATTAGCACAGATGGTCATGTTTTCAAATTAAATGTGGCGAAGTTCTGAAGTACCCATTCCTAGTTTATTATTAGAATGAAAATTTCATCGCAGGACATCCCGTCAAAATTTGAAAATGCACCCTCATCACCTCGATGTCCTAAAGTCCACAACTATGCGCTCTTCTAGAAACTTTTTGCCTCATGCAATTTTTCTCCGGAACCAATTGTCGGCTTCGGTATTTCTGAACGGGCCTTCAGCAAAAGAGCGTACTCATTTCTCAAAGGCCGGCACCGCATCTGCTAGCCCTTTCGTGTTGCAGTTGTGCCTAGGCATCGGTAGTAACTTAGGTGAACCGCCTGCCCGTTCGATTCCGCAGTACGGCAGCGTAACATAGTCTAACGATATCACGTGGGTAGCAGCAGTGCATTTAATTTCGACTCACTGATGAAGATCGACGCCTGTTTAATTTGTCCGTAATTACGTTAAAGAATTTATATTAACATGCGAAAATCTCATTAGGTTTTTTTTTATGTAACTTTTAAGTTACCTAACAAATACCTTTGTCGCGTATCAGATACGGAACCCTTCTATATAAGCGTGTCTTGACAAGCTCTTGGCCACTTTTATTATTTCTGTCGTATAAACTAAAAACAAAAGTCTTTGTGACTCCTATAAACATATATATAGATATTATTTTTATACTATTATTTCACGAAATATACTTTCATTATCTATTATCTAACTGTTGTAGAGTTTCATTAGGAATGTTGTAAAATCGACCTTCCAAATCTACAATTTTAATTAATATGGATACAGATTGACTTTAAGGTACCATAAAGTAAAATTACATCCAAAATTTACTTTATGGTGCGCACCTAATTCATATTCAAACATGACATGTACGTTAAAAGTCATAAACTTCATATCGTGTTATAAATATTAAAATGTAAATTATATTACTATATAAATCTCACGTTTACGACTGAGTTTTAATGATATCTACATATATACATAAACATGAATCCCTGTTTCCCTTGGTCACGGCATCACGCGTGAACGGCTGGACCGATTTCGCTAATTCTTTGTTATTATGGGTACCATAATCGAGGAATTCAATTGTTTTGCAAGTTGGTAACTTCCCCCCCCAGGATTTCCAAACTATTGGATATAGAGACTTGAACTTTTCCATGTTGGTAGGACGTGTCAAAAACTGATTAGGAAAATTATTTTGAGCGAAATCGGAAAACTTTTGAAGTTATTTAACCAGATACGTAACTCTTCTATATAGGTGTGTTTTGACAGGGTTTTGGGGTATCTTTGATTTATTTATTTTTGTATAACAATACGGTAAAACTTTCTTTGACCGTCTCTGACACTATAATCCCAGGAGTTGGGACACAAGTGAGTGTGAGCGGAGACCGAAATCAATCACGTAGTCGTGAGCGATCAATCAGGGCGAACATTCCATTATCTGTTATGACTTCCGACTATTCTATTCTATTACAATGGCCGTAATCACGGGATGTCATCAGAGTTATAGGATTTTGTAACATGCTCTGCGAGTTGATAAGGCTAATCTGAACCGAGTTTATTCACGGTCAGCCAAAGACTGTATCTACGAATTTTATAGTAAATTGTGGTGGACCCGGCAGAGGTTGTTGTTGCCCGAATTTTGGCTCGTTTACTATTAGCTAGTCTCCTTTATGTCTTCTCCATGGAACATGACAATGTCCGTATGTTTTATAAAATAATAATATTTCACTCACGTCAGTCAAACGGCCCAGTAAAAACGTCATATATTTGAAGTACTCTGAAATAGCGACCAAATATGTCTCTTTTTGTTTTTTATATAATCTCTCGACTTTTCCTTATTTTTATATATACAGTGGATTCTATAGTGATTTTTATTTCAGACGTAGAATAGATAATATTTAAAGTCTTGGTAGGTCAAATGCCAGGCATAGCTTCATTTGAATGATCATATCAATGATCATGTAGTGTGGCCGGGGACTTTGTGTAGCTGCACAATGTTTTGTTCAAGGACAAAAATGCATACATACGTATTTATATATTTCTACAAAATATATATTTGTGTATAACAGGCCTTTGTTACCTATAACACAGACATAAAGTTGACCACCTTAGGAGCTGGCCCCTGTGTCATATAGTATAGTGTTTATTTATATTTATTTATTAATTTGGAGCAATTTTTCAAACATAATAATTTACAATTTGGGCACTAAGAAGATAGGGCTCCTGTAATGGCTGCAATGATGTGGGTGCTTTTTGGGTCGGAACAATATAGTGCTTGCCATCGAAACACAAAGAAGAAAAACCAAAAAAATGGATAAAGAGATAATCGAAATCTGAGGCTTTCGGTTCAATTCTTGACTTCGCTGCAGAATCGCAGCCCTTTAAGCGAATGCCTTGCTTCTAATAAGCAGGGAGACTACATACGTAAAGAATTAATATTATTCTATAAGAAAAAGGAACATTGGAAACTCTATGGTTTCCTTGTTCATAGTAAACAGTTTCACGGGCGATTTAGCGTATGAAAGGACATAAGTGTTTTATCTAAGACGCCATCAAATCGACTGCCATGTTACCATTCCACCGAACACAACAGAGTCCCGACAGGCTGGATTATTCTTTATTCGTTCGGTGTTCACTTGTAATGGGTATTATATAAACATAATCTATCGAATTCACACTCTACTGCATCTTAATAGGGTTTATTTTTTAATAGTATTAGGATGGAACATTACCGAGTTCGCTTTCCCGCAGGCGGGTGATAAATGTCCGATTCAAGCTCGAAAAATTCAGAGTTAACATCTTGACGTCACTCCCATTAAGAGATTTCTGCGCGACTTGTGCATTTATAACCTGACGTAACAACTTAAAATGTCGGCGGGTAATTGAGGTGTATTATTTGTTAGTAGTAGATTACATTATTGGTGACGCATCGTTTATAGTCGAATTGTAAAATAATCATGTATTCTTCGTTGTTATTTCGATCATGTTTTACATACAGATGTCGTTGTAAAGTTTGTATGACTGCTAGGCAAAATGATGTACAAGTACTTACATAACATAGTAAGTATAAGATGGAGGCCAAAACGTCAATAAGAAATTCTTTAAAAGTAAATTTCTTATTGACGTTTTAGCATGTCCTTTCGACATGGAAACTTTTAGGTTTCTAAATCTAAAATTTTGATAATTCTACGGAGAAGACGACGACATTGCGGATAGACTGAAAGGTTTTCTTGTGGGACTACAGAACCTTAATAACTGGTACCAAAGGTGTGTTTACTTCAAGTGCCTTATTTAGTGCAGCATCAAAGCATTCTCTTCAGCTGGATTATCATTAAAATACGAGTTTTAAAAATTACTGGTGGCTGAAACATAAGTTCACATTATTCATAATTTAAATTTACCTGATGAGTGAATTATATGCATTATAACACCGTTAGTTAAATTCTGACATCAAATGCTGTAACACACTTTAAACTTAGCGATTATTTTCGCTATAGTTATTTAAGACTCGGGTCGTATCGCGATCTTCGCGTACCTTGTTTATGATTTTCGGGACGTTTCGACAGAGTTACACCTGCCCTGAGTGGTTAGTGCGAGTTTTTCTAACTTTTACGCGTTGGTAAAGTTTACTTCAATTTGTATGGAAATTGATCAGTGTTACAACGCTTAGTGCTGCTTCCAGGTATGAAAGCAACGCTGATTTTCAGCAAGGTCCTCCTTTTGTCGCCGGTGGCAAAGAAAAACAGGTTACAATTTTATATATATAACCTAGGTCTATCAAAATTCACTTCAGCTTTATATATTAGTATAGATTTGTGGCTACCAGTAAGTGGGTCTACAATGCATTGGTTATAACTAAGTTTTGTATTGAATCTGTATTGTACGATATAGGTGTCCAAATAAATAAATAATGAGTTTACATTTAAAGTTGCCTATTTTTTATATAATTACCTAACTTTCATACTATTATCAGTTAGAACTAAGTTTTGTATTGTACAATATAGGTGCCCAAATAAATAAATAATGAGTTTACATTTAAAGTTGCCTATTTTTTATATAATTACCTAACTTTCATACAATTATCAGTTAAAACTAAGTTTTGTATTGTAAAATATAGGTGTCCTAATAAATAAATAATGAGTTTACATTTAAAGTTGCCTATTTTTATAGAATTACCTAACTTTAATACAATTATCTTGTTCGATCGGGTGTTGAAGTCGTAGGTATGCAGTTCACTTGATCAGCCATAGGCTCGATATCGCTGACGCACGATACTAGATAGCGACTGATATCGAAAGATAACGGCCCCACGACTCTACCTAAATTACGAGCTATATTTATTTGTATTCAAACAAATAATGTGCTTCTCTACATTTGGAAGAAACATGAATGTGGCCAATGACGTGTCAGGACACGATTAGAAGGGCTCCGTATCCGATGTGCGATAGACGTATTCGTTTAAACAACTTCAAAAGTTATTGTCCGTTTTCGCTCATAATATTTTTCCCAGTGAGTTTTTCTCATGTCCTAACAATATGGAGAAATTCAAGTCTCTACATCTAATAGTGGAGTCTAGAGGGGGGGGGGGGACTACCTTGCGGGTTGACGAACCGACGCACTGAGCGAAACTATAACTATAGGGGTTTCTTATAGGACTACGGAACTCTTAAAAGAAACTTTGTCTACAATTTTTTAGTTTTATAAGCAGCCATGAAGTTGCATCGTTAAATCTAAAAACATGACTGGAGATACATCTACATAAATCATACAAAATTATTATAATAGAGATAATTCCTTTTTATATAAAACAAAAAACTGTGCCGTTTAAACTGCGCAGTTTTATCGCAACGATTTAACTACAGTTTTTTCACAACGATTTATCGATACGTATGTACCGGCTGATATATGGCTTGTCATGTGCGATACATTGCCTCATTATAAAGTATTTGAAATTGCATAGATGGCAATTTAAACAATAATAAAAAATACATGCAACTAGTAAATAATGATAAATACATATTTTTTGTAGTGTATATGAAAACATCATTTTATCACACATTATTATATGAATAAGATCTAATAGGATCTTCGCCTTAAAGCAGAAGCTTGTCAAGGAAAACTAAACAATATTAGGACAACAATGGCTTGCTTTCATAATCTATACTAATAATATATTATTATAATATTATATAAAATTAGGCTGACCCGTTGGCGCAGTGTTTAGTGACCCTACCTTTTGCTTCGCGGGTCGTGGGTTCGATTCCCACCTTGTGTCTGGGTGTATTATCCATATGTATGTAAAATTGTTGTATTGGGGCGAAAGACGCGATAGTTCAACCGTGCAAGGGCGAAATAAAATGTCATTCTTCTTCGTTTTAACGTTTCAATAGTAATTTTCTTCTTCATCAATTATTAATTGTTGGATTATACAGCAGCGGCATACAAAGTGGCGACATCGTTGGATCTGTCTAATGCCGACATTAAATGCTCCGGTGTGCAGTTGTTAAGGCACACGGGGCATTAAAATGTTATATATAAAAATAAAGATTTACTTCGAACATTTTGTAATGTTCGTTTCTTGGTCTGAATAACATTTCGTATATATTAATTAATAGTCGTACATTGATAAAGAGTTGTCAATGTTCTTTAGTTTTTCCCCAAGTAGCTGCTTAAGAAAATCTATATGAGGGGCCTTATTAAGCTGTCCGGGAAACTGACCGGCTGAGGGGGCTGCAAGCTACTGGGGAGGGGGGCAATGTACTTAAAACATGCTGAGAGTGTTTCTTAATTGTATAGCGAGGTTACATCGTACAATCGTGCGACCAAACATATTGACGTCTTAAAAGTGACCTAACTGTTGTTCGTCCGATCGCTTCGTCTTAATTAGGACACTAAATAATCATCACTAAGAAGTTTGAACGCACGTTCGTAGGAAATAAGTTCGCTCGAATCGCGCACTCGCGTTCTATAAGGTCGACGCGACCCTTAGTTTGATAACATTTCAGCACGCTCCATCGTCGATTGTTCGAATCGCCCCTTGTTCCACTGGCGATTGATTGCGATAGAAGTGGTCAGTCGGTCGTTACGAGTCGGACATGTTTGGACACGCGCCGGCGACAGATCGCGCCCGATTCGCGATAAGATGGTATCGGGGTGCGCACGCGCGCACCGGTTTGTGCCGCGCGCCGTGAAATTGAGACCGATTTATAGCTCCACCTAATAATCGCTTTCTCGATTAATTGACCCTCTAAATTGTTGGAATTACAATGCCATTAACGTTACAGAACTGGTTGACGTTTATTATAACGCTATTAAATACGTGATAACCCGAATAGAGGTAGACTTTTGGATAAATACCAATAACGAATCAGGACTTGAAGTCGGTAGTAGTAACCTGACTTTATTTTATACTACCGGACCCGGCAGACCATGTCCTTCCCGAACGTTGGGTTACTTACTATTTACTACATTCTATTAACCTATAATATTATTCCCTTTCCCGTTACATTTTTCTTTTCGCTTTCTCTTTGCCATTTTTTTTTATTATACAAACATTGTCCTAACAATAACAAACAATAGAAAAGAAATTATCAAATTTGGTGCCCACTCATATTATTCGCGACTATAAATTGAGATGTAAGCTATCCTATCTTTCAAGTTGTATCAAACTGCACACGGTGTGCAAATTTGATTTAAATCGGTTAAATAGTTTAGGCAAATTGTTGGACGGCACGTTCCCAAGACTTCGTGATTATCCGTGTAATTAAAAGTGCTTTGTACAGTCTACGAGAAGAATATTGAACAGTTGGTGTTTTATTGATCCCCATCAATATAACCGAAAAAGACTCCAACGTGTCCGTTACACACTTTTAGCACAAATTTTACGATTAGTGAAAAAGGATGTAAGAATGATTGACATATGTCGATCGAATCGTCGGCGTAAAATGGTATATCAAGTTTACGCTTCACGTATTAATATATAAATGTAATGTTGTTACAATATATGTATCGAAATTCATACACTGGTACGAATTTGTAAGGGAAGATGAGACTTATATATTACTTTGTAAGAGAGACGAATTTCTCAGCATTCCAGGGATTCACCGAGCTGTACCGAGTCCATCACGTTGCAAAGAAAGAAATCCTATCAGTACTTGGGACTTGTGACCCAGGTTTAGGTTTAAGAGCGCTATTTCTAATGACCACTAACACTCACCTTCACTGTTAACGTTTCCTCTCAGTGTTTTTGGAATGAGGACAAAAACGGCCTAACTAAATGCCTCTGGTATTTGCTTATTCGTCCAGATCTTAGTGAGATGTTTACGAACTGATGGTGAATTTTTTTATACAATCTAAGGGATACTATCTGGGCCTGGAGCAGATTTGGATGATTTTCTTTTCATTAGAACCCGTTTTTCTATTTGGGAAGGTGAGTTGCTTTAGACTCAACAACTGGATTTTGAGGTCTTTAAAGTTTTTGACCACTTAAATGAGGGGAACCATACGTTCCTCTCATTTAAGCACCTATAGAGTCCTATTACTTCCACGCATACTGTCCTAAATAAATACTAGGATCAATAAAAATTTGGCTGATCACAATTTTGGTCGCCTTTGCCTGTTGTTTTATCAAAGACAGTCTTAATTTAGCGTTGCTTAACAAGTAAACAATAGAAGATGCCCAATGCCCAGATGCAATAGAAGCACAGGCCATAATCTTGGGGTAAGCCAATATATCTATCTAATCTAGTGAATTCCTAATTAATACTTACAATATATGTTCTAGGACAAACTTACGTAATGCTAGACTTAAGTAAAAATATTTTTTAATATTAATAAATGGCGCCATTTAACGCTATTATATGAATTTAATTTGTGCGACGCATAAATATTCCTATTCAAATATTTCACTCAAAGCTGAATAAACATTCAGTGATTCACATTTGAAATTGCAATTCAAAGCCATATTACGCAATGCCTAAATGTCTGTTTAATTTAGGGAATGCACTGTGTTTGATTTTAATTATTTTCTGTCATGGACATACCACGTAGAAAAAATTATATTTCATATAACATGCAAATCCAAATAAGGAAAAATGGTTTTCTAATTCAATCAGCCCAAGATATAATTCTGGTTAGTCTACTGATGAACAGTATTTTCAAAACAAAAAAATTTATAGAATTTCGAATTTGTGTAGTTAAGTTTAACATTTCAAACTTAATCTTGTAGATTTTTGATGTTGTGGTTTCCTTAAAAAGCAGCACACAATAATAATGTATTTTATTATAAAAAAAAAAACATCAAAACGCTTCATTGAATAGCAAATTTCAAATCATTGATCACAACTCTTGAATTTTGATTAGGTGCTCCGTTACGTGCACATTTATTCAAACCTCAGCCTAACGATTACGGATACTCGACGTGCAAATGTATCTTCCAGGTGTGATGTCCACGTAAAGTATGATAAATAGGTTCATTTTAGTTTCATTGCGCTATTTCGAAAACCCGTTAGGACAACCCGTCCCAGACAACAATTGATGTATGGTCCCTGCAGTGATGTGGCCTATGTTAAAAAAAACCCATCTATCACCCGGTCGCAGCCAGAGCAATTTAACTTAGCGATCGACTCAAATGCTGACCACTGATTAGGCCACAACCTCCTCAAAAGGTACTCCTCCTCCTGAGTTTGATAATATTGTTTTTTTTTAATATAAACTAATAAACAATAAAGTAAACATCATTATAAGTATAAAGACTCATTCACTTCTTTGGTACAGCTCTGGATCTGTACTAATATATAATACTGTAGAGTTTATATGTTTGCTTGAACATGAGGAAGTACTGGACCAATTTTTTGAAAAATTCTTCAGTGTTAGATATTGAGGAAGGCTATAGGCCATATATCATCATGCAAAAATTTAATCAATTTATTTTATCTAATTTTACACAGACAAGTTCCCGGCACAGTTAGTACAGAATAAATATTGTATGTAATGTCGTAAAATAGATTTTATAGACTGCAGTAACACTTATTAGGGTAAACTTGGTTTTGTTGATTATCATTCACAGTACACTGCAATTTTTCTTAATTCATCTATAGCAGACTCTGCAAACATTACTCTGCCCCAACGATAGTAAGTAACCACTTACTATTTACTACACTCTATTAACCCATAATATTACATCAGTTTCCTTTCCTTCCGCTATCCCAATATTTTCGAAAATTACCCATTACAAACAGACAGACAAAGTTACAAACCTTGTCGTAACAATAAAAAACACCTTAAAAAAATACATGTTTTCATTTGAAAGTACTACAAAGCCACAGATAAAATAACAACTGTGATGTGTGAAGACACAGTCCCACTGCATATGCTGTGTGGGGCGAGATGGCAGAGAATCATTGATATCACAGGACAATATGCACGCACTTACGTTCTAACTTTTGTAACTAATTCAGCTCCTTGATTTATACTCCAATCCCATCCAATCTGTCATTGTGTCACATCTCCCTAATTATAGTGTGATAGGGCACTGACCTTTTACAAACTGAGAACACTGGGTTTTTGTGTTCTGAGCTCAGCATAGTCCACTATGATAAATCTGACTCAGAGTTAAAGTTAAGAGTCTGTTTGAAAATCATAACTATTATTGTACATCATCTATCCAAAGATATAATTAATTTTATAAATTTTTAATATTAAATCTTAAACTTATATTTTTCATTAGATCAAAGAGTGCTTCTAAAGATATAATCATTGCTTTCAGTGACTCTGAAGATGTACTTAAAAATATAGAAATATCAACAGAGAAGATGCTGCTATCATGTCCAGAATACCATTCTTTTACTGATTTATCCTCTAAAATGATTGATTGTATACCCAGTGGTGAAGTTAAGTTGCTTATGATTGAAGAAGGTTAGTAAAGTCTAATTTTTTTAATAAACCTCTAAATGATCTCTCACTTTGGATTAGCAAATCAGAATTAAAGAAAGTATTGTTTTTACTTAGGGAATATTAATATGGCCATAAATAGGTTGGGTGCCATCTCCTACCGGAGGTTAAATATCATCCTGGCAATTTGGATTTTACAGACAGCTGCACAGAATACAGATCTGCATTATCCAAACCACATCCTGAGATTTTTGATCCACAAGGTCTATCTTCCAGGGGGGTCTCCGCCCTTGTTTCTTCTCCTGCATTATAAGGTGGATCGATGGGCATTGTCCTTTATATAGGACCTACAAAAAATCAGTAACACTTTCAATATTTTTGGCATTGAACATATCGCATGCTCAATCATAAACTGACCGATAATGTTTAACATCTAAAGTGAGTTAATGACGCAGGCAGCTTCGTTTCAACGTCCTCTATCTGCCTATCTAAGGATTATTTCGATATCTCCATCCAAAACTGAGATACAGCTATTTTTGTGTTTTTAACTAAGCTAAGTTTTTAGTCAAAAATCAAACAAATAACAAAATATCATTGAAATAACACTTCAATATCATTAATAACTTCATTAACTATTATAAAAATACACAATTTGTTAATTTAACGGCGTTTTTAACTAATTATTAATGACAAAACGTTTTTTGCGATTTCCCAAAAATTTGAGTTAGGTCAGTTTGTGTTTATGCTTGTCAATTATCTATATACATAAAAGTGAAAAGTCACCTATCCCAAAATATCGAAAATCGTGGACCGTAAATAATTGAATTTTTGGCAAGGAGGTAGTTTAAATATTTTAGTAGATATCCGTTAACAACGGGTTTTTAATAGGGCCAGAATGGGGAGGTCCAAAGCGGACAAAGCCGCGGCAAACAGCTAGTAACTTAAACATATTTCAACATTAACCTGAATTGGGTTTCGTCGCAGCACCTGGGGAACCCTTTCAGCACGTAGTACAGCAACTTCACGTATTCCGCAGCGTCGCTTCTGCGAAGCTTCTCGAGCACTTTCCGGTACCTATAATTTTAAGGAAAAACGCTATTAATAGCTCATAAATTTTGCTACCAGTAACCTAATATCTGTAAACTTCGTTATAGTAATTAAAAATAGCATTTTCAGGGTTCCGTAGTGCTATAAGGGCATGTTGTAGTTTTGCTCTGTCCGTCCGTTTTTCCGCCCCAAATTCCCCCCTTTTCCCCCCTTTCTAGTATTCCAAAACTATTACACGTAGAGACTTCAAATTTTCCATGTTGATAGAACATGCTAAAAACTCATTTAGAAAATTATCTTTAGCGAAATCCGACAAAAACTTTTGAAGTTATTTAAACTAATACCTTCCTCGCGTATCAGATACGGAACCCTTCTATATAAGTGTGTCTCGACACGCACTTGGTCCCTTTATTTACATACAACTAGGGCAAACGGGCATCCGAGTTACGACTAACATGACAACCGAAGTATAGTACGTACAGTGTAAAAATGCACGCCAATCCAAAATATTCTTTTTGTTTTTATTTTTATTTATTTAGGGTAACAACAGACTATAATACAATATGGATTTAAATTATAGATAATCATATATGTAGATACTATGCGACAAAACAGACCCACTTATAGGTTTCCACAGCATGCTAGAAACCATTTGGCTAGGAAAACAAATTGTAAAAATTTTGAGACAAAAGGGACAAAAAGGACAAACTTAAAACTAAAAATAAAATAAAAAGAATAATAGTAACAATAATAATAATATTCATCTCTACGTGCAAAATAGCGTGTAGACGCAAACACGCAAGCTCGTCCATGTAATTGGCTTTTTATTCATCGCCTTAAAATCATTGCACAAACACAATCAGGCGTTGCAATCAATTTATTTATTTATTTATTTATTTAAAACTTAATGCTCAATATATAGTCGAAACTTAGCTAGCGTGAGTTAGTTTGTATGGATTTTCAGTGTTTGTACGCGGTCGTCGTCGTCACCCGTACAGCGCCATCTAGTTTGCTTTGGTCTAACCTTTTCCACTCTACATCATTGCCATCTCGTTATGTAGCGGCAGCTACAGATACGTAATCCCTCTATAAAAGTGTGTCTTGACACGCTCGTGGCCTCTTATTACCTTAATTATATATTTTCGAAATTCCTTTCGAATTTCAGATTGAAAAAATATGTTGAATGCACAAAAAATGCCACATAGCACTATCTCACTATGGCTTGCTACTTTTTTGCGTAGTATGTTGCAAGAACTTGCTATGCTTCAGCCTATAATTACATTCTGCAAAATAATCTAAATCTATCGTGAAAGTATAGATAGCAGGTAATTTCAAGAAATAAAAACTCGAGTTCAAAATGAAGGATTCTTTTTTTAACTAAATTTTATGTAAACTTTTAAACACACAGCCTCATTTAACGATAAAATATAATTGACAAATTGAATTATTGATTTCATATTACATTTAATCCGACTCTATGATTGCTTGACTCATTAATGGCAGTAAGTGTTCCTTGTATAATGGATGCCTATCTCCATGGGTAATTTTTAATATTTTCTCTGCACACTTGAACTGATTCAATGCTTGTTCTAGACACATCTTATACAATAATATTTTTCCATATTTTAAATGCAGCAACCCTAGTAACGGGTGAAGGGTACCATAGTAAAATCTGTAAAAAAATCATTTGAATCTTTAAAGATATGCAAAATTATTTCATGGCACGGTTTTAATTGCTTAAAATTAAAAAAAAAACATTGGTTGTCTGTAAAGTCGGTTTTCGGACGATAATTTTCCGTGATAACGCCGAACGCTTAGGCCGATCGTGCCTCTATCGCTTGTTCCACGTTCTCGCTTGCACCTTCGGTTCAGGCAAAACGTGACACTTTCGTGCGTGCGGCCGGCGTTAACCTAATTATAAGACGTTATCAGGTCATTAAATTATATTATAGGCTAGCAAGAAAACTTAATTACTTTGCTTAAATGTGCGAAAAATTCTCAAATTAATTTGCGGATTTAAACAAAGGAATTAAGTTTTCCTGTTTTCAATGGATTTCCCAAGAGTAACTCCTAATTCTGTATCTGTTATTGGAAATACAGTTATGCCAATTCTCAGTAACTGCTAAGCAACTCTATTTGAGAAGTCTTGGCATAGACCAAAATTGCGATAATAAAGCAGTGTCAATTAAGCCGTTATAGCTTTTAAAATAAAAAAGACGCATATATAAGATACTGACCTGAAACAGGGTATTAATTTTTCAGCATACACACAAGCCTGCTCCCAAAGCTGGACTTGAATGAGAGCATCAAATGCATTATCCAAATTCTGGGCATACATTACATTCAACGGATGCAATACACCTTCCTGTCTGTCAAGGCAGTATTTACAAATATCCACATCTATTAATTAATTTAAGGAAATTTATTTGAAGAAAAAGAATGGTAAAACATTTTTGGGGGCAGTTGGTTCAACTGCAGTGACTACCGATGCCCATGGACAGCTAAACTGCCAGAAAGGTAGTAGATACGTTGTCAAAGAAGCATGAGTTATTTAACAAATACGTTTATAGCGTATCAGATACGGAACCCTTCTATATAAGCGTGTCTTGACACGCTCTTGGCCTTATTATTAAGTTTTTGGTACGGCTATACTGTAGAATGTGTAACGATATATTTATTGCAAAAAAAATTTGTACATAAATTGTTAAAAAGTCTTTGAAGCCCATTTACAATTTGCCATGCAATGGCGTTCTTTATTGTAAACAAAAATATTACTTTGGTCAGCTGCCGACATTTAGAGATCTTCAAGAAAAGTAAACTAATTCATCAAAGATCGGCAAAAGTAAAACTTTAAATATTTCCTAGTGCTTTGCAAGTTTGTTCTCAAAAAATAAATTAGTTTTTTTAAGGAGTCTGTGTATTAATCGATATTTGTGTCGAGTCACTAAACTGACGTGTAAATTGCGACTTAATTTGAATAAGACCGACATTTATCTTTTTTTAATGAAATAAATAAAATATGAAAAGATCTACATCTTATAAGTAATTTAAAAATTTATAAATTTTATAGTAATTCTCAAAATTTATAAACAATATTTGGAATACTTTACTTACGATACTACCAATCGTTGCGCGAGGAATACTTCATGTAGAGTGCGTTCAGACTAAAAATGCGCGCCCCTCTATAAAATTTCTTTATTTGAAAGTGTTAAAGTAAACATTAATTGCAACGCTTGCCTGTGTGTGCAGCGATGTGAAAGCGATGACTAAAAAGTCAATGACATTGACGAGCCTGCGTGTATTGCGTCTACACACTATTTTCAATACTTTGGAGAGGCGTGCATTTTCATACTGAACGCACTATACAGTCTATTTGTCTAGTAAATGTGCTCGGATATGCGATTCGCAGCAGGAATTACTCCCCGGTGCCCCTTTATTGATAACCATTGATTCTAACGCGCCACGAGATTTACATCCGACGCCTAATGACACTACGAACCGAATAGATTCCCTGCGAATATGATTAACTACTTAGCTTAATCATTTCTACAGATTTTTTTTTGTATATAAAGTAAGTACAAGATACCTACGTCATAAAATTACAATCTAGCTTAATAGCTAATAAGTAATTTAATTCTAACTTATGCTAATATATTATTTGATGACTGAATATGTCCATTAACACAATCTTATTGTCTCTAATAACTTAAGGGTAAGACACCTTGTTCTTGTGCACAGATAATCTATGGAATTATACCAGAATTTAGGTATTTATTTCTGGGCAGAGTAATAGAATAGTACTTTTTTAGTATTGCCAGCAATGTAAACCAGTTATCGAGCTGTATTAAGTTTCGTCTGCGTTTAATTGATTTGCACTGATTTTGTCACACCCATTTCGATGTTATTTTTTGGCGAAGAAATCTTTCCTCTTCATCTTCTTCATTCTTTTACCTTCCTCGGATTATTCCTCAATAAAATTACCTAGAGTCTAGCAAGGGAAATAGGGGTTCATTCTTAATATATAAAATTCTCGTGTCATAATGTTAGCTACCATACTTGTTCCGCAACGGCTTGACCGATTTTTATGAAATCTTATATGCATATTCAGTACGTCTGAGAATCGGCTACTACCTATTTTTCATACTCATAAATGATAAGGGGACCCACGTAGATGAAGTCGTGGGTAGAAGTCCATGGACGCCGGTAGGCACTTCGGTGCCTGCTGCCTGCTCGTCTGCCCCCTTGTAACATAAAAAAAAAGACTTAGGGACCTTCGAGAAAAGAGCATATTATACATTCCTCAAAGGCCAGCCATGCATTTTCGAGTCTACTGATGTTGTAGTTGTCCATAGGCGTCGATAGTCACGCAAGTGACCTCACTGTCTGCCCGTTTACCCCTTATATAAATTAAAAAAAAAAACCGATAATCCTCACCTAGAATCTATGAAAAAATTCGACTTTTTTTCTAAATTTATAACTTCTATTAGCCCAATTTTGAAACAATTTATGCTACTTGGTGTGGGTCAACCCTAGAACCTTATATTACGTTTTCAGATAAAGGTGTCATAACTGTTGACCAGGTGGGTGTATGTAAGTTTATATACATATATATATCATAAATGTCACATACCTAAGTGTGATAAAGATGTTCATGGGGAGTTTCTAGTAAATGAGTTTTATTACACTGTAATTGGTAGTCACAACTGCAATTTAATTCTACAGTTTAGAACTAGATGGCGTAACTGTGAAGACTAGCAGAGTACTTCATAATTTTCCAGTAGTGTAGAGCAATTAGGGTAAGTTTACTCAGTGTAAAAGTATAATTCGATGCTTCCCACGTAAATTGTTGTAACCCCAAATTTCCAACTTCACAGTAGACCGTTACAAACATGTAAATTGAAATAAAATCGTCATTATTTAATACAGTTTTGTATACAATTATATATTCAATAATGTCGATTACACTATTGTGTTCAATAATATATTAAAAAGTGACTGTTATATTATAATTTAGTTGTTTGTAACGCTATACTGTAAAGCTGGGAATTTGGGGTTAGAAGACCTTACGTGGGAGTTATCAATATTTGGGAATCTCCTTAAATCTAGAAAGCTACAAGTCCCAATTTTACCCCTACCGCCAATAGTGCTTCAGGAACAGTGGCCGCACACAGTAAGAACATTTTTAATAAGTTGCTGTATTGTAATATAGTGCTATGCTTATTGTGCGTTAAAAAAAATTATACATTAACCAGAAGCAATTCATGTTATGTTAAAGTATGAATATTCCAATCATTAGACATCAACGAGCTCCTTCGGTTCGCGTTCATGTCCTTAAAAAGACTTCAACGGTCCCGGCTTTATTATCAAAACGATGTACTTGCAATTATTATTCAATACAGCACTTAAAGCCATATTTTTACTATTAATATACTTTTTATTACAAACGTAACAGAGCTGAAAATATTTCAATTTAATATCAAGCCGCTAAAGTAACTTTTTGTAATATAGTTAATTGGTTAATTTAAATACATCGTTAAAGGAGAATTTTAATCGTTATGGGGATTATGCTTTTACCATATATTACGGTTCGGATGATGGAAGGAGATAAGTGCGCGAGGCAATCCAAGCATTAAATCTGATAGGACAGGCTCATGTGACGTCACATAATTAATTAATACGAACCCCGTGTCCGAACCGATAGCCCCACTTCCTAACGCCCACTGACACATTAGAGAACCCACACTCTCAAAGGATTAGAAGAGAGATATTTGAAATAGTTCTAAGACTCCTCATTCGTCGCGGAGACTGCGAGCGGCGCGCGCCGATGCCAAAAATAAAATCCATACGCAATACATAACTGCACCAAATTACGTGCAAGACGGACAGTGCGAATCTATAAGGGTTTCTTGTGGGACTACGGAACCCTAAAAAACAAAAGGTCACCTATCAGGAAATCTCGAAAACCGCGAGACGTACAAATATGAATCATGGCAATGAAGTAGTTTATACTTAGCAGACATTCGCTAACAACGGGATTTTTCGATAGGGCCAGGTTAAGGAAGTTTTTACACGAACGAAGTCGTGGGAAACAGCTAGTCCTATATGAAGTTCTTATAATTGCTGTACAAACAATATAATTTAAGATAGGTACATACCTCTATGAAACACGGGATGAAGCTCTTTGCCTTCAAATGTTCCAACAGCAGGTCCAACAAATCCTCTTTGGTCCAAGTTGGTGGGTAACCTTTCATCTAAACAAAGAAAAACATCAATAACTATGAATATGTCATAGCGAACACTATGAATAGCTTCATCCAAAATTCATACCGACTATAAAAGTGCCATAACGAATAATAGGAATGAATAACTTCATCAAATATTCATCTCAACTATGAAATCTCATAAATAATATTAGAAATAGCCTCATCAAACATATGGCTATCCTGACTATAAAAATATCACAACGAATACTGGGAATAGCTTCATCCAATATTCACCCTGACAATAAAAATGTCATAACGAATATTAGTAATAGCTTCATCCAACATTCATCCCGACTATAAAAGTTTTATGACGAATACTAGGAATAGCTTCATCCGATATTCATCCCGACTATAAAAGTGTCAGAACGAATAATAGGAATAACTTCATTCAACATTCATCCATGTAGGCTGCATATTTCCTGCTAGTATCAATATAAATTTTTCTAAGTTCATTATTTTTTTTTATAAATGTTTCTAGCTTGTTTTAATCTCTAATTTTGTTATTTTTACCGTTACTCTTTACATAAAATCAAGAGAGTGTCAAGACACGCTTTTATAGAAGGGTTCTGTATGTAAAATGCGATAAAGGTGTACAGCCTCAAAAATTGTCCCATATCACTCAAAATAATTTTCCTGGTAAGATTTTAGCATGTTCTTTCAACATAGAAAATGTCAAGACTCTACACCTAATAGTTTGAAAATGTTAAGGACGGATGAACGAAGGACGAAGGTACGGACGGACGAACAGAGTAAGGGTTCATAGTGGAAGTGCGGAAGACCAAAAACCACTTACCGTTATCATGATAAAGACGCTGTCTTTTTCGTAAGCTTCTAACATTTGCTCCTTTTCCATCATCATGACTGTCTGTAATTATTAAACAATATTAAAAAAAAAAATTAAACTTTATTAAATTTCGTATACAAATTAGGCCAAATTAATGTGCGAGTTGCAGTAATCACTAGCTAAGATTCTGCACACACAACTGGCGGTGGTGCAGAAGAGGTCCATTTTGTTATTGTTTTTGCTTAAATGATTAAATAATGAGGATGTTCTCAGTAAAAAAGAGGTTTTTCGGAAACTGGTGTGTGCGATAGTATGATTTGACCCCTCATAAAGTGATTGAGGATGAACATTATCGGGCCTTTTCAACCGACTTCAAAAAATGAGGCGGTTGGCAATTCGACTGTATTTATTTTATTTTTGTTACCTCAGAGCCCTTAGCACGAACATTTCGAACCGTTCAACTGTACTTAGAATGAAAATGTTCGTGCTGGGCCCACAGGAGTCAAGTCTCAATCGTGTAAGGCTTTTAATTAATGCTAATGCAACCAGCGTTGCCGCTAAGGGTCCGTTGCGGGCCTAGGATGAACACTTTCATTCTAAGTAGTGTCCAGTCGTCTACTTACTTCGGTTCGAAAAGTTCGTGCTAGGCCTTCAGTACTTTCGACTGGACCTTAGATTTATGATCATAAGAAAACTTACCTTAGATTTGAGTATAAGAAAACTTACCTTAGATTTGAGCATAAGAAAACTTACCTTACATTTATGATCATAAGAAAACTTACCTTAGATTTATGATCTAAAGAAAACTTACCTTAGATGTACGGGCAGTGACGGTTTTTCTGATGGCAACCGATTTCTTCCAGGGCCAAAAGGGTAGATATTTCACGACCGTCTCATCTTTACTGTTGATTATCTCCTGGTCGTCATGAACCGGAATATCTTTCGGTATTTCGACAACTTCCCTACGAGAAATTACGCGAAGCATGTCATACAATGGTCTCAATTATATGCCCATTGGAGAGATCTAGTGGGAGAAGGTTGCAGCTTCATGAGTGGCCGGCATAGGAGTCGATCGCTAGGGTAATCAGTTCTTGTCGCGGCCGGATGATAGATGGGTCGGCCATTCTAACACTGGGTTTTAAATATCTGTCCTCCTGTGTATTACGGAAGGCACGTAAAACAGTGGATCTTAATTAATGTCACTGAGTGATATTAGTGGAGATATTGGGGGTTCCGGTGATGACGTCAGATGGCAGTTGGTCATCTTAAGTCGGGGAGAGTCACATCCTCTACAATTTAAGCGGACTCTAGTACTGTATCAGGAATACGCTAAGATATAAAAACTTTATTGTCTTTCTCATTAATATTTATTGTACCGAAGCCAGACATAGCTCAAAGTGTTTGTACATTTTTGTCCTTGGAGTCTACAAAGTTTTGCAAAACTTTGTGAAGCTACAAAGTCACTGGCCACACATGTTCATTTAAATGAAGCTATGTTTGGCTCTGGCAATTAAAGAACATTTTTCTTCTCAGATATTCACTTTTGGTTGCGGTAAATTATACTGCTAGAAACTTACGACTGCTTTCATTTTTCGTATAAAAAATATTACCTCACGGCTTGCTCCTTATTGAAATTGAGATTAATTGTGAGTTTGGGTTTTTTTGGTTGAGACAAGGGCCCCAGCCGCTCAAAAGCGCTCAGTCTCTTCTGACTCGGGTCTAGAACTTCTGAAGATTCCGGATTTCTGCCATCTTCTGATAATTGAAATAATAATAGTAAACAATCATTTATTTATTTAGGACCGGATAGAGAAGAAGGTATTACTTTAGACAGCACACATTTTGAGGAAATTACTTAGTCTGTAACCCTAACTTCCAGTAGTTGGGGATTGATAGTCCCTTATTATGTAATATCATCATCATTTTCAGCCCTTGTTAACCCACTGCAGGGCATAGGCCTCCCCTTGTCTCTGCCACTCTCCCCTTCCCCCTTTATCCTTTGCCAATCATCCGCCCCTCGGGCCATGGGATGACCAGGGTTTCTCCAACCCAATAAATTATATATAAATATTTAAAAGTAGCGGGCCACACAGACGCAGTCCTGCCCGAACGTTTGGTTACTTACTATTTACTACATTCTATTAGCCTGTAAAATTATATCCTTTCGCCAAGGGAATGGCAACGGAAAGGTTCCCGATTCCGTTCCCATTGCCTAACCCATTCAAATTGCCATTCCTGTTCCCGCTAAGCGCTAAGGTTAAGTATTCCCTTTTCATGAGAACCTTCTCCTAACAATAACTATATATATATATATGTATCTATTACAGGCTAGATGTATCGTATTTTACTTCTTATAACATTAGCTATCTACCAGTAAAAGTCCTGTCGAAATCTGTACAACCGTCTCGGAGATTACCCGGAACAAGCAGACAGACAGACATTTTTTTCTTTAACTTGCATTTTTGTTATAGGTGGCGTATAGCGTAATCATATGTAATAAGTAAAAGAATACATTTTGACCTTAAAAACTGACCCTCCAATTTTATTTATGTATTTATATATTTTTTTTTCAGTTTTCTTTATTTATAACATAAAAATTACCTTGATTGTTTTCAGCTGACGCGTCTGTCGGTGAATACAGTTGTTGTTGAATATAAGTCGGTTGATATGGTTGATCTTGATAAGTAGGGTTGGCATAAGCGTCTGTTTGAACGTTAATTTGTGAATAATCAACCACAGAAGAATGTTGAGCGACATGGGAAGTGACGTCACTTTGTGGCACAGGAACCGGTACAGGTATAGTTTCAAAACCTATAAAAATGTAGACAGTTACAATTCGCACATGCCTTACAAAATATAATAAAATGGCCGCGAGCGTGTCAATACACGTTTATATATAAATAAGGGTTCTATCTGTACTTTCTGAGATTAGCGCTTTAAAACAAACAAAGACACAAACTCTTCAGCTTTATATATTAGTACAGATAGATTAAAAAATATAAATAATTTATTTCATTACAGTATCTCAAATTATTAAAAGTGATAATCATTTCATTTATTACAGTATATCAAATTATTAAAAAGTGATAATCATTTCATTTATTATAGTATATCATATTATTAAAAAGTAATAATCATTTCACTTATTACAGTATACCAAACTTACTTTGTGGCTGTATGGCGGAAACATTATTTTGATTGTTCAAAAACGTCCTCGGCACACCCTTTAATCTTCTCATAGATGCTGAAACGTGTTAAAAAGAGAAGTATAAACATACTAGCGGACTCGGCAGACGTTGTCCTGCCCGAACATTGGGTTACTAGCCATTTACTACATTCTATTATTCTATAATAGAATGTCTGAATTATTTCCTTTCCGTCGTTCTTCTTCCCTTTCCCGTTCAAATTGTCATGTTTAAAAGTCTAAATTGTCAAAGCGCTAAGGTTACATTAGAAACAATTTTATATGGTGGTTAAGTGTTTTTAAGTTTTCTAATATTTTACGGCTGCAGACCGTAAGGACTGCAAGCGTGGCGCTATCTCTAATTAAAATCTACTCACATTGATCACTATTGGGACCAGTTTGTACATTCATGTTTCTTTTGACAGTCTCGCGCGCAATGTCTCTGATGTCACAAGATATGGCGTCTTTTAGTTCCCGATTTGATGTTTTAATCTCTTTATCTGAAATTAAATAATAAATATAAAAAAATTAAAACTCAATAGAAGAAATCCTTTATTATACCTTTAATAATATTTTTATTAAATCATTGAATTTCGACCATAATTGCATTCAAACCTCAAAAACACTATATGAATAAATATGTTACAATAGTCAGTGTAGCTATATATGAAATGATAATATATATTGCAGGAATAAGAAATAAAATAAATGACCATGAGTGTGTCTCGACATGCTTATATGTATAGAAGGGTTCCGTATCAGACACTAGGTAAAGGTATTCATTAAATAACTTCAAAACTTGTTATTTGATTTTGCTCCAAATAATTTTCTTAATGAGTTTTTAGTATGTCCCATCAACGTGGAAAATTTTACATTCCTGCTCTTTTGATGGATGCGTATAAAAAACATTAGAAAATCCCAGAGGATGTTGTTGTCTTGTCATCCAGGCCGGACATATTCCTTTACTCAAAGACACTAAAGCAAGTAGTATTTGTACAGCTTACAGTTCCAAGGGAGACCAACATCCCTAAAGACCATCTGATAAAAACAAACAAGTACTTAGACCTAAGCAATGAGCTCACTAAAAACGGTTATAAAACCAGCTTATACGCGGTAGAGTTAAGAGCAAGGAGTATACCAGCAAAATCCCTATACAACCTACTAAAAGACCTTTGCTTGTCAAGCACTATTATAAGTTCATTACTAGAAAGGACATCTAAAGCTGCACTAGTAGGATCATACCAGATTTGGCTAGGCAAGGGAGGGAACACAGGCAGTGAAGGTGAGTGTTAGTGATTACTATAAAGAGCGTGCTCTTAAACCTACACCTGGGTCACAAGTCCCGGAAACTGACCTGGCACCTGCACAGTGAATCCATGGTATGCTAAGAAATTCGTCTCTCTCTCTGGATCAAAGCGTAATCGTGACAACCGTATGGCGTATTAATTGGCAAAATTTATTTTTCTCTGAATAGAATTATTATCTCTAGGTGCCGGTGCAATCAGGACTCCAATTATTCTCAGTCATGTAAAACAACTGCACTAGTTCATTTCTACGCAGGGCTGCCTCGGAATATAATTATTTTATTATTTTTACAAATTTTTTTCTAGTGAACTACACATATCTATGTATAATAAATTATAGTAATCCTGCAAAACAATATTATTTTAAAAGTTTTACCCCTCTCTGATTTCTAAATTTTTAACGTTATTTTCCTGACATAGAAAATGGATTCCATCTTATATTTATTATATCACTACCTTCTTCATCTCACCAATACATATGCAAATGAAACATCTTAAGGCAATTTATACAAGTCATATTATTAATGTTCTCAAACTCTTAAGATATAATTAGGAGTCTTAAAATTCCAAATTTACTTTGATTACCAAAGCATCTGTTTTGCAGAAGATTTTACTATTACAATTCTTGTAATCACGTCTGACCGTGCGTTATTTAGCAACCAGTAAGTAAGTCTGTAATGCAGCATAGGTCATAATTTATCATAACTTAGTTTTGTATTCAATTTATATCGTAACCTGTTGAATGATGGAAAAAAGTATTGTCATTTTGTCATAAAATGTATACTTTATTTTGGTGTAAACTTATTTCGCACATTAAAAAATTGACTATTATCTTCTGTCCAATGTAAATATAACGTTGTTTTATTGAATTCTTTCGCTTATGCGTGCAGTAAACTATAACCAAAAGTTACTTAAAATCTAGTGCCAGCCCTAAGAACATTAATTTGCGACAACTTGAATCTAGACTAAGTGTACCTACTATGACCGCGTACTGTGACAAAGTATCATCGGATTTCTAAGGGTATATTGCAATTCCTCAGATCGGAAGCAGTAATATTCTCACAGTAATGTATTTAAGCTGCTTACGATAGCAGGAAGAGGTTCTGAATTTAAGTAAATTATGTTCTTTATTTCATTTTGTGTATGATATCTTTGTTATTTTCGATATTTTTTTTTAGGGTTTCAAAGTCCTTTAAAGAACCTTTATAGTTTCGCTTTGTCTATCCGTCCGTCTGTCTGTTCGCCCACGAGATAGTCTCTTCTTAGGATTTCCGAACTATTAGATATAGAGACTTAGTTCTAAGTTGATAGAACATGCTTAAAACCAATAAGGAAATTATTTAAGAATATTATTTGGAACGAAATCGAACAACAATTTTTGAAGTTATTTAACAATTCCATTTATCGCATATTAGATACGGAACCCTTCTAGAAAAGCGTATCTCGCCACGATTTTGGTCACCTTTTATTGATTAAATGAGGTATATTCTATAAAAGGTTATTCGCGAAGGCGCGGATTTATGCAAAGTAACTGTCATACTTTATTTATATTATTATAATATAATTGCTCATGTTTCATGATATTGTCATAATTTTGTTGGTTTTTAGAATTACGGTTCTAAATACATAGTATGTTGCGATGAGATTTCTCCAACAATGTCGGTAGTTTATGCATTTAAATGAAGCTTAGTACCAGCCAGGTGACTGTTGGTGCATTTTACATTAGTTTCACCAAACTAGCTTTGGGGAAATTTGAATTAAAGTCGCGATAGTTACATTAACGCAATTACAAGTTAATTTGCTATTAAAAGACTTTATTACATAATTATAACGAGAATCGAGTACCGAGTATCCTCCGTAATTGTTCTTATTTTAAGTGTCTCACCAGTCACACTGCATATTGATGAAATATTCTATAGTTCTATATACAAGTTCGGTTGTATTTTGTTCTTGCAAAGTCCTTTGGAGCGAACCTATTAAAAAAAGGAGAGTTGTCGTTTGACACCCGATAGGAACAAAGTTCCTATTCTTTATAACAAGGCGCTAATGTTCATGGGGATTTATAGAGTGACTACCATGGACAGCTGCACTACCAGAAGGCTCGCAGTTCCCGGCCTTTGAGAAATAAGTATATTTTTTTCTTGAAGATTCCTATACCATATTCAATTTCTTCAACATCTTGAGACAAAAGGTTACCAAACAATATGCCTACAATAAGTTACCAAATTTTAAAAGAGCCACAAATATATTATATTGCTACAACATTTTCATTGCACTCAAATATTTTTATGATATATTTATTACAGAGTGAACATACTTTTAATTTACTTAAAGATACTCTAGTAGAATAAAGCTAATAGGTATGCTATTAGAATATTTTATTTATATTTCTGTATTATTATTCTACATACCCATGTGAAACAATCAATACAGCTAGTTAGATAATACGATCTGTGCTTAATATTTAGTTCTAGATATTTGCTGTCTAATTAAAAATGATGATAAAAAGATTAGGAAATACTGGTAACTTTGTTTACCTTTTGTCTCAAGACCAAGTGAATACGGTATCGGTTAGGAAACACCGGAGTTGGCAAAGGATTCCTCAGAGAGTTTGTGCGAGATAAGAAGTTACTGGAAAATCGGACGGTTGTGAACTTTTGTACATCGAGGTGATGAGAGTCATTCAATCTGTAACTTTTAAAGCAAGTTATAAGATAGTTAAGCATCAAATACATGTACAGACTCTCTCTCTTTTATATCTCTGTCTCCTTCTATAAAATTTTGTTCGGATGCTTTACCTTCTCTATGATTCCGCAGAGGAGTTGTGCGCGGTAAGAAGTTTCTGGAAAATCGCTCGGTTGCGAACTTTTGGACATCGATGTGATGAAGGTCTTTTAATATAATTAGAGGTACTGTCTCTTTGGTCTGTAGCCGATTTGGGCCCGTGCGTTTTGGTAGTAATACCTTTCTTCCAAATAAGATCAGCGTGAGTTGGCGGCAATGTTATCGTGTCAAGTGATGGTATTGTTGTCGCGTTACGTTCGGTTAGTGAGACTTCCCAGTGGCCTAATATCGCCATTAAATGCCGGCAACACATCTGCTAGCCTCCTGGTGGACGTCGGTTGTCACTTATGTGAACCGCCTGCTCGTCTGCCCCTCGTAACATAAATAAAAATACTCCAAACGAGCAATAAGACAGTCCAGCGCCAATTACATGTATACCTTCGCTCTCTTTTATATGTGTACATATGTTTATAAAATGCTGATCGGACGCTTTACCGCGTAGCGCCCACGCGCAATAAACAACTTCAATCTAGGATGAAATTTGTTCCAGTATATTTTCCTTAGAAAAATAAACTTCTTGAAAGGTATATAAAAAGATGGTCTTAAAACATATTGGATTTCTAAACGCAGTTAATGATTCTTTGGACGCAAAATTGCGCTGCGATTGACGATGTGAGGAGATTGGCAGGAGGTGGCTGGATGAGATTGGCAAGGGTTAGGCGAGAGTGGCAGAAGCAAAGGGAGACCTGTACCCAGCAGTGGATTAACAAGGGCTGAAAATGATTATGGTGATGAATAATAACAAAGGCAACCGATTTTCCGGAAGTACTATCTATTTACTATTTCTATTTCTGACACGATAATAGGCCGTGAATGGAACATGTGGGAAAAGTCGCCATGTTGAATATTAGATAGACTTCGATCTTGCGCATATTACATGAGATATGTCTTGGTTGTTCGAGAATAGCGAATTACAGGCTAGTTTTGCTTAAATGACATTTGTAAGCCGCATTAGATTAATTCTTGAATGATTAGCCTAAAAACCACATAGTGCGCGGTTTAAATTTTGCTCTTAGTGAAATCACTAAGGGCTAAAAAATCTAATTCCTAGTATAAACAAGGAATTAGATTTGATTAGGAAAACGGAAATATTAGACATTCAGTGTTTACTAGTACTAGACATCGCCACCTGGTAGAAATTCGCCCACAAAGCTTTTTGCGTAAAACGACATATATTGTTCTATTTACAAAAAAAAATGACAATATTATAATACCGGAGCTAGACATAGCTCGAAGTCTTTCTACACTTTTAACCTTGAAGTCCACAAATTACTACAATTCTTTGTTCGGTTACACAAAGTCCCTAGCCACACTACATCATCCAATACATGTGTGTGTAAATGGTGTAAATCGTCTGGCATTGGTGTGCGTGTTGTTCTATTTTAATAATTAAATATATTAATATTGCATATCGAAAAAAAAATCACGTATTAATAAATACTCTTAAAATAACTAAGGAAATCAATTA
This sequence comes from Charaxes varanes, assembly GCA_024363005.1. NCBI lineage: Eukaryota > Metazoa > Arthropoda > Insecta > Lepidoptera > Nymphalidae > Charaxes > Charaxes varanes. Next base: position 152,713 of record JANCMC010048509.1, on the reverse strand, counting down.
ATACATTTTTTTTATTAAAGTACGTTATATAATATGATAAAATACGTGATGTATTCATATAAAGTGTTATATGAACAAAGAGTGGAATGAGGGAGAAATAAAGAGTTAAAAAGAAGGAAAGGAGAAAAAATAGAGACATTTACAATTTACACGCATAATGCAATATTACAAAAATATGCTGATTTAATAATCATATTATTTCCTCTAACAACTTAACCCCAGCTCGTAACAATACTATATTTAGAGAGAGTCAATTAAAAAAGAAATATAAAAATATATGACATTAGGGGAATATATATGTTTTTGTGTGGGTGTTTCTTTTTTTATATGATAAAGGGCGAATGAACAGGCGATTAAATTAATAATAAGTGAACGCCGTCCATAGAAATAAGATTTTTATTTAGATTATAGATTAAAATTAGCTTTTAAAGGATTTGCCCCTTTGCCAATAAATGGTTTACCAGAAATGAAATGAGAGATTTAGATCATAAAGCACTCCATAATGCTTCACATTATGAATGTCGTGTATAGTGCGTTCAGTCTAAAAATGCACGCCCTCCAAAGTATTCACGTTTACCAGCAAAAAGGCATGTAGACGCAACCACGACTTTTCCATATCATTGACTTACAATACGTCGTTGAGTTTGCAATAAAAACGCTGCATACACACGAGCAAGCGCTGTAAATAATTAGTGGCGGGGCGTGCACCTTTAACTTTTTAGACTGAACGATCTATACACAAATTCATAATTTAATTGGCAATTATAAAGGAAGGTTCACCATGGATCAGGTGAGATGTAAAAGATTTTTTATTCACCCTATTTTATCTTATTTACAGAAAAGTCCTGGTAACGTTTCCTTTCTTTTCTTTTTATTTGATAATCCAACAGTGTTACAAAAACCAGTTTGTATTACAATATATTTCTTTATACTATGACGATAACAACGTCACCCTATTAGTAATTAATGTATAAAATGGTGTCTTAATACAGAAAGAATTTGTATAATTAATTTACAGTAGATTTTATGAGCTTCAATATTATTAGAATATGTGCTCAGTTGACTGCGTGTGCGTGAGTGTGTGTATGTGTGCTTGCGTGTGTATATGTGTGTATTTTTTACGTATTGCTCTTTTGAATGGTGATTTATTGGAAAAGGAAACTTTTATTGACAATATCTATATTGGAATAACAGTTATAATATACTCACGAGATACGACATAAGATAATTTTTCGAGAATAATTCTAATATTTTTTTTAATACAGTGTTTTAGTCAGAAATTTTATAATGAAACCATAAATATAAAAAATAATCCCTATAATATATAATCCCTATAATATAATAATCCACGCTATATCTTTTTAGATCCAAAGAAGGTTCTAATGGAGAAAAAAAGAGCATGTGGATTCTTCACAAAAAATTAGAAACCAAAAATTTGAACGAAATCCTTGCAAACGCTAACACAGTTGTGGGTTTTAGCTCGTAATAAATAAATTAATACTCTTAAATGTCATATTAATACACTGTATAAAATAATAGGTTTATTATAAATTACGGTTTCTAAACGGTGAAGTAATTATGTTCTTACATAATAATGGCCAAAAGCGCGTCAAGACACGCTTATATAGAAGGGTTCCGTATTTGATACGCTATAAACGTATTTGTTAAATAACTTCAAAAGTTGTTGTTCAATTTCGTTCAGAATGATTTTCCTAATGAGTTTTTAGCATGTTCTATCCACATGGAAAATTTCAAGTATCTACGTCTAATAGTTTGGAAATGCAAGGGGTAAGAGGGGAACCACCTTATGGGCAGACGGACGGACACAGCGAAATTATAAGGGTTCCATGCAGTACTACGATACCCTAATAAAGCGCTTTTTACACAGACGGTATAAAATTTTATAAACGATACGACGAAATTAATTATATTTTTTGGCAACGTTTTTCTCAAACGTCAGAGCCCGTGTAATTAGTATAATTATTACGTTTTCTGTATAATTTTAATGTTCATTTTTACTGAATATATCTTCGGTCTTAATTACGAAGGTAGAATTTTGTCCATTAAATTATTGTATTCCAACGGTTAATTATAAAGTACCTTTGAATTTTACGATGAGAAACATACCAATTATTTTATGTGACGAGAAGTAACGGGCGGTTCGGCTACTGTTAATAAATTACAACTACGCCCACAATGGAATTACTAGAAGACTTCTAGAAGGGTAGCGAATGCATTGCAGGCCTTTGAGAAGTAAAGTTTTCTCGAACGTTCGCATAGTCAAGCAGCTAAGTTGCTTGTTGGCGTGTCATTGATTTATTACCGAAAATGTAAGGGAAGAAGAAGAATTTAATATATTTATAATTCATATTTTTTAGGAATATTAGAATTCACACACCCTCCTCTATATAACGGTCAAGCGTTCGCTACGCCGTCACCCGCCTGCTTCTAGCCTATCCGCTATCCGCATCAGACATACGTTTCGCGAGGAATGAATGATATGCCGTCAGAGGAGTATGACATTCCGCGCGAAACGTAACTCTATTACGGATAGGCTAGAAGCGGACGGGGCAATCGCCCTGGCGTTCGTTCTTCTTCTGTTTCAATGCAGAAATCTTTGTGTATGTGTGTTTATAATGTGAACATTAACATCGAGGCGAAAATTTTACAAAAAAAATTCAGCCTCCACCGACGAAATATCACTCAGTAAAGTGTGTCAACAACTTCCAAAAAAAAAAAAAAATGAAAAATATATGCATGCATTTTTGGGAAAAGTAAACTGACTGCATAATTGCCCTGAACTATTAAGGTTCTCAATTCTCGTGTATATTATAATATTTTTAAATTCAAATATTTAATTAAGTCATGAACTATTGTCGGTTAACAAGCTAATAAATGAAATAAACATATTAAATTGTAATTATGCTGTAAATTAAACCAGGGTTGTGGATGTTGTTAAACAAGCAAGGAACGCAATTAACACCTAATGCGTATTTAAACATGCAAATTCCGTTCCGAATATTGGCTAATGTACATATTTATGAGTAAAACAAGTCGTGTTATTACGAAATTAGGTATATAGCACGTAATCTCGAAAACCGCAGGACGTACAAAGAAATGAAATTGGCAGTTTAAAGTTAGTAGGCATTCACTAAAAACGAATTTTTCGATAGGACCAGATTAAAGAGTTATAAGGGCTTCGGCAATTTAATTTTTCGCGGACGAAGACGCGGAAAATAGCTAGTATGTACGAATACATGAAGCTGAAGAGTTTGTTTGTTTGCTTGAACGCGCTAATCTTAGAAACTACTGTCCGATTCGAAAATTTCTATCAGTGTTAGATAGCCCATTTTTCGAGAAAAGCTATAGGCTATTTATCATCACGCTAAAACTGAATCAAGTTTTTTACCTAATTTTAAGCAGACGAAGCCACTGGCACAGCTAGTCTAATATGCTAATAAACTGTCGCCTATGGATTTCAAAACAGTTAGAAATTTTACAATTTCAGAAATTTTTATGTTGTGCCAACTTTGGACAAGCAAACGCAAAGAGCTCCCCTATTTGAGTTTGCTTGTCCATTTAACTTAACCATAATCTACCAACATATATTTAAAATATATCAAATTTATATATTTTGAAGTAATTAAATGAATATAAACAAATCTGTTTAGACTGTTGCACCGGATTTGCTAACAAAATATTACTTCCCATTGCAAGAAGCTTTTAAAAATCACGTACTTTAAAATTATATTACGAGATGCAACCTCTTTATAACGAGTTTTCAACTGTCACGAAAAAGTATTCATACCTCTAATTATCGAATTTTGTCAATTCAGAACCTTTATATAAAGTTCTCACCAATATACAACTCTTAATCTTATAGTATGTGATTCATGTCGCGACATGTTTCGACGCGCTTTTTTTCGTAAAACTATTCTTTTACCTCTTTATAACGCATTTTAGACCAACCTAACCTCAACATAACAAACCTCAGTTCATCGAATTACTTGATATAAAGAATATTTTCTTGTTCCCCTCCAATTTGTTAAGGTGCGACAATACCCCAACGGCGGTGGGGTTTGAACCGGGTACCTTGCGGAATTAAGTCCATCCCTTGAACCGTTGAGCTATGAGGCTCTTGTTAAAATGTTACTTCAAATAGTATAGTAATAATATGACGTCTTTTTAAGTGTATTGTTATGTATGTGAAACTACACGTACATAACAATAATATAACTGACGGCGCTGGGGTATTTTTGTAATCATTTCTAACACATGTTTTTAATTTCAGAGTAGTAGGAGGTAAAACGGGAATATTAGACATACCTGAAAAGTATTCCCATCTTTAGAGTTCCGTACTGCTACAAGGAGCCCTTACAATTTCACTCTGTCTGTCCGTCCGTCTGTCTGCCAGCAACCTAGCATTTCCAAACCATTAGGCGTAGAGACGTGAAATTTTCCATGTTGATAGAACATGCTAAAAACTCATTAGGAAAATTATTCTGAACGAAATCGGACATCAACTTTTGAAGTTATTTAACAAATACGTTTATAGCGTATCAGATACGGAACTCTCCTATATAACCGTGACACGCTCTTGGCCATTTTATAATGATGTAAAAGACATAAAAATTATGCTCATAATTGTTTTTAAAGTACCCAATTAGAACTAGGATACATTTGTCATTGACTTTGATTTATATGTTCACTGACCTAAGAATATGTTTCGGTTGTACGCTGCCTAACAGACAGTCAGAAATAACAGCGTCATTTGTAGCGTTAGAGTTTTTTATGAGATTGTCCGCAAACGTGTCGTTAACATAGCTTTGGGTAGAGTTTTCTTAACGTAATGAAGATGGCGACAGACGTAAGCGACAGACGCTTGCGATAGACGCAAACGAAAGCATGATGTGAACAAATACATATTTATGTATATATAGCAGACGTAACGTAACGTAACGACTGATGCATAGGTAACATATTTTCATTTCGTTTACCCTGGTTTCATCTCGTTTCATCTCTTTTCATCTAGTTTCATCTCGTTACATCTCGTTTCGTCTCGTTTCATCTAGTTTCATCTCGTTACATCTCGTTTCGTCTCGTTTCGTCTCGTTTCGTCTCGTTTCGTCTCGCTTCGTCTCGTTTCGTCCCGTTTCATTTCATTTCAACAAACGCAACAAACGCGTAAAAAAAATACGTCGCCCTAAATAGAAACTTTTATTTGCGAAACCGATGTTAAATTTAAAAAGTAACAGCACTTTGTTTCCTTTTAAAAGTTGTAAATAAATGTCCGCGACAGCATATATTCTATTTTAAGTTTGGCTCACTATAGCCTTTTATATGCTAACCAAAGTTCTACTAAAATAACGCACTATTTGTGAAAGTGTGTTTATGTCGGAGCCAGACATAGCTCAAGTGTTTGTACAGTTTTGTCTTTGAAGACTACAAAATTTTACAAATTTTGCGCAGCTACACAAAGTCCCCGGCCACACTGCATGATCATTCAAATGAAGCCATGTGTTTTTTTTTTTATGTTACAAGGGGGCAGACGAGCAGGCAGCAAGCACCGAAGTGCCTGCCGTCGCCCATGGACATCTGCACGACGAGACGGCCAGCAGATGCGCTGCCGGCCCTTAATGACGAGTTTAGGCCTCCGGGAAGTCTCACAAACCGAACGAAACGCGACAAGATAAATTGAAAGTTCAATATTTTTTGATTGCAAATCAAATATTTTAATTAAATTATAATCCTTTTAATTAGTTCCCTATATAATATAGTATACCATTAATTACATATATATTTAATAAGCAACCAAGAGAGGAATGTATTTACATGCTGCATACATTGCTGTACATACCACAGCCACAACTGGGGATATAGTGAGTTCTGATTTCTGACAGCTTGAGAATTAGTTTTTTTTGAGTTATATGCTTCTTTTAAGGTGGCCTCCGGTACTATAAAGTGATCTTGTATGCGTCTCGCGAATTGTCGCGTTGCATTATTATTTCAATCAAACTTAATTGGACACTTGTCACCATAAAAAGCCCCGCTCTAGAAACCGTGGCTCACGATCGGCGCATTTGACATTAAAATCGTGATAGATTCATACATATTGATACAGCCCAAGAGGTAACTGAAAGCAATAACAAAATACATAGTTTTTGTTTCGTAATGCTCTTTAGAAACATAATTTGTTTATTTGTTATTTGTTTCCGCTGTGTTTGGATGGATTTTTATGATTCATTGCCTTTTAAAGAGTCTATATTTTAGCCTTAATAGCTCAACGGTATAAGGGATTGATTGATCAGCATCCGCAATGTACACGGTTCAAAAAATGCCTAATGTGCCTAAGGTTGCCTATATAGTCTAAATTGTACAGACACAGAAACTCTCTTATAAGTTAATAACTTATGTAAATTAAGAAAGTTAAAAACTATAATATGCATCTTTCAATTACCATTCTAATATTCCTTCACATACTCTTGTGGTAACAATTTTGTATTGTTACCGATCCCAAGTCGCAAGATGTAGGGCAAGGCGAAAAAAAATGGTGCAGTTTATATGTTTTGGTTCACACACTATATATACAGAACACACACACGCACACACACATACACACGCGTGCACACAAACACACACAGGCAATGTCGCTTATACAATATACTTAATATATTTCGACTTAAACTCTTCAGACAAGCATTATTGACTCGGGACCTTTTGGTGTCCAGGTGCACTAATGTACAAATAGTTTTTACAACTTTCAGTGCTAGACTTAAAGTAGCGAATAAATGTTTTTCATTATCTTCATTTCTTTTTCACTTTAATGAAGTATTCGCTTCCAAAATTGTATAAATGTGCACTTTTTCAACCTCTAGACACCCCCATCGGAACGGATGACGTTACTGGCATAACATAGCGGAAGCTGGTCTCATAACAGAGTTTAATTGTCGATGACACAAACAGATCACTCCATATCCCGGCACAATACATCTGGAAGCGAACAATGAACATTATTAAGCCTCAATACCAGATAAGGGCATTTCGCCGCCATCTTTTTCGTATTCATTTCACTCCAACGGGAGTGAAATATATATTGAGAGAAAGCGTGATTATATACATATCATCATCATGCTAAAATTGAATCCATTTTTATACCTAAGTGAATAAATAAATTTTGAATTCATTTTTCCTCTTTTTTTTTTATTCAAAATTATAGTGCCGGAGAGTGTTAGCTCATTCATTATAACCACCCAGGAAGTTCGACCGTTCCAAACAATCAACAATGCAGGTAGAGTAATTTGGGCACGTAAAAAATTGGCGCCATGGATAATACACCCAGACTCGAGGTGGGAATCGAATCCACGACCCCCGGAGCAGAAGGCAGGGTCACTGCCCACTGCAGCAATGGGCCAAAATACGGCATATTAATTGTCAAATTTTACTTTTCTGCGAATAGAACAATATATGTCGTTGTATGTAAAAAGGTTTGTGGGCGAATTTCGACCAATCGGCGATCTTTAGAAAACTTAGGGCAAAATTTTACGAAAATTGCTCGTACGGAAAAGTATTAAATTTGGCATAATTATAGTTTATATAATGAATACTATGCGAATACTAATGTTTTTTATAAAAACTAGGTATTTTCTCTCTTTATTATCTGCCAATAATATGCTGAAAATTTATTTCTCTTGTAAATTTTTTAGGATGAAATTAAGTTATGGAAAATAACTAAAATTCATCCTATATTCTTTATTCTTGTAAAGCGCAATTTTATTTTAAAAATAAATAAGTTATACATGCTACGGAAACTCTCAAATTGCACGCGGAGCGCGCTTGGCGGGTTTTTTTTATTAATAGCCAGTGTTGAGTGAGAATATTCATTCAGGCGTGTACTCTCTATATTTTTTTGCGTCTACCTACGAATTTAATTTATTAAAAGCGTTTATATAAGAGTTTCATCAATGGAATAGTTTTTACAGGCTATGCGAGCATTTGTTAAACGCTTCTAGTTTTTTTTCAATGTATGTATATCCCTTATTGGAAAGCGAGTATGCATTATTCATTGTAAACATTGTAACGTTGTATATAATGATATTTTTTTATAATACTGGAAAAAAATACTCCGTTAACCATTAAAAAAAAGTGATAAATTTCAAACCTATTATTAATAGAAACTAGAAATAGTCTGGTGGTCGAAATTCGGCCACTTATGTTTAGGTTTGCATAGGTACTATATAACTATTTAAAGTTATATACAAAATTTAAATTCTTTGTATAACGACATTGTAGTACAAATAATATTTTACTATCATCGAGACTACGCTTTGGCACAATCTTATAGTAAAATGTTATTACATGTGTGTGTAAATAGTTTCGCATTTGTATGTGTAAGCATTTATTTTATTAATTTAACTTATTAATAATGCATATTTTATAAAAGTATTACCATTCGCACACTATCCTCTATGTAAAATTTAACCGTCTGCATAAGTTTCGTTTGTTTGATTACTAAAAGTTTGATTATAAAGATACAGATATTACTCAACTGGCATATTAATTTCCATTTATAAAATCACAATCAATTGATTGTAATCATAAATATTTCAATGCGTTCGAAATTCAAATCAGTACTTACGAAGCAGTAGGTTCTTTACAATTGACCGATCACGTACGCACGTCACAGACGCCAGCCGATACCTACCGATCGATACACCGTAAAATACCTATCGAAGGCGTTTTCAGCTCATATTCAAACGTCGAACGTGTATCGGTTCGAGTGTGCGCCGTGCTGTCCAATGGCGCGGAACCAATCAACCAATCAGGAGGCGGCGTTCGTTCTCGATAGACATGCAACCAGAAACTCAAGACCTCTGATATCGGCACAGTTAACTCTTAAGTTAAACAGTGTGGAGTACTATTGGAAGTATCGGAGGGATCAATTGAGGATGGCGTTCGGAAAAATTGGGATTCTGTGCGTTCGGCAATGTGGACTAATATACGAGTCTTCAGTTATGACTATTAAATTTCTTCAACGAAACAAGATTACCTAAATGGCTAAAACTATAGGCCTAAATGAAAATTTTTGATTTTATCTATTTAACTCTATAAACACATAGAGACCGACCTAGGGATTTAAAAGACGAAGACTTTTTGGCACTTGACCTTAGATATTTATAGACAATTGCCCAATCTGGTAAGCCAAGATAGATTATCTTGACGCAGGAAAGCAAGGAACCCCGCCCCAAATTATGAGATATGGGTAGGACTAAGAATAAAGAAAGAAGACATACACACTCAATATTTAAGGGATACAATTTACAACACTACTCATAAACACTTTTGTAGTTACCTTCAGCGAAAACCTGACTTCAAGCTACCATGTAGTGTATACATAAATGAGGGTAGTTGTTCGTAAGAGTATAAATACAGAGACACGCAGGTAAACATGGCAGTTGTGTTACGACCGTTGACTTGGTAAGAACTAAGTTGATTGTGATCAGTCTGAGTATGACTCGTACATATATTAATTTGATGAGTTATAATTACAATAAATATTTAATAATATCCATGTCGTATCAGTGGATACTACAACCACCTTACTTATTTTTACTCAAATTATTTTATATGTTTAATCGGTTTTCTGGTAGAAATAGGTCTGAAGCGATAAGACCGCCGATTGCAACCTATAATATATATGTGTATTGTTGAATCATTACGTTTGTACATTGTTTTGTGTACAATAAAGTATTCATTCCAAGGTCATATGGTACTTTCCACCATTATAACTGGATTTTTCACCCACAAAAACATTCTTAGTGGCGAGGCATTGTGAGATTTCCATTCGGGAGTGAGTAGCCCTGGTACGTAAGTTTATGTCAAATTTGATAAATTTGTGTGTTCGTGTAAATTATAACAATCAAGTCAAGCTAATTTAATTAACGAATGTTAATAATGATTTATGAAAATCTGAAACGATTAGTTGAATTTATAATTCAATCAAAAAGCTTTAACAAGCCCGAATTTATTAACGCAATAAATTCTCATTTAATTGGGGAATGGGGATTTCAATTCGGAATGTTAGGCAAACAGCATTTAGTATTCTATTAGATAAATATTAGCGAATTTCATGACGCCACACAATTAGAATTTGGTCGAATATTGGTTCCAATAATGGATCCAACGTTGGTCCAAATTTTATTATAATCTGTCAATTAATCAAACGATAATTCATAAAGTTATGATAATAAATTATTTTTAAATAAAAAGAAAACCACCTTCAAAAGCAAAATGGCGAAGAACTAAAAAGCAAAAATAAATAGTACTTTCATACGATTTAGTAGAAACTTACTGATGTGCTGAAGTCGGTATACGGGTCGAGTTTATAACCTCCTGTTTTTTTTTTGAAGTCGGTTAAAAAGCCTACCTTACGTATAAACCACCGTGTGTTCAATTGACCTGTAAATCTACTGTACCGTACCGTATACCGTTGTTGAATATAACCGTAGACCGACCATTTACCACCGTGATACCCATTTCATCGAATGACTGCCTCGAAGAAGAAGCCCCATCCGGCAGACAGAGTCCAATCATAGCTCATAGCCCATAGATGTCTGTATTACCAAAATTTTCGAAGAAATATACTTAACGATTATGGGCATCTGCGAGTCTCTTGGTGGTGCAGACATAGATGAACTGCCTGCCCGTTTCCTCTCACACATCTATTATGGTCTTCGTGGGAGTTACCATGGGTGCGGAAGCAAATAAAAGCTAGAAAGAGTCTATATAAGCACTTTACAAGTCTCTCAGACTTCTTTTGAATGGAGGCTTCGTCAGTATGGGGCCCTGCGTATCCAGTTCCAGTCTGATCTTATCCATCATAGTGAAGATGGTGATCAATCTTATTTCTTCAATTATTATTCTAGCTCTTGAGAAGGTGGGCGTAGAGTAATAGGGAGAGGAGAAAAGAAGGTACCATGTTTGTTGTTTGTTTGTCTTTGAAGACTATAAAGTTCTAAAAAACTTTGCGCACCTACACAAAGTCCTCGGCCATACTACATGATAATCGAAATGATCATGCAAATGAATGAAGTCTGGCGCTGGCAAAACATAAACATATAATATACAAACCGTTTAAAAATGGTTAAATATCATAAGTTGCAGTTCCTAAATACAAACTCTAAAACACAATAGGCGAAAAAATTAAGAAATACATAGAACTGCAACAAGACGTGAAAAGGGTATGGAAAAGGAATAAAATCACAATTGTATCTGTAGTTATATCAGCTATCGGTGTTATACCTAAACATATTTTCTGGAGATTTTCCACGCAAATTCACCTACTAACAATTACAAAAAACAGCCATACTCTACATGACGAACAGTTTAAAAAAATATTTACATCTGCACGCAGACAATACCGACTCAACTCTTGCTCAGCAAATGACGGAGTAACACTTGGTACTATCCCGTGTTATTCTAATTACTATGTTTTGTTCCTAAGAAATAAAACTTCCAAAAAAATAATAAAAATCTTAGAATGATCCCTAACTTGATAGAAAAAAAAAATGTTGTATGCATGAAATTTAAGTAGGATTTCAACTACATATTTGAAATAAGTGGCGAGCGCCTCGTCGACGCCAATATATCCACCAAGTTTTTTGCGTGCAAGTCATGGTCGGTCGAAGGCGTTTTTGTGTGGAATTTTGGCGCCAAACTATTTACAATTAATTCTTTTATATATAATGGACAAAATGTCTTTTTGTTTTGTTAACTTATTTGCCTAAGCTGATCGCTTAAGGTTACAGCGCAATATATTAATGTTTTTATACGATATCGGTCTGTATATAAGCCGACTTTGTTATATCGAAACTACCGTAGTATAACGTAAGTATAATATATAAAGTGTTGTTTTCAAATACAACAAATTTTGTATTTAAAAATAGTAATACAACTCTCAGGTATTAATAACAGCAATGGTGTAAAATGATGAATAATTATTTAATCGATATTATACTGATAAAAACTACAAAAACTCCTTATGCCAAGTAAGCCCATATCTTAGATATTTAGATAATCATAAGATAGAGGGTTAAACGGAATTCTGGAGTAATGAGTACGTGACCTGTTTTGTAACGATTCCCATATGATAACAGTGGGAGCTTTTGTAGCCAAAAAAATATCATACTATTAATACTGGAAGCCTTTATTACCGGAATGTACATAGTTTATTTTAGTTATATACATATAAATTATTTTATTTAGCAATGGGGAATGCAATTAGGTGTCACAATTTCATTGGTACAGTCTTCTATTATTCAGTATGCTTGCTCGAAATTGTTACTTTATCAATTATATCGGTAATAGCAGTTCTTTAAATGTTTCGTTTAAAATAAAAAAAATAAAATTTTGTGATTTAATAGTATGGATATAGATGTCGAGACTAACATTTAACAATTTAGAATTATAGGGTTATTGACCGGCCTTTGCTGATGAAATACTAGTGAAGGTTATACGAAATCATGCCCAGGTAGCTGACGAAATCGTGCGGTGCTCTTTGGCAAAAAAGGATTATAAAACATGTGGCGTGAATGTATACGATACGGAAACTGATCAAAGGTTCTCGACCTTCTTGATTTTTTTGACATTAATTTAAAAGCTAATGTCCTTTGATTTTAGGAGGACAAAGTTTCGAGGCTGACAACCCTTGGCCTTTCTCTACATTTCAATCAGTAAGTAAATAAATATTCTGTTAGAAATTTGATAAGATTTTTATTATAGGATATTTAAAGAGTGTATTTATTATTAGTTTAGTTTTTCATGCACTACGTTTCATGCTATTTTAATAATATTTATGTAGTTATATTGGGCCGGATTTCTAGTTATATTACGCGGATGGGCTAATGTGGCTTGTATGCTATGTATTTCCACTAGGTAGACTAGTAGTTTTTTGTTTTATTTTTTTCGCTGGGAAATGCTTTTGCGCACTAACCCGTTCGCAAATAATCCCATGATCTAGGATCATTTGCAAAGGGGAGTGTGGGACTCGCTAGCTCTGCTAGAATACCCACTAAAACCCAGCAGGGCCTTCATCATCCATGAAATAGGGCGCCAGAGGATCGCTGTCGCATGCCCCCCTGACGCCCCGGATGAAATGTCTATCGCTCTAAGACCTTTAAGTCTGCGGGAGGAGACGCGCGAAGAGGCGTCTTCTTCCTCTCGTTCTCCTCCGTCTGGAGGGGGACCTCAGGTGCGTTTTCCCTCTCCCTCTCATGTGCCTCAAAAAGAAAAAGGTAGACTAGTAGTTTTCTATTGACAAAGCATTTCTTGGTAAGTTGTTATGAATAATTGTATTAATAAGACTGTTATCATATTTTGTATTAAATAATAATCCCTAATAATACTAAGCAGATATACGATTACTACGTCTATTAAGATTTATATTAAAATACAAAAAATAAAACCTTTAAGATGTATGGTGTAATCATTGCCATTTAAAAATAACCTTTGCCATTTCCACAGAGGAAAATATTGATTTTAATCGTTTGTTTTTATCTATGAAATGTGGCGGCAAAGATTCCACAAGGTATTGTCTTATTTAGTATGAGGCCTCGAAGCCAAACATCCTAGCCGACACAATCTCGTAAGATCCAAGGCATATCTGAGCGATGTTGCCCATTAAGTTTGTATATCTATCCCAATTTTGATGTATTTAGTTTTTATTACATAATTTTAGGAAAAAGGAAGATAAGTAACAATAATACGTTTAATCCAATCTCTAGCGACAAAAATCACTAATGAATAAGTTTTTCTTTTACATTATTCAATTTTTTAAGAAACAATCGACGCACGACTATGAAGAAGTAAAAGAGATAGACAAAATATGCCAAAAAAAAAAAAATTAGTAGGTACCTATGTACACTCACCGGCACGAAATATGCCCCAAGTGTGTTACGTAACTATTATATTTTCAAAAAAATAGAAATTTAAAGGTTTTTCTTATTAAACTCATTTTATGTATAATAAAACCTCCAGTGAGAATGATTAATTAACATGAAGTATTCATTTATTATTAAAATTAAAAAGTTAATAAATAACAGAAAAGGTTTTATGTTTGTATTAGATTTAATGAGAATTCACAAAATACAAAAATGGTATCGAAAACTCATAACGATTATAACCACTCCTGGTCCTAATCTTGTTTATTCCTGGTCTTCAGTCAATTAGGATAGTCTGGATAATGCTTAATAGGTGCTGTTGAGCCCCTTTATCCCAGGGTGGCCCCTGGGAGAAAATTGCCACAGCAGCGACTGACTAGATACCTCTGGAGGATCAGGCATTTATTTTTCGCCTTTTTTAAGAATGTTCTATACTATTCAGACAACTCCAAATGATGTATTCCTACCTGCAAAAGGAAATTTCACACGAAAAAAGAAGGGTTAGGTCTAGTTATTCCCCACGACATCGTCCGCGTGTGCCACTCTTATCACTTAGAGGCTTAAAAATATTTTTTGGATGAGGTTTAATATTATGTTTATAAAAAGACCGATCCAAGTGCTTTCAAATCGTTTTCAAAAATAATTAACGCCGTACGAACGTTTGAAGTGATACCTTTGACAAATACCCAATTTATTCCCCCTGGTGGGCATAAATTTTTATGGCTTCACAACAAAAATTCTCAAAAACCTATCTAAAGTACTTAAAGCCACTGAGCACTCATTTATCCCTAGTCCGTTAGGAATATTTGTGAGGAAATCGAACTCGCGATGCTTGATGACCCCTGGAAAGTTCTGGACCTTACCAGGTGCATTCGTATACACGACCCATTCGTCTATTCTTCTTTTTATTTTATTTACTTAAGATGCCCCCTCTTGCCATTTGCTGGTGCTTTTTTTGAAATTAGGAGAGTGATAATTTGATTTTCTAGCTCTACTATGCACCTCCACCATTTTGTGGTCGCTTTGTATGCTGACTGCTCTGATGATGTCGTTTTGGAGCGAACTTGAGACATTTAAGATGGTCATCTTAACAATCATTCCCCTTATTCCCTCCATCTCCTTCCCTGTTGAATCTTAACTTTAAAGAATAGCAGATTAATTACAAAATGATAAAAGTTTAACACCATTTAATAATGCATTTAAAATTGCCTTTCGTTTATATGCGCTCTAGCACCGAAGTAACGATTAGTATTAAAAAATAAACAACATACAGGTTTTTTTTGTCCTTACTCTTAAATTAACAAAAAGATAAGTATTAACAATTTGCTATTTGAAATTTTCATACTCGATACTTAAACCGTCACTCCTCGGATTTTATAAGTATGTTCCACATTCCCTGTTGGTTAGTATATATAATACGAGTTGTATAATACGAGATACGCTCATTGCTATATACTCCGACTTTAGTTATATCAGTACTCAATTTACTCATAAAAACAAAGTGGACAAATGCAAACAACAGAATTGATCAATACTAATCGAGGGGCCAGGTAGCTTTTACAGTATTCGTATGTATTAATCCGGCGCTCGCACCCATTCTTCCTTGCCCCTACGCGATCCTATAAATAATTTATCTGCAGCCGATTTGAGCTGGTAAAGGATTAAATAACATTGTGTAGGCATTACATTTTATTATCAATGATACCTACATTTAAGAGGAAAATTACGCTAGAGAGCCTAATAATGCTTGCGCCAGCGAATTTCCCGCCATTTATTTAACATCGCTGGAATGCGAACACTGTGTGGGAATTACTATTAATCATAAATTGATAGCACTTTACATTACTATATTTTGTTTGACGACATTCATGCGCTCTTCATCTTCATTAAAAGAAAGATCTGGTCTAGATTGGAGATCACTTACTCATTAGATTAAGATAAGTAAAATTGAAGTTTCTCGCCCGGAAATGCAATAGAAGTAGATAATGGTAGGAAACTACCTTTAACGTCTCCGATCACGTTCGGGGCTCTCTATTAGAATTTCAAAAAGTATTGAATACCATTGGCCCCTTATTGTCTGGCAGCGAATAAAATCAATACAAATAACAAGTAGGTTGTTAGATGTTTACGTTCTGACTTGTTTTTAAATTCATTTTATTGATAGTAGCCTTCGACAAAACGACTTAGTAATGGAGACCTTGTTAAAAATTGGCATATAGAGTAAAAGAGTTTGTTTCGTTTTTTCCATTCAAGTACAGTGTAAATTCTTTATAACGAATCATAAGGGACAGATCATTTTTATGCGTTATAAAAAATGTGTTGTTATACAGAGAGACAGAGAGAGAGTAAAAAAAAACAAATATATATCACAGATTAGGATAATTATTATTTATTACATTCAATCGATAATTATGTTATTCGGAACATATATAACCTGTTAATTTTGTGTACGGTTTTGGCTATGTCAATATTTGCTTTGTATTTTTTTTAATATTTTATGCACATATTGGAATGTAATGGAATCATCTTCATGAGACAATAAGAAGTTTTATATGCTGTCACGTCAAGTGATGGTGTTGTTGTCGCGTTTCATTCGGTTTGTGAGACTTCCTGGTGGCCTAAACTCGTCACTCCTGGTCGTGGAGATGTCCATGGGCACTTAGCTGTCTGCTGCCTCTTCGTTTGCCATTTGTAATATAAAAATATATATATTTATTTCTGAAAATTGTACTAGGTATGACTAATATTCCCTTCTATTATCATCATCCAAAGCCTTTTTGCTCCCACTGCTGGTACAGGCCTCTCCCCGTTTGTACCATTCTTTATAGTTTTGAGCTAATCTGGACCAGTTTTGATACCTTTTACACATACTTAATTGATTAGTATTCTTAGTTCTTTATTCGGTAAAGAACTTAGAGAAAAAGCATTAATCTGAGGTCCATTATGGTTGTTAGCACGGTTTGGTGCTTCGTCTTTGGTTTTGCAGGAAGAAATGTAGTCTTGTTAGCATAAATAATGCCAATTATTTATATAAAAATAATGCGGTGTGATCGCTCATTTACTAATTCACATTCATTCTCTTATTAATAAGAGTTCCATTAATAAAAGAAATATTTATCGTTAAAATAACTTAATAATATACGCGACAAAACCTTATAAAATTCAAACGTACGCGGAATATTTAATATTTATGCGGCAATATTTCGTGGGCGCGCAAACAAAAAATACGTTTGTATAATTATTGTATTTATGCAATGGCCGGGACCGGGCGCCCCCCGCTGGCCGCGCATTTGTCGGGCCCAGTTTTAAACCAAACTCAATTTACTACTCAAAAACATTATATACTTCATCCGATATAAATTTGAAACAATCGTACCTTACTTGTTTAACATTTGGATTCGTCACGTATACGGAAACAAATTTGGACATTAATATGGTAATTGTCGAGTGATAAAATTTAATGCTATCCACAACTTATCCGTGGATAGACATAATTTTGTTAGAATTTGTTTGTTTTCGAAATACTAAGTTTTATTTATTTATTGACTTCATATTAAATTGACTTATAAATTATGTAGTTTAATTTTTGATAGTTTAGATTAGATTACTATGTGTATGCGATAGATCTTCTCTTCTATATAAATAACAATGAATTTTCGAAATGTACACACATTACTATCTACTGACTGCACTAAATTGGATAAATCTTTTTTCGGTGTGTCCGTTATTGTCAGCACAAGGTTTATATAATTTAAAGATGTAATTTCTGAAATAGATGAATCGATTTTGACAGGTCTTCTATTGGTAGCTTTTATACAGGGTGTATCTGAGATCGTACCGGATACGCATCCCATGGGTTCGGTACATGATTCTAGACTCCCCAGTGGTGAAATTTTTTGTCGGCTTTATCATGAAATGTAATTTTTTTTACAATTTTTTAACTGAATACTGTATAATATCATTATTACTACCTATTGCAATGCGATTTTCAATCAGAAACGAAATTCTTCAATGTTTTTACATCAAACCGTAACGTAAATAAAACTTACAATTTCTTCGATCAATTGTTTTTGCATGTCGGCGTTTGCATCAAAGGAGCCGCGAAGTGAGTAAGCTTCGCGCCATTCAGGATTAGTCGCGTCGTTTTCCTTTGACGTCGCCGCGAGTTTCATAGATAAAGCAATCTAACATCCTAATTGTCGAATATTATAATGTTGTTGAACAAAGAATTGGATTTTTGTATATAACTTTAAACTAGTTGATACCACACGTCTTCGTGCTGTGCCTTGCAGGATGGAACAAGTGCCATGACAGCAGAGTGGCATTGACAATGAACAATTGTCGTATTGAGTTGGGTTTCTTTTTATAACTGCTCTGTTAGGTACCGTCGCGGTTGCCTTAACATGACTATAATCACCGCTATCTGTGCTCTTTCTATCTCCATCATATGACTAGCTGCGACACCACTCCATGCTGAGATGCAGTAAATGAACAAAGATTGGTATAGTGTGGTACTTTAATATAGATTACTTTTGAGTCAATCATTTCATGCAAATTCTTGTGGACAGGTGTTAATTTTCTGATCCTTTTTATTGTGGTAGAAATTTGGGGTTGACAGTTTAGGTTCTCATCAATGATAACACGAAGGGGCGCCAACGGGCCAGCCAAGTCCAAAAAGGGCCATATATTGCAAGAATATTCCTATGTGACCAACTCTGCGTCTTTTAGCATCTTTAGAAGATTTTTTTCTTCCCTTTTTTTTAAATCTTCCCAGAAATAATGCGCATAAAATAAAGCAGACAAGAGTCAGATAGACCCAGCCGTTTTAGAGTTATAGCGAGAAACACATCTAACTTAGCTTACATACTAACAGCAACGCCATCTAGCGGATCCAATTATATTTTGAAACTAACTACGCTTTGGAATATACATACAAAATTTCGTACAAATTAGTCCAGCGTTATAGGAGGAGTAAAATGACAAAGGTTTGTACAGTCGTATTTTATACATAAATATATAATTACAGAGCATGCACTTTGCATGGAATGTCGTATGTAAAAACATCAAAATCTCTTTCAAAGTTTTGTAAGAAAAACAATTCTTATATGGCATAAATTTTTAATGAGTAGCATTTTTTTTACTCTTTGGCTGACGTTTTTTGTACATAGAGTAACAATGGATTTTAATTTTTTTAATGTCATCACTGACCCAGTAAAAGGCATGAAATAGAATGCCACAATATAATAATCCATCGAAATAAGTCTGAGATTTATTGTAAAAGTAACAATATTTAATCAAAACCCATAACATTTCATACTACGGGTGAAATATAAGCTAATATTCGGTGTTCCGTACAATAAACATTATAACGGGACCGTATCAATTCTTAAATTAATATTTTTATATTAAGTATCAGTTAGACATTTACATAAAACATTTGTGAAACATTAATTTTAAATTATGTACTGGTTTTCAAGCACTTTATTAGCAAGCGATAGAATTAGTATTAAAAATATAAAAAACGAATTATGTTTGCAAAATATTTTCCATATTTTTTGCATGTTTGTTTTAGCATATTTTTCAAAGACGTAACACTTGGTTCAGTGAAGTGGCCAAGAAGTATGTGGTCCACTTGACGACAAACAGTCATAAATACACATAAATGATTTTAAATAACCCAGGTTATTATATACTATAATTAGTATAATATACCGAGGTATTACTTGTACCTTTTTCTTACATAAGATCGGGGTAAAGTGGCGGCAATGCTGTCACGTCAAGTGAGACTTCCCGGTGGCCTACTCGTCATTAAAGGCCGGCAATGCATAGAAACTTCGCTTGCGTGAGTAACTGCGGTCGTCATCCGTACAGCGCCATCTAGTTTGCTTTGGTGTAACCTTTTCTACTCAATCATTGCCATCTAGTTATGTAGCAGCCGCTACAACGTCATCAATCGGGTAGCAACAGAAAATCGGTGCCGCGACTCAAGATTCGTGTGCTTAAACCGAGTTGCCAATCCCTTTCCATCGTGGAGTAAACTTTGGGACACTTTCCTGTATACTTTTAAGACTGTATTTTATTTAATTTGGTGTTTACGTTGTTATTATTAAGTTTTGTTTGTGTCTTATTGTTTACTTTCACAAAGTTAGAATAAACGTTGTTTCTTGCTTTTTTTCGTTATATATAAGTATAGATTATTATACCAATGCGTACGAATTAGCTTGAAATTAAGTACAAGATGAACGCGACGAACTATTTGAACCCAACTGGCAATAAAAATGGTAGTAGGCATCTAAACTGAACAAGAGTTAAAAAATTTAAACATTAGCATCTAGTCTAGAATTCTAAATACGTATTTCTGATTTAAACAATGAAACTGTACGAGAACAAAATAAATTCCAAGAATTTTTGATAAAATGGGAAATTTCAAGCCCTTTTGAATCGATAATTATCTATAAATCTATAACCAATTCGGAATAAACTTGGCACACTGAGAAAAATTTTCAAAAATTTTCAGTATACATTTTAAATTCTTTTATGCATCTACGAAATAACTTGTGAAGTATATTCAACCAACAAATTGATTCGCCACGCTAAGGTCCAATTTCTTTTGCACGTCAATTAGTTAAAAAGCTTATATTTGCTTGTTATGCATTACGTTAGTTTCTAACAATGACTCTTAGCAGAATTTTCTTTAACTAGGAGCTGTCATCCTAAATGGTAAAGCACTTTCTTGATGAACTATAAAAAGCTGAAGCGACACACTTGAAAACGCTTTAGCTAGTCTCTTGTACCAAACAACTATAGCATTTTTGTAGGTGATCTCCCCATAACTCGGATACCTTGAAATGATTAAATGTTTTACAAACGCAATACCGCGCCATGACGCCGCGGCTAATGGGGATCTAGGACATTTGCATTTTAGTCTAATTGATTTATCGAGACAAGCGTCGCTTTGGATGATTTTAATTATTTTAATTTTTAGGAGTCCTTAACACCAAAGGAAACAAAATTATTAATAAATAAACATATAAGACGGAGGTCTGTTCCTAAGGAAGATATCTTAATGGCTGTGTTAAAGGTAACAGCTGCCAGTTAAACACAAATATTTTTTTTTGGAAATGTATAAATACATACATATGGATACACCCAGACTCGAGGGGGAAATCGAATCCGCAACTCCCGGAGTGGAAGCCTAAGTTCTTGCATTACTTTTTCTAATCGTTTCCTAAGAAAATCTGTCCTTCCTTATGTAATATCTAACAATAAAAACTTGCGATAAGCTGTCCTTTACTCCTCTAATACAACGCTTCTTAAGCTGAAGAAGAGCTAAGGTTAGTTAAAGAAAATCTATCTTATAGTATTATCTTCTTCTTCTTCGTAGTGTTATCCCGGTCAAATACCAGGGTCCGCTTAGATTGTAGAGGATGTGGCTGTGGGGCGAGTTAAGATAACCGATTGCCCAGAATATTAGATAGTGGCAGCAACTTCCATGTCAACTTATATGACCTCACATGTATTATGTAAGTGTAACTTATTGCTATTGTATTTGGTTGAAAACCATGCACAAGGGGAATCATATTACTATTTTGTTCTGTTTGTAATCTAATATCAAAGCAATTTATGTCAATGTATATTATGAATAAACTGTACAATAAGATCCCTTAACAAAGTACTTTACAGGATACATTACTTTGTAGGGTATCTGATACAACTTACAGTTTTATTTAAATAAAGTTGTCAATTTAGGAGAAGCAACTGAAATCAATAGAAAACTTTTAATCTGGTATGTTACAAAACAATGTATTAAATAATGAATAATATAACACATTCAGAATTAAAATCTTAAAATTATATAATTATAAACATTAGATATCTTACATTAAGAAACATTAATGTTATTGAGTAATCCGGTCAGGATGTTTTGCAAATAACTAGCGCAAATAGTGATTTACACAACATGAACTATTTCTTAACAGTACAAAACAAACCACCCAGCTGTTAGAGTTCATTATCAATTACTAATTACAGTTTCCCACGCCATATATTCCCAAGACCTGTAGAACTAGTAGACAAAAAATAGGGTTAATGAACGGGAGGTCGTACGGAACACTACTTCTGACGCTAGACCCTTGATGTGATGTTTATTACCCTGAATCAGTCTTCCGTAGTACTTACCAGCAATTTAACTTCTTGATTGCAGATAAATCCGATTGCTTCGATCTAGCGATCACCATCTCTTCCGTTAAACGAGCCATTGTTGATTTGTTGCTGACACTGCACATGAACAATGAAAACTACAATCACTGAGGGGTTATATCGGATTGAGAGAGGTCGTAACCGCTCATCTTCACAATACTACAACACAACCGCACACGACGAGCGCGTGAAAAAAACTGTTAAAGATGTGAATTTTCATTTTAACATTTCATGTACTCTGTGGAAAAGAAAACATTAAATGGGATTTCTACTCCTAGAACTTTAAAACTTCCATAATGAAATTATATTATTTTTTATAAACTCTAATTATTTACATCTTAGAACAGCATGTTTTTATCCGTGCACTTATACATTGTTAACTATATCTTGTATTTGGTTTTAGTTATAATTCATAGATGTATACATCTGGCAACATTGTAAGTCGATGACGGATAATGTTTATTGCCGATGTCATTGTCTAATAGACATTTGACGTTGACGTTTAATTTATGTGCTTGCGAAGTCGTGTTTTATTCATTTAGAATTGAGAACTGAGAACTGAAAAGTTAAAATAATATTTTTCTTCAATAAATCATGGATTCGAATGACGGCTTAGAAGACAAAGATAGTGGACCTGATGTCCAGCTTAATTTACCAGGCTCAGTGATGAATCGCATCGAAGAACTTATGGGAGGGACTGAGCAATTTGACAGTGAAGAAGTACGTTTTAATATGGATGAGTTTCTTGTTATTAACAATGAGAAATAAAACATAAACACAGCAAATAAAGCAGCAACTTAAAATTATAAACTAAATGGTCTCTATAGCATTTGCAATATTAGTAGCGGCGATAAGTACATATGACAAATCAAATGAAATGATGTTTCATTCAAGTAAAATTCATTGGATTGGGATATTATAGATACTAGGGCTGCAAAGAATCAAGAAACACAATACATCCCACCCTCGTAACATAATTCGACGAAACGAGACCAGTAGGATAGTTACGTAGGAAACAAAACTCTCGAAGCGATTTTTGAGTAGGGATAAGAGGAGCGAAGGGGAACAAAGGGTTTCGCAAGATATGAACTACATTCACCCTCGCCGTGTTCCCCTATCAATTGTTACCAGTTACGCATATTTTTTCGAGAGAAACAAACCCTTGGCCGCCGCCGTGAAAGTATGTCATATTTGCGTTTAATAACAGCTAAGCTACTTTCATGATAAATGATAATTTACGGTTTTTGATCTTTTAAGGAACGGATATATATTTATATTATTTTATTTTGTAAAAATTTTGTCATCACCTATGATTAAAATAAACAAGAAAGTAACGAAAAATTTATTATAAAAATCAGTTTTAAGATAATGTGACGTATCGTGCTGTTTTCACTAGTCACACAGACCAGTTTTGGCGCCACACTTAAGTCAGTTGGAACGACTGAAGGGATAATTAGTTGTATTTAGATTTTCAACTTGTAAGAATAATCATTGTGAATTCGGTTTATATTTATTATCGTCGTTAAAATATTTTTAAACTATTGCTTAGGCTTTCTATTTTTTATAAAACTCTTCGCAAGTTTTATTGAAGATCGTACAGTTTTAAAGTCCTAAAGAGCCGGCAACGCATCTGCGAGCCTCTGTAGTGCAGAGCTATGGGCATAGTTAGTCACCCATAGTACACATAATAAAAAAGCTGTGGAAGCAACGTAGCTTTTTTTTAACTATGCAATGATAGCCTAAACGATGGGGTTGAATGATAGGCAAATTAAGCTCCACTTCAAAGTCTGAGAGCCATCTCCAAAATGTAAAATTATTATTATTGTAAGATGCCAAAAACAAAGTCTTTCATACGCAACTTTACCAAATTTGATGCATATATGTTCACAATTGTAGAAGTTAATCAGGGCGGACAGTCGGATAGATGAAAAGAGCGAAACTATAAGCTTTCCTCGTAGGACTACGGAACCCTAAAAATGATAATAATAATTCATTCTCCAACCTAACATCCCTGTTCTAAAAAGTATCCGCTCAACATGGAATAGTTTCGCACAAAAAGGGTATAAAAGTTCCTGAAACATTTTTCGTCGCGGCGAGCGAGGGGTTGCAGGAGGCCACCCGTCACACCCTGCAACGTGGCAATCTCCAGCCACAGTATCCATAATTTATGCTTTCGAACAGACCTCGAAAAATAAATGAGCATCAGAAACAAGGAATGGTAAAGCGAATTATGCTTTAGATTTTAAGCATGTACTACGGAGAGATAAAATGTGTATAACCAAATGGAAACATAATTTCAAATATTTGTACGGAGTCGTTTTTCTCCTCAATATTATTATCTGTTCTTTATAAAAGACATTATGACATACTATACTACGTGTTATGGGTATTTTAATAGGTGAAGCGAAATCTTTCGATACCATTTTTCGAAAATTGCGCTCACGAAGGAGTATGAAATTTGGCACAAATGTTTATAAAAATGCATAATTCATACATTAAATTATTAAAATACAACCTTACGCACACAAATGCAAAAATTTCAATTCAAAGATTGGTCCAAATTTAAAACCTACTCTTTTAAATTTACCGTTAATCCACAGCAAGGGGAGCGGAGGCCGGCCCATGTGGGGTGGAAAGGGATCCCTCACGTTCGAGACGCTCGTGCTCTCTAGCGACTAAAGCTCGCAATTCATCCTGGAACGATTTTCATACATCAATATTTGTTTTGGACATTTGGATGTTATGAAATACTGTTTTTTTGGCGTGATAACGTCATTTTTATAAATTGATGAACGGCGCGTACGAAGAAGCATAACTCATTGTCACGTTCCGCCTGAGCCGAGCGTGCAAGCGAGAGCTCGGAACAAGCGATAGTGATATTATCGTCCGTAAACCTACTTTACAGACAACCAATTTTTTATGAGATTTGGTCTAAGAAAATTACTTACCCCCCATCCAAGTCTGTCAGCTAAGTCCAAGCAGCCATCATCACAATCCCCAAGTCGAGCTACATCCCTTACAGAGTCTTCATCCAGCTGAAGACCACCACTCATGAATCCCCACCGCCTTAAAAGTGGCGAACTAATGCCAGCTTCTTCACGATTAATTAACAGTCTAGGACACCATTCAGGCACCCTGCGGAAGAATTTGAAGTAAATTAAAGGACAACATTTACAAATTCTTATATAGTATTTAAAATTATACCCTAATAAAACAAAACAACAATACAACAAAAAAAAAACGATTATGAAAATAATCTGTACATTATCGCTCCACATAAGTGATATAGCTTATAAGGCGGATGGTGCGGGAATGCTAATAATTTTTTTATATAAAGCCGAGCAGTGGCACCGTATCGTAGACCGCATCGCTCATGAAGAAGGGCCCCAGATGGGTTCGAAAGTAGTGGGGCAATTCCGATGAATCATACGCATGAGTTTAAAAGCCGTTTTATAATAAGTATTAATTCCGTTTACGAAAGTCTAAGTTGTAAGAAAATGAATATGAAAAATATTTTCATAAATTTGCATTATTTTGTGCAGACATGTATACATTTTACTATAAAATTGTGTAATTGTTTGGTAATGATGACCATATCAATATAGATAATAAAAAATCAATAGATTGTCAAATATAACAATGTCATAAATTAAATTAAAATTTTGTATGTAGGCATAAAGTAAACAAATCTAAAAGATTTGTAGCTGAATTTGAACATCCTGCGAGCTCTAGTATAAATAAATGACTCTTTCAAATAAAATAAGTCTGACAATGGAAATTTAAACATATTACCAAAATCTAAACTTGTATCCAATTCAATTTCAGTGATAATAATAATTGAATGTAACTTACATATCAATTAATGAAGCGAATGGTTGAACTTCAAGAGATGAGCCCATGATAATTAACATATCACATTTCTGGAAGTCTTCATGAAGGCACCTTTGGAATCTCTCTGGAAGACTTTCACCAAAGAATACTATGTCTGGCTTCACAATGCCAGGACATTCTGTGCAAATCGGAATTTGATCAGCAAATATTTTTTCTGGAAAGAAAAAAGGGTAATATTAAATATTCTACCTAGTGTTATCCCAGTCTAGTACTAGGATTCACTTAAATTGCAAAATTGGTTGCAGGGCGAGTTAATCATCACCATCTGACATCATCCCAGAACCTCAGGAATAATAATTAATTCTTACTGATTTTCTTATATTTTATTTTTAATTTTTTTAGGTGGACTACTAGTTTTATGAATAAATGTCTAAAATGGGCACAAATGTAACTTTGTTGCAATTTATAAATAACTCGAGTCAATTCAAGATCAGGTCCTCTGGACAGTGTTTTGACGACGTTTAATGACGTCATTAAGCCAACGGAACATCTTTTCTTGCCTGCATTGTCTTTGCCATTAACGTAAACTTATTCTGAACTCTAACACGGTGAAGTAGACTATATATTCCTTTGACTGGCAGTTCCTAATTTGTTTCTTCACCCTAAGTATTTAAGATTATTTGTCAAGCCCGCTAATTGGCTGTTATATTGAGCTAAAGGGACTGCATTTCGGCTTATTAGGAATCAACAAGTCAGATGTAATACTTTTCATCCATTGTTGGGCGGAAAATGACAGGTTTTAGACATCAGGGCTGTCAAAGGAGTTCATTAATTTATGTCATTTAGTTACTAATTAAGGCTCTATAGCTCATCGGCAGAAAGTTGAGCTGTCATCAGTAATGCGCTCGATTCAAACCCCGCTGCTAACACAACCTTGTAAAATAGCTTTAACGGAATGGTAATGCAATGGTTACGCATATCTCAAAATTACTTTTCCTTCCAACTACGCAGTAACGTTATTAATAATTATATAACCGATCAGAAAGGATGACTTTTCTGCTTAGAACCAAAACAGTGCTGTAACGTTGTATGAAATTTCATTACTGCACTTTTTTCATTACTTCACTTTTTTATTTTCATAAAACCGGAACCGGAAATACCGGAAAAAACTATTGGCATGAATTTTACACCATTGTAAAACTTTGATACTTAATATTTAGTAAGAGAAATTTAAAAAATGGAATTAGACATCGATGTAGTTGTAATAAAAGAAGATTACTTACCTTGCCCAAGTTAGCAATTAACGCACTATTAACTTAGTACCTTACATAACACTCGTGCATTAATGACCCATTTTGCGCTCGGTGCACTATTAAGAAACTTCTCCTTTTTAGTTGATTAAAACCAGTATGTATTGTACAGATATTTGCTTATAAAACCTAATATAGCAATAAACATAAATCCCACAAAAGGGTTATCGGCTTCCACTCTTCAAGCGACTTTATAGCCGAAGCTTTATCGGGAATCTTATGAGCTTTCCAAGCTATGTATGGACTTTTTGCATCTCGATGTAATATATAAGGAGCTTAATTTACTGCTACTCCTTAACACTAGATCATAGATAGATAAAAATCAATCGGTGATCGTTAGTCTCGCTAAAACTCATAAACGACTTAACCGTTTTGAATTTTGTTTAGTTTCCGGGAAGTTTTAAAAGAAAAGCCAAAAGATTATTTAAAAGTACGAAAAAGACTTATTTTATCCTACTTTAAAATACTTCAAATAGATGAAAGTATAGTACTATACTAGACTATGATTTTTGATTACGTGTTAAAATGTAAACGTGGGTTCTATTCCCGCCTCGTGTCTGGGTGTATTATATATATGTACATATATACGTAGATATACTTCTACGAAAAAAGAAAATTGTGTATAACAGGCGTCTGTTACCTATAACACAGGTATTAAGTTGTCTACCTTAGAATTCAGTTTTAATATTTTTAAAGCCTTCCTTAATAAGGTGAACATTAGAAACTTTTTCCTTTGTCTCGTATCCACCTTTTCTTTTACTTTCCCAGAATATTGTTCGCTGTAGTAAATTGTTCACTTGAGGGTATTTAATTCTACAATACTGTTGGAAACTATGTATAATAGAACTTCTATAAAGGGCCATGTTAGTTTATACTTTAACCTACAATTATTTATATTTTTGCTATATTGTTTGTTTATTTGACTTGTAACCTTAAAATACAAATTTCTACATTTTTTGTAAATGTATGTCATAATCAGCTGGTTTCTTTTCAGTAAACAGTGAGTTATTAATCTGAGGAGTGACATATAGATTATAGACTATAGTGTCACATAAAGAAACTAAAACCCAACTAAAAAACGGGGACTAAAGAAATATGAAACAAAATTTGCAGGATACATATTACTAAAGAAGCAACATAATCGAATTTACTTAATGAATGCCTTGAATTTAATTATATTAGGAATATTTTGACTGTTTGAATCGGTCATTTCTTTCGTAAACATTTTTAGTCTCATTTTATTCTATTCTATTCTCATATTCTGTATTGTAACCTGTAAGGTGCTTATTCTTTAATTAAACTGCCTTTTTAATATGTAATCTGTGTGACATCACTGAACACAGAATATAGGTTCTTATAATTTCATCAATTTGATGTAACTCGTAAGTGGTTTAGGAGTTTTATTTTGTGGCTAGTTTATCAGTTTATTTAACAAATTTATCAGTGATGTCATCATATCAGCTATATAGGAATACAACAATTGGTAATACATTGCAAGAGAGCCTAGACGAATTGATAGAAGTAAGTATATCCATTTATACAAATAAAAATGAACACAAAACATCCGAACGACTGCACCAAATTGGATAATTCTTTTTTGTTGTGTTCTTTACTGTTAGGACAAGGTTTTTTTTTTACAATGAAAACATTTTTGTCTGCCTGTCTTATTACGGAACATTTGCAAAAAGGTTGGATCGATTTTGACGGGACTTTCAAAGGTAGGTTGTATAAAAAACGTAGGCTACCTGTAACTAAAGTAAGTAGCGTTAAAACCCTCAATATATAACAAAATTACTTAATTCCCGCGGGCATCAGCTAGTTTATTTTAAAAATGTTATTGATATTGTAAAATTTTCTTTTCTATGGTCAATTATTAATTTTCAGTATGGTCAAATAACACCCACCCTAGCTGTGAAGGTAATGTTACAATTTGATAAATCTATAAATCAAGCTTTATCAAACAGAGTGAAATCTAGGTTAACCTTCAAGGCAGGAAAATTAAATACTTACAGGTATTTAAAAAAAATTCATATTTTCTTAAAGTAATTATAATTTTATGTATATTTTAACTCCTAAAATTTATTTTTTTAGGTTTTGTGACAATGTATGGACCTTCATGTTGAATGATGTAGAATTTAGGGAAGTACAAGAAGTGGCTAAAGTGGATAAAGTAAAAATTGTTGCTTGTGATGGTAAAAGTAAGTATTGCCACATCAATGTAGCATGAGGAGCTAAACTACTTTGCTTTAATCCGCGAATGAATACGAGGGAAAATTGGTGTAATGCTGCAACCCGAAAGCTACATCACATATCTTTCCAGGAAAGTGCACCAGTTCCAGTTGGTCAATTCGTAATGTCAATGACAGAATACAACTGGTAGGTATATTTTTTGTGTGTTATATATTAAGCCACCTTTGAATATAATTTACATTGTAATGTGTTTTGTAATTGTTACATCAATCATACATTTAAATTATCTCTGATCATAAGGTGACTGTCAAGTTCTTTTTTTTTTTGCATCTGTATTTATAAGCACACGTCTTAATTTTTTACCATAGATCCTCTTACACTTTTTATTGCAATGCTTATTTTATAAGTCTTTGTACGAGTGCTTTTTACTGGGACATGTTTTTCTCTTTAATTTATTTTTGCATTGATTTGCATGTTACATTTATCTTTTGACATAAAAGTGATCGAGTGACTTTAATAATAAAAGTAGAATATGAATGTTACCTAGAGTGAAACTAGATTAAAACGGTTATTAATTAACAGAATTGCAATAAATTTGTCATAATATGTTAATATAATCGATGATAGAACTCTTTCACAAAACTAAATTATTAAAAATTGCAAATAGGAAATTATTCATATTTTGTGTTGTATTAAGTTGAATGCATTTAAGAAATCGATGCGTGCGAATTATGAAATTATGTTAAAATAATACATATTTATGTTACCCAAAACCATATCTTTTGCCAAATATAACTTAAGTAAAAATACATCATCACAGTCTAAATTTTTAGACCAATGATATCTTTAAATAAAAATGGCCAAGACCGTGTCAAGACGCGCATAGAAGGGTTCCGAAATTTATACGCTATAAACGTATTTGTTAAATAACTTTAAAATTTGTTGTCCGATTTTGTTCAAAATAATTTTCCTAAAGAGTTTTTAGCAAGTTCTATCAACATGGAAAATGTCAAGTATCTATGTCTAATAGTTTGGAAATGCTAGGAGGGGATCACCTTACAGGCAGACAGACGGAAGGATGGACAGAGCGAAATTATAAGAGTTCCTTGTAGTACTACGGAACCCTAAAAATGATGCTAACTTTTGTTTACGACCACCATATTGATATTTAAATATATACCATAATTGTTTACCAATGATTTGTGACATGATGATTATAATGCCCACTCAAATCAAACACAAGGATGGACACCCACGCGCCTTTGAATGCCTAGTCTCTGTTTATAGATTAACCTTATTGGGCAATCTAGTATATTAAATGATCATCGTGGTAAATATGTCTAATAAAATTACCATAAGCTTATAATGAACTAGGAATTTGATATCTAAATTAAATTTAACATTATCTACCATTTTCCTGTATATTAAGTGCGTTTAACAAGTATAAATATAATTGATATCTTTTTTGTTTTTTTTTTTTGAGTGTACCACTGGTTTTCAAACATCCGACCTCCTCCGTGTTTCGGAGGCATGTAAAACTGTGGGTACCGATTAAGGTCACTGAGTGGTATTAGTCGTGGGATTGTAGAGATTTTGGGGATTCTGAGGATGACGTCAGATGGCATTTGGTCATCTTAACTTATCTCACAGCCACATCCGCTGCTATTTAAACGTACCCTAAATAAAACTAGGTGTTATCCCGGTCTAGTCTGAAGATGTCTTTTTGTGTTATAAATTATAATTCAATAATTATTGGTAAGCCAGTGAGATTATAATCAATAATGTGTCAACATTATGTCATTAATAAAATAATGGAGATATAGAAACAATGCGTTTAATTTCTTTATGTATATTTAATAATGTGTTTATAATTTTCAAGCAATATTCACGTTAGCCCTGTGGAGTGTGGAGTATGGTAATTCTACGACGCTTGCAGCGACGAGATCAAGTGTTCGTTCATCGCTTTGTCTTGACTAAGTCAAAGTCAAACTCAAAATCGTTTATTCATATAGACTTTTTTATAAGCACTTATATAATATAGACTTTTTTATTAGAACGTCATATGTATAATGTTAATGTTTCATCTATTTATTTATTTTTTGATTTAAGGGTCTTCCCAAATGTAAATCCTGCGCCAGTATCGTCCAGTCTCTTTCATACTGATTTATAACGATGTCATACCCAATGTTAGGCGAGTCCTTTAAAATTTCTGGCCCAAATAAGTATACCTTTGACCAGTCATAAAGATATTTAGCGCCAGTCATAATGATGTCATTAGATGAATACAAACTTTTATACAACATTAATGAAAATACAAAAATAAACTAAAATAATTAAAACATAAAGTATTTACATATATTCCTTAACTAATTAAACCGGACCGTAGTTGAAAAGAGTATAAACTTGGCTCTCCCCGGTTGAATCGCGCTTGCGGCTTAACCAACTAATTACAGGAGTACCTGCTCTCCAAGTTTCATTCATTGAATTTTATTATAAAGATGAACTAATTAACATGAATACACCACGAGTTTACTGCTTCACTTTAATTTGCCGGGTTAATTAGAAACATATTTGAATTGATATCACTATCAATTATATTGTATATATATTAATATGAAATAGACGAATAAATAGGTAATTTATTAATACACTTAAATTTAAGTAAAATAATTTAAAGCTATCTAAATACTCTTGGTACTAAGTACATCTTAAGGCTACCCACTAATTAATTACTCAACTCAGTCCAATTACCCTGAAAAGGACACCGATACGCGCGGAGTCAATCTATAGTTATATTTATCTATATCCCATCAGTACACAAGAGTAAAAAGACACAAAACACTAAAAAATGTAAACCTATCTAAACACTCCCGGTACTAAGTACATCTTAAGGCTACCCACTAATTAATTACTCAACTCAGTCCAATTACCCTGAAAAGGACACCGATA